>JAFFJZ010000040.1:1200000-1800000 GCA_018340375.1 Gonatopus flavifemur
TAAGACAAAACATGTAGTAAATACGCGGGAATTAAACGTTTGGCGGATCATAGACAGGGTTGGAGAATTTCATCAAACCAGTCTTAAGACTGATTACTTCATGATGATGATGAAATACAAGGGCAAATCGTCATCCTTTCACATCAAATGGATTCCATCATTCAAAAAATGACAATTATTTTTCATGAATTTTTCAGTTCATGAATGAATTCTTTTCAAATTCTGGCTAAGTTTGGAAATTCAACAATTGCACGGAGAAAAATAGATTATCATGGATGGGTCATTCCATATGAAATCAGCAAATCGATGGCGCGGCACTATCTTAGATTTCGATTATACTCCGTGAGAATCTTCTTTGAGGTCTAAGAAAAGAAAATTCATGGCCATTCGATTTTTATATTCCGTCAGATCCATTCCACACCACCCAAAACACTCGGAAAGTGCTGTTTCTGAGCTGTTATACTTTTTGTTGACAATTCCTCGAAATTGGAGACATTCCGACGTTTGTGGCGTCATTTTGAAGCTAAAAAATGTTACTCTCTCCAGAAAATTTGAAAAGTTACTCAATAGATATCCCCAAAGAATAGCATCAAACTGGAAATACGTGGTTTTTCACTGATTTTCGTGATTTCCAAGTTCCTTCTGTGCCTATGCTATTTGATGTGAAGAAATAATCGTTTCTGTTATACCATCAGCATACATGGAATGAATGAAAAGACCTGCCATTGGTCCCTTTGACCGTCTCCTTGTAAGGGGTCATCCATAAACTACGTGGCCAATATAGGGAGAGGGAGGGGTAAGATGAAATGCTACGATAGGCTACATGGGGGGGGGGGGGTCGGTTCCAAGCTACGTGTTTTTTTTATTTATGTTGTACTTGGAAGAAAATTCTATATAAATATCCAGAAAAATGATCCATTTGAATATAACCCAAATATATATTTGATTGGATCAAATAAGATTCTTCTTCATTCAAGTAAATCTCATTTGAAATGAGGGAAATTTTATTTCAATAAAATAAATCTTTCATTTCAGTTTATTTCAATTTTATTGAGGTCATATTTGGACAAAAATTCATTTGATTGAAATTAATTTAGCTGAACGTGAAAAACTACGTTCCCACGTGGGGGAGGGGGGGGATGTTCAAAGAAAAGCCACGGTAGAGCTACATGAGGGGGGGGGGTCAAAAAGTTGCAAAAACAGGGCCACGTAGTTTATGGACAGCCCCTAATTTGAAATTTGTGAGTTTTCAAAAACCGAATACTTTGGGGTCCAAGTTTCGTATGTGGGGTGAGTGATAAAAATCTCAAACTTGCGGGAAAATTTGTCCTTGGCTTGAACTTTGAGAGCACCATAGACTCGTTCCATGATTTCCATCAGGGTCGTAATTACAGCCCTTTAAAGACAACCAAAATGACCTCAAATTATTCTCATGATTCATTGAACAACACGTTCATACACATATATTCTTAACATGTGTGTACAATGGAGGCTACACTGGTCCAACATAGGACCTATTCTGCCTATATGGGTCCAAGATTGGGCCGAAATTCATCCACGTGGGAGATATGATCTACTTTGATAATGACAGTGCGAACTGAAAATTTTGCATAAAAATACCTTGAGAAAATCGGTTTCTTCAGAAAACGATTATGATTGTTACAAATAATCAGTTTTCGTCATATCATTACGAATGAAAAAGTCCGCATAAAGATAGAAAAAAAGTGATTTGCAATGAAAGACGTTTATTTTACAATTTGGTACCATTTCATAATTCCATATGGTACAAGGATGTTATATGAAACAATGAAAGATTCAGGACAATATAATTGAAATACATTTGGCTGAAAGTTATTCAATCGAGTGTTAATTTTTTCTTTACATTCGAGTTCTTGAAGGACTCACAACATTCACAATTTGAAATTTATCGGAAGTTGAATATCTGCGTACTTTCAATTGATTGTGGGATAAAGGAACAAAACTGTGATACGTTCTTGTATTTTTAATGGTATTTGTATTCGCAAATCTCCGAAATGAGAAATTTCCATCTACTTGGACATCAGAATTCGATACAAAAAAAAAACATTATACCAGGGATCTCATCACTACAGAAATCAAACATTGCTTTCGGAGTCAATATATGATGATTTTCAGTTCGTTGTAGACTAGCCTTCCTCACGATCCGTTTGATTGTACCTCCTACACCATCACATGGGCTTTTTCCGTGGGATGTAGCGAAGAAATTCCACTCTGCTCCCAATTCAAAATCAGTTCCGTGATGACATATGTTGATAAAATTTTTTTTATTTTTGTATTGAGCTGCCGCTCTATCACTGACGTAATGGATCTTCTTGAAGGATGGATAGTTTTGTTCAAGATGATGGATGAATTCCTTTTGAAATGAATAAAACGCCACAGTACTGTGAGCTAGACAATCACTAATCACACACAATGTTCTTGCCTCAATCGAACCGTTTTTCTTGAAATAAATAACAAAAGGATGTAGAGTTGCTCGATTATTCGTCCAGTGGAATGATTGTACTTCATTTTGTACCATGAGAGTGAAATTTTCTGAAAAATCAACCGATGTGATACATTCTGTATCATCTTTGGAATTTTCTTCAAGATTCCTCAAGTACTCTGATTGTTTTTTGGAAATGAAATGATGAGACTTCAAGGCAACTAATTGTGCTCCAAAATCATTCATGAATTCATCCATTGGTTTGACTGCTGTAATTAAATTGCAACGATCAGTAGACACCCGTTGCTTGAAAGTTATCTCGAATAATGACTCACTTCCATTACAGATTTCGGGATCAATCACATCTACTTCTGGGCATTTATCACAAAGAGATAGCATAGAGTCTCCATCGGCATCATTACAAACAATTTTTCTAAGTAATTCTTGATATGTTAATTTAGTTTGGCACGTTGATAACATTAATTTTAGGTTTTGATGACTAAAGCAAACACACACTGAATGTGTGCCACTTGCACCTACTGAAACACAGCTCTTTGGTCGTGATGAAGCGAATAGCGAAAAGCCTATCCTCAAGTGTGGATGATTTTGCTTAAATTTTATATCAATTTCTTTCAGATTCGAGAGGACCAATCTTTTTCGTCCCTCAAACTTTACACACACTTTACACAATTTTTTTGACCTGGCATCAATCTACTAATTTCATCATCTTGATAAAAATTCCGAACTGTATTAGTGATTCCTTCAGTTAATTTCGATCCACTCCTTTTATCCTGTATTTTTGGTAATATGCCATATTTGTCCCGTAATTTTTTTGCGTTTCTGGCTAGATATCCGCTACAATTGAAGTCCGTCTGTATTTTACGAATTGTCCATTTTTGTTGTAGTAAATTCAAAATTTGATATTTCTCAGCCAATGTATCTGCAGATTCAAATTTCTTTTTCAACTGTTCGATTAACTTTGAATATTCTGATTCATCGCTCTCATCAGAATCACATTCATTTTTCCATGCTCTATAACCTCAAAAGCAGTTTTTAATTCCTTTCGGATTCGATTCGACATCTGTTCTACTGCTTCGTCTATTCATCTTTTTCTTTTTGCTGTATTGCATTTTTCAATAGACGGAATAGGTGATTCGTCTGAAATATTACATACATCATTGAGTCAATCTATTATACACTTCATAGTTATCTTCACAAGCATTACTCAAATTGATATTTTCATCATTCAAAATATTGATACACCGGGAACAAATTGCGTAACCAGGTAGAAGATTCAGATTCTCATTTGCAGTACACAATTCCATTGTGATTTCCTTCAAAGATTTATGAATCAGTTTTTTATGAATATTATATGGATCACAACACTTCTTACCAAACAAATGAAAAAACTTTTGCACATATTTACGATGATGATATATACAAATATTGGTCACAGATTCGACTTGTAATCGTTTTCTCAATAACTGTTTATCATTGTCACTTACGTCATTTGCACTTATCAATTCTGATGATCGCGAATAAGTTAATTTGTGACAATCTTCTGTCACAAATGAACCAATTGAACACTCCATTATTATGTTTTAGTGAACTGATCGCATTGCACTTGAGCTCAACTGATGTCAAACCATGAGTAATAAAAGAATGCCACTATTAGAACAAAAGCCCGTCAATCACAAGAACAAAAGACTACATCTCTGGAAAGAACACGTGCAAGAATGTGTGCAAAAGTTTTTCCATTTGTTTGGTAAGGAGTGTTGTGATCCATTTAATATCCACAAGAAACTAATTCATAAATCTTGGGAGGAAATCACAATGGAATTGTGTGATGCAAATGAGAATCTAGATCTTGTACCTGGTTATGCGATTTGTTCCCGGTGTATTGATATTTTGAATGATGAAAATATCGATTTGAGTGCACAGAAAAAAAGATGATGTTGGATTTACAATGTTTCGTTCGATCACCATAGAAATATTAGGGGTTTCTATGGTGATCGAACGAAATGTTGTAAATCCAACATCATCTTTTTTTCCGTGTGATGCTTGTGAAGATACCTATAAAGTTTATTCTCAAGACGCAGATCAGACAGGTGAATCATTTGAACCCAAGTCTGTTTTAATACATTCGGTCAATAATGCACGGAAAAACAAATCCTTGTATCGAGAAAACATTTTTTTCGTTATACAGGCTGGTTGAAAAGTTTCTGCGCTTGAAATGAAAGAATACTGTTTTTGTTACGAAATGTATTTTTTTATTCAATATAATCTCCTAGAAGCTCAATACACTTGTTCCAATGATCTTCCAATAATTTGATCCCATCCTTATAATGGTTTTCCGGAAGCTCTGCAAAATAACCGTCTACGGCTGCTATGGCCTCTTCATTCGACGAAAAATGCTTTCCACGAAGGAATTGTTTGAGATTTCTGAAGAGATAGTAGTCGCTAGGAGCCAAATCTGGCGAATACGGTGGATGTTCAAGCAATTCGTACTTGAGTTCTTTGAATTTAGCCATCGTCAAAACACTTTTGTGAGCAGGTGCATTATCTTGATGAAAAATGATTTTTCTCTTCTTTAAACCAGGTCTTTTCTCACGAATTTTTCCATCCAGCTGATCCAAAAGGCTGCAGTAATATTCGGAGTTGATTGTTTCATCTTTCTGAAGATAATCAATGAACAAAATTCCTTTTGCATCCCAA
Organism: Gonatopus flavifemur; assembly: GCA_018340375.1. Classification (NCBI taxonomy): domain Eukaryota; kingdom Metazoa; phylum Arthropoda; class Insecta; order Hymenoptera; family Dryinidae; genus Gonatopus; species Gonatopus flavifemur. The sequence continues at coordinate 1,205,177 of JAFFJZ010000040.1, forward strand.
AAAACTGATGCCATAATCTTCTTTGCTGATCGTTGTGACTTCACTTGCTTTGGAGTTGAACAACCAGCTTCAGTCCACTGTAAACGTTCTTGTTTCAATTCAGGATCATGGTGGTAGATCCAAGTCTCATCCATAGTTATGAAACGACACAAGAAGTCGGTTTTATTCTGCTTAAAACGCTCCAAATTACGCTGAGAAATTTGTTTTCGATCCAGTTTTTGTTGAATTGTTAACGTGTGTGGCACTAACTTTCCAAACAGTTTTTTCATACGTAATTCTTCATGTAAAATATGGAGTACTCGTTCGTCTGAGATGCCTATGGCATTAGCAATTTCACGCTTAGTCAAACTTGGATCTTCACTAACCATATTATATACATGCTCAATGATTCCTGCTGTGGTTGCAGTTTTTGGTCGTCCTTCGCGTGGATGGTCTTCAAGGCTAGTAAGACCACGTTTAAATTCACCAGCCCAAAATTCAACGGTGCGTTTCGAAGGTGATGACTCCTCATACACTTCTAACAATTGTTCATAAATTTCCTTTGCTTCTAAACTCTTCAAAACAAAGAATCTAATGACTGCACGATATTCAATTTCTCCCATATTAAGAAAAATCAATGACACGTCAACTTCAAATGGCTTGTAAACAAAGAATGAATTGACAGAATGACTTGTAACTTTGCATGTGTTCTCAGGACAGATATACCAACTTGAGAAAAAAAAAGTTAAGAGATAGCAGTGCTATCTCTTGGTGAGCGCAGGAACTTTTCAACCAACCTGTATATGAATGTTCGATCAACGAGCCGAATATGAATATCTATTTCTTACAAGCGAATGCAAAATCGGAAACGATAAAAAAAAACAGTGATACACAATCACCAAGTCGTCGAACGATCGGCAGCCGTGGATCCACGCCGGATCAGGAAGATCGGTAGTTCGGTAGGTGGCAAATGAATGAGTGCACAGACACTAATTGAAGTTTCACAATAAAATTCAATCAGTCAACTTCCACTCACGTGACAAATAGTTCAAAACTATACAAAAGATTGTACTGGCGAACCAGCCACAGTTGATTTTACTATTTGAAGTCACAATGACTCAACAAGATCAAACACGGTGGTGACTACTAAATGGTTTGTCATCCGTCGCGGACGACGAGCTCACAACGGTGATGTTGAGCCGCCAGCGATTACAAACGAACTGATCTACAAAAATTCGATCAGCAACGACAAGCCCTCCGATGACATCATCGAACATAGGTAATGAATAGAATTTCAATACCGCTCGATGATCTCATCGAAGATGAATGCCTGTCAAGGCTGTCCTTGAGATGGGATTAAGCGGATAAGGAATTTCACTCGACACTAGAGCGGTATGTCGAATTATGGAAGGTATAAAATATAATGAATTATTTAGAAGATGAATTTTTGATTTTTCAGGAAGCTATGAGGTTTAAAAGGATGGAATAGAATTTCACAAGATTTTTATTTAATGATTTCCGAACATACTGCCCGCCTCTGGTGGATACAGCCGATATACAAAGTGTGACTTATGCTGGCAAATTATGGATGGGAGTATGTATTCGCATACGGATGCGGAAGATTCAAAAATAAATTTCAATTTCAATTCTAAGTTTAATTCCAATCCAGCCGAAGCTGGTCATATCGGGACACTTTAAGTAGTTCCGGTTTGGTTGCCTTTTGGGGGGTCACCGCCTACCGTGTCGACTTCGGGGCTTGAATTCGCCATGACATCCGCGGGCAAGAAACGAAGTTTAGATATCGGTCGTTTGAAAGTTGATGTAGCAGTTTTGACTGATACAACTCGGATCAGCCCATCAGAGTCGGGGTGACAATTCAAAATGCGACCCAACTCCCATTTAGTGGGAGGAAGTGAAGGGTCGCGTGAGAGGACCAATCGTCCCGGTGCAGCCAGATTTTGAACATGACGCCACTTCGGCCGTTGATGAAGCAAGTGCAAATGATCAGTCGACCACGATTTCTAGAAATCTTCACTTATTTGCTCAAGGAGCTGCCGGCGAGACAGACGGTATTCACTTAAATCTAACAATGTTGGCTCTGGGACGGACTTCAAAGTGGACCCGACCAAGAAGTGACCCGGCGTTAAGCAGTTGTAATCGTCAAAGTGATCTGATGTAGCGGAAATTGGCCGGGAGTTCAAGCATCCCTCAACGCGGCAGAGAACGGTGTTGAATTCTTCGAAAGTGAGTGTGTGTCCGCCAACCACTCGCTTCAAGTGATGCTTGACACTTTTGACTCGGCAAATTTGATGTAGCAAGACGGTTCAGAAAATCCGGATGACGAGTGGCATTAATTAACAAAACGGTCAGTTCTCGGTCGGCGCCGCGGAAAATCGTCCCATTATCAGAGTACATATCACTAGGACAGCCGCGGCGAGCCACAAAACGATCAAATGCGGCTGAAAACGCGTCGGTTGTTAGATCCCCAACTAGTTCCAAATGAAGTGCCTTTATGGCCATACATACAAATACCGTGATGTAGGCCTTCCGAGTTTTGGTTCCATGCCCAGGGGCGTGACAGATGACGATGGGACCGGCGTAGTCAACGCCAACATGCGAAAACGCACGATTCGGGGCCGTAACGCGTACAGTAGGCAGATTTGCCATGAGTTCGGTTGAAGCAGGCGCAAGGAATGCATCGATGGATAACAGATCGCACTACACTACGAGCGCGGATTACCCAGAACTCCTGGCGTAGGAGAGCCAGAGTGAGGTGTATCCCAGCATGCAGGGCACGTAGATGGGAATGAATGATTTTTGTTGATAATTGATGTGATTGCAAGATGATTGGGCACTTCGCGGCATCGGGCAGGTTAGCATTTTGTAGTCGTCCGCGTGCGCGGAGAACTCCGTCGTTATCAATGAATGGGTTGAGCGAAAGAATTTCACTCTTCTTTGGAACAGGGGATCGGTTGGTCAGTGCTGAGATTTCAAGGGGAAACGTTCCGCGCTGCATTGATTCAACCCAGAAAAGCTTGGATTGGTGAGTTTCAACGGGATGAAGCGCAACGCCCAAATTTAGTACGGGAAGAATCTCGGGAACGTGTTGCGGAAGAATCTCTCGTCACGAGCAAATGTTACGAATAAACCGGAAGACGTGAGCCGTCACCCGCAACAACTTTGGCCAAGATGAATATCGAGAGGCCAATTTCCATGGTTCCAAGGGAGTGGTCGTCAAAGAACAAACGATGGTCTTGGTTTCGGGCGCGGCTTCGCGGCAGATAACCGGAAGAGGTGGCTATGAACCTTGATCCGATAGGAGCTAATTCGGTCCAGTCCACCATAGGGGATGGTCTCTCAATTGACCTGGTAAGATGCCACGAGAGGCAGAATCCGCGGGATTGTCGGCGGAAGGTACATGACGCCAACCGGCGTCCGGAAGTTCAGATTGAACTTTAGCGACACGGTTTGCCACGAATGTTTGCCACAAATTGGGGGGTTTGCTACGAATGTTTGCGACGAATCAGGGGGCTTGTTGAGCCATGCCAATGTGACAATCCAAGGTTGGTACACTAAGCAATGGGCTCACTTTCGCTCCCCCGGCGGAGGCCAGCAAGAATAAGTTGGCCGTACAGGTGTGCTCCAATTATCAGATCTATCGGATCCGAACTCGAGGGAGTGGGATCTGCCAACTTCAAATCTGTTGAATAATTCCAGGACCAAAGCCCTGGAATCCAAGGCGGTCGATATTGAATCAAATGCGGATGGATCAATGCTGTAATCGACCACATCGGCATCATACGGCGCAATATTTACTATGGTTGAAAATCGAGCGAATGCTTTAACATTCGATACACCTGAAATATTGATTGACGCTCCCGCTCGGGCTACATGAAGTCGCTGGGCAAGATGTTCAGAAATCAATGTAGTGGCCGATCCTTGATCTAAGAGTGCTTGAACCCGCTCGACTCTCCCGTTCGAATGACTGACTCTGACTCGAGCAGTTGCTAATAAAATTCTCGAACAAGAGAAATTGGAATTAACAGCACAATGTGAAGTAATGGTAGGCTCGGCCCTGGGCGTGCCCGTTGACGGAGTACTGACAATTGAATCGGAGTTAGGCGGCTCGGGGTCAGATATAAAATGCAGCAAAGAATGATGACGCGATTTACATTTCGAACACGAGCGAGGGTTCGAGCATTCTTTCACATTATGCTTCGGACTGAAACAATTTGTGCATCGAGAACATGATTTAATAAAATTGAAACGTTGATGCGGTGTTTCAGCTAAAAATCTGGAACATTGATTGAGAAAATGATTTGATTCGCAGAGCGGACATTTGAAAGGCGCAACAGTCGTAGAATGCATGGGTAACGCAGCCAATTCTGATGATTCAGCGTTCGGGTGATCGAATCTTTTCCCAGACGAAGGCTCAGATGGGGTCATTGCCTCCAACCCACAAATTCGAGAATCTAAGAATTTTTCAAAATCTTCATACAAAGGATATTCATTTGCACCGTTTGACGAGAGCTCCCATGCCTCTCGGGTGGCTCGATCTAATTTTTGAGTGACTAGAAACACTAAGATGTCACTCCACTGTTTGGTTGGCCGTTTCAAATTAGTCAACGATCGAACTGCAGAAATGACTGCATCTAATGAATGGCGAAGGTCTCTGGGATGTTCGTGATTTACTTCCGACAGCGAAAATAGGGTTTGCAAATGAACGACAATAAGCCGGCGTTTGTTTTCGAATCGAAATTCCAAAAGATCCCACGCGATAGTGAAATTGTCTTCGGTAAGCTCGAGATGACTGATTATTTGACTAGCATCACCGATTACACCAGTTACAAGATAGTGCATGCGCGCTACAGGAGACGAATTCTTATCATCAATAATTATCGAGATAAACCGGTCGCGAAAACTTTCCCAATGATGAGGCTGGCCGTCGAACGGTGGAATATGGATTCGTGGAAGCACCACAATTGTCGGCTTTGAAGTTTCCGCAACGAAACTAACATCAGCGGGGGGTGCCGATTCAGGAGATTTGCGGACTTCGGCCATGTAATCCATGGTCAAGTTGAAAGCGTCCTCACAATCAAAAAACTGACGTTCAGTAAAATATGGTTCAATCTGTCTTACCGCGTCATCCGCCTTAGATTCCAACATTACATGCAATTGTTGACATTGAGAGAAACTTTCCTTGAGTCTGCTCATACGGCTCTACACACTCGCCTCGGTGACGTTGGCCTTGCCGATTTTTTTGAAGTTCGGAAGCGCACGATGCACCGCCTTCATGAATTCTCGCTGCTGTTCCAAGATCCCCTTCATGATGGCGTCGTGAAACGAGCAGCGAAAACACAAAATTCAGAACTCCAAGTCCTGAATTGAAAGGGCGACCAAACCCACAAATAGCACTGTAAAAATCTATGGCATCCACCGCGAAATGAATCAACGTCGTGAGTATGTGTCAATGATGAGAACATAAAAACTCAGATGAAATCAAACAAACTGTTGTTGTGGTGTTAATGTTGTTCAGCACAACAATAAGCATGGTCAATGCGAAGAATGATCCAAGATCGAAACACCAAAGTAGTTTTCAGGTGAAAAACACTGAGTCGATTCGCGAATCACGGCGTTGGGCCGACGGCAAACGTACGAAAACTGTCGTCGAAAATGAAAAAAGGTGATTCGAAAAGATTGTTGCAATTTTGCATTAACTCATACTCACTGAATTAATTTTCACTGATGCATCTTAATGTTCGTCACGAATGACTTGAAATGAATATGCATGTGATTTTAACTCACACGGTATGGTTTCGTACCTTTTCCGACGGAGATACCAGAAGTTTTATACGATACACTGCAATTAACACGGTGTTCGTGGGTTTCTCAAACGAAATCGACACCCACGTATTCACGAAACACAGATTCGATGAATAAACACAGTCGAGGAACGATCAAACAAAAAAATCGATTCGTTTTTCACAATTTGGTTGCCAAAATACTGTACTTATGATCGGTTCCCGTCCGTTTACCATAATATATTTTTCATACTTTTTCTTTCCTCACAACCACTTTTCCTAATGCCTTTTTTTTCTAATTCTTTTTTCCTAATTCCTTTTTCCCTAATTCTTTTCCTAATTCATTTTCCCTAATTTTTTCCCCAAAAATCATTCTCCTGAATTTTTTTTCCCTTATACGGAAAATATCTAAAAACAAATGTGATTGAAGCAACTTCAAGTGACACTGGGCTGGTTGTTTACAACCAACATCTTTTCTTGCATTTGATTCAAAATTTTACGCGTATATTGCATATTCTTTTTTAAACCTCCTCTTTATAATTGGCAACATGAGTGCGATTCCGAATGTTATTGGTAAAAAGTTAGCTTATGGTGGTTTCCTATATTATTATGTGCGTGTTATATAACGGGTTTTTCCGTAGGTGAAAGACGAAAAATCTCGTTATATACGTAAAAGAAAATGAAGCACTTTCCCAACCGGAGTGGCTCGATTGGAAAAGCGAGTAGGTACCCGCTCCTGGTTTTAAGCTCTCAATAAGATATAGATTCTCTTATCTTGCACCCCCAGTGTAGTGGTTAAGGTTAAAGTGAAAGAAATTCAGATGTGGAGGAATTCGTTTAACAAATACTCTATTCCGTTCAAAGAATCTATGGAAAACGGGAAACAGATGAAATTTTATTTATAAGCCTTTCTATGAGAATTTCCGAAAATGGTCTGGATTGTACAATGAGTGAATCCGATATGATCTTGATTCACTGAGATTTCTACAAGAGTTCCCGAAGAGGAACTCGTAATGTACAAAGCTTAACAGATATAGTTTTATTACAGATGATTCCACGAGTGTTTTCGGAAGGAAACTCGTAATGTACAAAGATTGACCATATACAATTGGATTACGTATGTTTCTACGAGAGTTTTTCGGAACGAAACTCGTAATGTACAATGAATGAAAAACCGAATATGTACTTATTTCAGATGATACTACGAGAGTTTTTGAACAGAAAACTCGTAATGTACAAAGATTGAACGTATATGATTTGATTATAGATGTTTCTACGAGAGTTTTCCAGAAAGAAACTCGTAATGTACAATGAATGAAAAACCGAATATGTACTTGTTTCAGATGATACTACGAGAGTTTGTGAACAGAAAACTCGTAATGTACAAAGATTGAACGTATATAATTTGATTGAAGTTGTTTCTACGAGAGTTTTTCAGAAAGAAACTCGTAATGTACAATGGATGAAGAACCGAATATGTACTTATTTCAGATGAAACTACGAGAGTTTTTGAACAGAAAACTCGTAATGTACAAAGATTGGAAAAACCAAGAAAATTCCCTTGGAGTCGTGTATACAGAGGAGGAGGAAGAATGAACTAATATATTTTTCTTTTCTCTTTTGCTCTTGACTCACCGTGGTGGGAAAGAAGAGTACACGTTGGGTACTTCTTTCCGAACAAAAAGGCAACGAGGTGACGCACAGTGGGGCCAAATGCCAAAAAGCTGGCCAAAACCCCAAAAATGAAGTTTGTAGTTGGGGATATTTGACCCTTGGGATAAGTAAGGTGATGTCCCAAGTATTGGAATTCTGATATAAGAAGATCTGATCCCCTCCCCCTGCCCTTGTGTACCAGTTGCAAAATACCCTCCTTGAAGTATAATCCGCGTGATTGAAAGACAGTAAAATAACAAGCATGTTCAAATAGACGCTGTGTCTCGAAAAATGAACCGATTTAACTTTTTCAAATTGGAGTCTATTACTGAAACTATGTAGAATACACTAAAAATTAAGAGAATATCAATTTGATGAGTGGAAAATACTGACAGAGCAATGATTGGATGTAATTTCTATATCTATAAATGAGAAAATGTGTTTGGTTTTTGAAGGAATAGTGGAGAATTACGCAAAATTACGTCGTTTAACTTATTGGAGGTGGTGGATGGGACTCTTACCTAAACATCAGAAAAAAAACGGCTGCCCATGTCTGCCCCTAAGCAATTCCGCCATGTTTTTGTGCAGGAAATCACAAAAAATTAGACGGAGTGATGAAGAGTCCTTAGATCCGTCTGAAACTTGATACGCAGAAGTTTGTGGGGTCGCTGATTATGGATCCGTTGTCTTCATTTCGGAATTCAAAATGGCGGATCCAATATGGCGGACGAAAATTGAAAGAAATCATCAGATTTTCTTCAAATTCGTTACCCAGGGGTTTCTGAGGTCGCTGATTACGAATCCGTTGTTTGAATTTCAAAATTCAAAATAGCGGATCCAATATGGCGGATGAAAATTGAAAAAATCATCGGATTGGCTTCAAACTCGGTACCCTGAGGTTTTTAAGGTCGCTGATTCCGAATCCGGTGTCTGAATTCCGGAATTCAGAATGGCGGATCCAGTTTGGCAGAAAAAAATTGAAAAAATCATCAGATTTCCTTCAAACTCGGTATCCAGGGTTTTGTGGGGTCATTGATTACGAATCAGTTGTCAAATTCCAAGAATCAAAGATAGCGTATCTAATATGGTGGACACAAAACTCAGAATTCAGTAGATTCGCTTTGAATTTTATCTCAACGTTAGTATGTGTTTCATTTCCAGTGTACATTTGCTGCACGAGGAAAACTGTATGAGATTGATTACCATTCGTTTTTCTTCTCATCGCGGGCTTAGGGTACACAAAAGCCAGAAATCATTGATATTTAGGAAGATGATGGACCATTGAGAGAAAAACAGTATTGCTGGAGAATATTCGTAGTGAATTTACTATGAGTTGATGAATTCACTATGGGAAATGACAATAAAACTACCAACATTTAGTATTATTACTACGAATTTTTGGTAACTTCAGTGCTAACATTCTTCAGCGATGCTCTTTTTCCCTAAAGTAACCGTCATTTTCCTAAATGTTTATAGATGTCATTCAAGTATTGATATCTCTTTTCTTTTCGTGAACTAAATCATGACTCGCGATTTGGTGATCGTTCTTATGTTAACCTATCGTTTCCATGGCAACGTAAATAGTTGGTTGTAATCGGTCTGATTTCAAATGGTGCTTATCACAATTGTGCAATAGCTGTCACCGAATTCTTACTCTTGCTAGTAGTCGTTACCGTAAACTTTTTTCCGCGTGCGAGTTTGGAGCTTGGTGAATATTTTTCGTTTTTTAAAATCATTCAATGTTAACATACAATTCCAAATGAGATGGATTCCGCTGCCATAGGTGAGTGTTTCAACAACCTATATTTTCTTAGTAGTTTAATTTGAACAGTTGACTGCAAAAAAAATTAGCTTAAGAGGGTTGAATCCAACCCAAGAAAATTAGGAAAATTTTTAGAAACACATGGGGTTTCTGTAGCGAATTTCATCGAATTCTACAACGTTTGTAGATTTCAAAGATGATTCAATGCCTATGACTCGGAGATAGATGTACAATATTTTAAGGAGCAGTCCTCTACCTACGTTGGATGAAAAGTTTACTTTCCTTCAAGGAAAAATCATCGAGATAACGTGTTGTAATAACAAAACTACAGAGATCTCTAACCTTTTATCCACTTTTAAATGTGTATTCAAAAAGAGATGGGAATCTTCTCAAAGGACCGAAGAACGATTTCTCAAACATAATGAAGAATGGTTAAAACAAGAGGTAGTGTTTTGTACTTTCAGGAATCCCCATTCTGTAACTGTTCACACGCAAGTGGGAAGACCTCTTGTTGAATTCAACGAATGTTCAGAAAGAACGAAACGTGGGAAAACGGAGAATATCAGAGTAAATACTCCTATCTCAGAGCTGTCTTACGCCACACAAATGTGTTTGAGAGCGTCTGAACAGATCGAAGCCGCAAAAATTGTAAAGGATGTTACATCTTCTGATCCTGAGCTTGCCAAAATGTATATGAAAGGTTATCAAACTTTCAAGCGAAATGAGCCAAAGATGTTGAATGATGAAGATGCTCTAGCTCTCCTAGTAGATGCCGAGCTCTCAAAACATCAGTACTGCTTATTGCGTGAAGCTGATCCGCAGAAATTTCCACCTTATAAAAAAATTCAACTGGCCAAACGCATGTGTTTCCCTAACAAGGAATTTATTCAAATAACAGAAACCTGCGCTGTTGTGCAACTACAAGCACTTCTTGATCACACAGCTACACGTATTTTAAAGCTACAGAATTCGGTTTTGTCAACTTTATCTGATGAAGAGTTACAAAACCTGGTACTTATTTCCAAATGGGGGTTTGATGGGAGCTCTGGCCACTCCTCATACAAACAAGCATATCAAAGTTCGGAAGCTAGTGATTCCGTTGTGTTCATTACTTCACTTGTGCCTCTCCGCCTACACTGCAATTCAAAAATAATTTGGCAGAATCCAAGGCCATCATCAACCAAATTTTGTAGGCCAATCAAAATAGAGTTTGTGAAAGAATCAACTGAAGTTTCGGTTGCAGAGAAGCTACGGGTTGATAATGGAATAGAAAATCTGAGGGCTACTTCTTTCAGAACTGATGAAAAACATGTTTCAGTGAAACATGAGATGATTTTTTCTATGGTGGACGGGAAGGTATGCAATGCCATAACTGAGACAACCTATACCCAGAAATGCTATATATGTGGTGCCACATCTAAGGAATGCAACAAAATTGATGATATAGTATCCAGGCCGGTCAAAACCGAAAACCTCCAGTTTGGTTTGTCTTGTCTACACGACTGGATACGATTTTTTGAGGGCCTCCTGCATTTGTCTTATAAGCTACCTATTCAGAAGTGGCAAGCACGAAGACGAGATAAAGCTTTGGTGGAAGAACGAAAAAAGGTTGTACAGAAAAGTTTTACAGAAAAATGTGGCCTCATTGTCGATGTTCCTAAGCCAGGGTTTGGGAACTCAAAGGATGGGAATACCGCTAGGCGATTTCCCGCACAACCCGAAGTTTCTGCCGAAATCACAGGGGTGGATGTCAACCTAATACAACGACTCCATGTAGTATTAGCTACCGTTTCAAGTGGCCATGAAATAGACGTTGAAAAGTTTCGGAGTTACGCTTTAGACACGGCACGCTACTACGCGACAAAATATCCGTGGTACTCAATGTCACCTACGATGCACAAGTTTTTGATCCACGGACCTGAAATCATTGCATCTGCTCTTCTACCTATAGGCCAATTGACTGAGGAAGCACAAGAGGCTCGTAACAAAGATTTTAAAAGGTGAAAATGATGTATATCACTTAATAATAGTCTATATTTGTCACAGTGGACTCGACACTTTGAAGGGGAAAATTTGACTTCTCAAGTACTGCAATCAGTTTGATACATTGCACAATACGTTTTTGACTACTAGGCAAACTATATATTTATGGTAACCACGAGAATATATGTCCGCGAAGATTGTTTTGTTCTGGTAAGGAATTCGGGGAATTATGAATATTCATATACTTTTTTTTATTAATAAGCCACATTGTTCATCCTCTGGAAACATAAATTTATAGACTAGAAAACAATTTTGAGAATCAAGTAAACTTATGAATTAGAGGATTTATTCAAAACTTTATACTGATGACCCCAAAGTGCAGCTGCTTTTTGTTCTTCCTTGATTTTGCTTGTCATGTTGAGATCAAAAGCTTTAACGGTGTCGATGAATACATAATTATATTCAAATATCTTAACAACATTCATTTCCAAAGGTACCGAGAGCATCACTCCAGGAAATGCAGTAGAGAAAAAACGAATGAAGACATGTTTAAATGGTTCCTTTTGAGTTCTGATCCAATGTTATCGAGTAAAAGACAGTTGCCCAAGAAAAAACTAAAGTTTCTCCCTAGAGACGTGTTAAGCCTGATCAAAACTCCGGATATACTTGATAAAGACAACGTAACTTTCCCATTATCTTCCTCTGAGAGTGGAGAAGAAGACTAATCTGAGTAAAAAAAGTGTGGCAAAAGTAAAAACCATTACGATTTCAGTTTTTTATATTATTGTATATATTGTGAATGTATATATCTTTCGATTCAACACATTTGGTGTGTTAATATCATTCGATAATTATATTTATAATGATTCAATGTTGGAAATAATAATAATAATGATCATAATAGGAACAACAAAATGGGCCGTTTAGTTCTTGTTTAATATGACGTTATGAATGAAGTTTTGATTTTTGGCATCCGCCATCCTGAATTTTGGAATTCTGACAACGGATTCGTGATCAGCGATCCCGAAAACCCCTGGGTACCGAGTTTGAAGGGAATCCGATGATTTTTACAATTTTCGTCCGCTATATTGGGTCCGTTATTTTGAATTTTGAATTTCAGACCGTGGATTCGTAATCAGCGACCACAGAAACCCCTGAGTACCGAGTTTGAAGAAAATGCGATGATTTTCTTAATTTTTGTCCACCATATTGGATCCGCCATTCTGAATTCCAAAATTTTGACAACGGATTCGTAATTGGTGACCCCAAAAACTCCTGGATGCCGAGTTTGAAGAAAATCCGATGGTCTCCTCGATTTTATTCCACCATATTGGATCCGTCATTTTGAATTTCGAAATGCAGACAACGGATTTGTAATCAGCGACCCCAAAAATCCCTGGGTATCCAATTTGGAAAGAATCCGATAATTTTTTCAATTTTCGTCCGCCATATTGGATTTGCCATCCTGAATTTGGGAACTCAGACAGCGGATTCGTAATCAGCGACCCCAAAAACCCCTGATCACCAAATTTGAAAAAAATCCGATGATTTTTTCCAATTTTCGTCCTCCATATTGGATCCGCCATTCTAAATTTCGAAATGAGAACAACGGATCCGTAATCAGCGACCCCAAAAACCGTTCGGTACCCAATTTGAGGAGAATCCGATGATTTTTAAAATTTTCGTCCGTCATATTGGATTCGCCATTTTGAATTTTGGAACTCAAACAGCAGATTCGTAATCAGCGACCCCAAAAACCCCTGATCACCAAGTTTGAAGAAAATCCGATGGTTTCTTTCAATTTTCGTCCGCCATATTGGATCCGCCATTTTGAATTTTGAAATTCTGACAACGGATTCGTAATCAGTGACCCCATAAACTTCCCGAGTACGAAATCGCAAGCGAATTTGAGAGCCCCTTATAATTTTGTCCAGCTTTTTGGCATTTGGCCTCACTGTGTGACGGTTACTCCTGATGGTCCTCCTGTCTCTCTCTCTCTCTCTCTCTCTCTTTTGGACGAAGATCGAAGACGTGCCGGTTCACGATTAAATTTCAACGCGATTTGAATGCCAAAAATGACTTGATTACACTTAGTTTCACTGATTTTATTACAACGGAAAAGAAAAACTGATTCTATTCGCGAATCTCGGTTGGAAGTATAGACTTATTCTACAAAGTCCCGTTTCACTAAGTTGCAATCGTGACTAAGGCAAAAGGAATGAATTTTTTGAGGAACGTTGCGTTGAAAAAAAATTATCGAAACATGAATTTCCTACAAAAGACGCCGTGGAACCTTCCAAAGGGACACGCTTTTACGATTTATTGCTAACTCGAAGTATGTAATCGTCAACTTGGCTTCAATCGTATCCTCGTTTCTACCCTCTTGCGGAGAAGGACGGACTTGTCTTCGCGTATGGAAAATCGGCTGTTCAACAAAACTTTCGCGTAACGAATCTCCCGATTTTTCATTGTCCGTCCTATTTACGTGTTCTCCATCTGGGTGATGGAACACGCCAGATCCTGGCAAGAGGGGTTTTTCTGCCGACTCAACTGCCTGATCAGCAGTGATTAGTCAATTTGGTATTCGGGAAGAGAGAGAGACACGGGCACTTGGGTACCGTGAACAAAGACAGCGAATCCGCGGGCGTTGGACTTTGGTTCCGCGTTGGTATGTTCCCTCACGGTGCAGCGGTGCCTCGAAAATATGCATCGATGTGGACATCGATGCGAGCTCTGACCTAGATTTCTTTCTTCCTGCTCAGCGTTTTGTTTGAGCGTACGTTTGTTTCTTACATACTATGAGTCGATATATGTATATATTTGAATATACATATATTTTGAATAATGTTTGAATGCAGAAGAACATCCAGAAATGCCACCTGCTCAGATTTTGAGAACCGAACTTGCACGTGTACCTAGTAGTGTTTTGAACCAATTACCCGGAAGAAAAAATCTCAAGAAATCCTTGCGCAGACAACGTCGTCGAGATTTACCAGCGAACCCAAAATCGATTACAGATTTACAAGCACTACCTGAACGCTATACGGATTCCTTATCAGGCGAAAGATTCTTGGTGCACGACAACATGGATGAAAAAAATCGGGTTATTGTGTTTGCAACTCGACGTAATTTGGAAGTACTCTCAAAAGCTAATACCTGGTTCGTTGATGGGACATTCAAGGTTGGTTTCAGTGCTCTTATATGTTGGTATAAAATATTGATTATTCTCTTTATATTGTAGGTTGCACCAACTATTCTCATGCAACTATTCACAATCCTAGGTACTGTCGCAAAAAACAGAATGAATGTTGAAAGCCCCGTTGAATACGTCGCATTGCCTCTCGTATATGCACTCCTCTCTTCCAAAGAAACTACTCAATATTTCGATGTCCTCTCTGCTGTTGTTACCTCTGCTAATGGATTTAGAATTCAAAATTGCCAACCACGTAAAATCATGGGTGACTTCGAGCTGGCTATAATGAACGCGTGCAAACAAATGTTTCCTGAAGCCACATATACTGGATGCTTTTTCCATTTCACACAAAACGTCTATCGCAAAGTTCAAGATAGTGGATTACAAACCAATTATGCTGATCCTAATGATCCCTACTCAACCAAATTATACACAAACATGTTGATGGCGTTATCTTTCGCCCCTATTCCAGATGTTCAATGTACATTCCGACGTCTAAAAGATGATTTGCCGGAAGAACTTCTACCTATCGCAGAGTATTTGGAAGAATTTCATATCCTTGGCCGTCGCGTAGAGGTAATCGTAGAGCAGTGGCACTTAGGTACCCGATTCCCATATGGAATCAATACGAATCCAGTCTCACGGGAAAACACAAAAGCAATAATTCAAGCCAGGGGACGGCACAATCGATTCAGATTAGTAGTTGGGAAACATCACCCGGACTTATACACAGCATTGATTGAAATCCAGAAAGAACAAGCTGATTCTGAAATAGCAATAGCCGAATTGAGTATTGGGAGGGCTGTAGAAGCTGGTCCAAAAAAGAAGTGGCGTGACACTCAGAACCGAATCATAGGCATTGTTCGTCAATATGAAAATTATAAAGCAGATGATGACATTTTGAAACACCTACGAACGATTGCTCAAACTATTGTTCTCTGATTATACAATGATGAAATTTTTTAATAAACAATTCTTCTTCATAACATACTTACGTTTGATTCTTTTGAGGATTTATGAATCTGGATTTAGGAACGAATAATTAGGAAAAAAAATTTTAGGAAAAATCGATTAGGAAAAAAAAATTAGAAGAAAATGGTTTTAGGAAAAACGGGCATGAGGGGAATCGGCTTAAGGATAATTTCCGGTAATCGAGTGGATCTCCCTGGATTGTTCTGAATCTCTCTGCATCTCTCTAAATTCTGAGGATCTCTCTGAATTTCTATAAATCTCTCGGGATTTGATGTATTCAGGTTTCAAAGAATCTCTCTGAATTACTATGAACCTCGCTGACCCTTTCTAAAAAGTCTGACAAACAATTTTTCCTAATTTACCTGACTCTGTGAGTCTCTGACATTCCCTGAATATCTCCGAAGTCCTCAACCAAGAATTTTACTGAATCAATTTCTCCCTGAATTTCTCTGGATTCCTCTGAATCTCTCTGAATTACTCTGAACCTCTCAAACTCCTGAATATTTCTGAAAAATTCCACGCACATTTTTTCTCAATTTATCTATCTCTGAGAGTCTCTGACACTCTCTGAATACCTCCGAAATCCTGAACTGAAAATTTTACTGAATCAATTTGTCTCTAAATTTTTCTGAATTCCTCTGAATTACTCTGAATTACTCTGAATTACTCTAAATATTCTAATTTCCAAGCACCTTACCATAACAAGGGTTTTTTTTCTCTAAAACTGGTTATTTTTATTGTATTGCACCCACTATATATTGAAATACGAAGGTATAGGGGTAACCAAACACTGCCAGAACAACCACTTACTCTCCCCCAACTCATCAATGCAAATGAGGAACCACTAGTCAACTTAGATGATGGTCCAACACCCGCCAAGGTATTCACATACATTTACAATCTTGGGGAAATATTCAAGGGGTATGAACACTGTAAACGTTGGAATTTTGAATCTTTTTTTGTGTGATGGATGGAAAAATCGGCTGAATGGATCAATGTGAAACCTTGTATTTCTCTTTATTGAACTGATTTGTACATAATGACAATTCATTTACAAGATTTTGTTGCATGCTGGTCGATCAAAAATAGCACCCTTTTGAGATTCCTACAATGTAGTGGATAGCTTTTCAACAAAACGGAACATCTTGTAACGGTACGATTATATAGTCAGAACTAAAATGTTACATATTCTAATCATCAATCATGATCGTACCGTTGCAACGCCCGAGTGGTGTCCACCGGTGATGCACGCAAATAAATTTGGTATGCCTCGAGACGATACATATAATAATGACACAGGCGAAATATAAATAGTTATCGTCGCGTGGTAATCATTACGTGTAATGAGCCTACCATGTATATCAATGTATCATCGGAAAATTAGCATTTCTTCGTACCGCGCATCACCAACTTATCTAGTGAACCGAATTATCAACCAAAAATGTCGTTCCTTATACAACCACTAGGTTTTCACATGAAATCATGTTAACTTCAAATTTCTCGGGTTATATGAACCCCCTCCAGCGCTTTGATCGAGGACTTCCACTTGGCATTCATTGCTGTACCTGACGACATACGTTCATCACACTATCTCAAGCGTGGCTCAACAATTCAAAGGGAAAATCCTTTCATTCCTTTCCAGCTTGAACTCGTATGCATGTCAGTTGCACTGAAGAAAGTGGTGCTCGATAAACCTTTTCCATGGCGGAACAGGTGAGGAAAAGCATCGTTTTCTTTTAGAAACATAACCTTTTTTGGGTAATCACTAGAAGTATTGTCGTTTCACGACACGCAATACGGAGACATTAACATGAGCAACCCATTCCTGTTGCAGGGATGCTAGGCTTATGAATTATGTCGACGGTGATTGAACAAAAAAGGCAGTAGAACTAACGTGCCAAGGAGAAGTCCATTTTTCCATTCATGGTTTTCTTAACAAACCATCTGGTAGTTTAGTTTTTTCATTTGGATATTGAGAGAGTATCGTCACCAATCTATGTTGGTGAAGATGGTCCCTCAAGACTTCCGTGTCACTCGAAACGCGTGGGCTGCCTCAACTCGTTGAGAAATCTTTCTCAACCTTTGAGTATTCTCGGCAGCACACTCGTTTATGAGTTATATCAATTTTTTTATTATTATTATTGTGTGATAATCGGCGTCCATTCAAAAGTAATTATCTTGAATAATTCGGATACAATGGAATAAAAAACTCGTTCTTCATTTTTCTTTCTTAGCCTCCATACCAAAGAAGGCCTAAGGAGCACTCGTCTCATATCTCCTTGTGATTAATGAATCCTAATACACTTATCACATATCTTGCTTATCACAGCGCCTGTCCGTACCGAATCCTTGTATTCGTATTGTCGAATCTGAGGTCAAGTTCACCCTTTCATTGAAACATTATCGCATCGTCTCTTGCAATGTTTTATATCAAGTCGACTTGACGTTTCTTACCCTTGATAACATCATTCTTTCATTTCATGTTACTTGATTAGCCAGAAACTATCATTATTGTTGTGATAGTGAGGGGTGATTCAAGTATTGAAATATATTTTTTATTTTATGTATTCATTACAAATACAGAGTAAAATCACAATCTGAGAGCGAAAAACAGAGCCATATAGCATTTATTTCCAAAAGAAATAATTTGGGAAATGATTGGAGGAAGTATAATAAGTCTTATGCAACGTAGATATATCTTTTAGAAATCTTAAAATGTTCTTATTCCAAAAAGATATTATTCAGAAACTTTTGAAAGGTTTCTGAAAAAGTTCTTGAAGGTATCTTTTGAAACCAAGAACATTTCACGACTTCTAAAAGATATTTTCTTATGTTTCAAAATATTACTTGCATTGCTCTTTATTATTCCTGAAGTCTTTTTTTAGCAAAAAAATGTATGTGGACATTCTTGAAACATATGCGAATGGACATAGCTTAGCGTAGGGGATTTCGAGAATATTCATGTGAAAACATTGATTTGAGAAAATTGTCACTATTCAGAAGAACAAAATCGCACTTTTCTCGGAATCGACAACATAAAATTTGTCTCAAAAAAAGTCAATGATGAAAAAAGTAGCTACGTTGTTCTGTAGAAACACGTTTTCTCTACAAGATGCATTTTGTATCCAACTGATCGGACAAAACTGTCTGGAGTATGGGATCAACCAAGTCGAAAAATATGATCTCTAGTGAATGGCATTTGAACCTGGAGACAACACGAGGCGAATAAATCAATTTCGGGTTGGTTTTAGACTACATTACATTCAACCAACGTTCGAATCTCTTCAGGTTCATATTCAGTGAACCTCCAGATAAAACATCGGTGCCATGATAAAACGTAACAAGTTTTATCATTTCACAGATTTTGAAGAAATCAACACGTCACAAATCATAGAAAAGTAAACCTTTATCTTCATTGCTTTTTCCAAGCGTTTTGGTTAATTTTACATATTATTCTTCACTCTTTTTCGGAAGAACGAAAAAATTTTCCTTCCTGTATGTTTTCGTAGAGATTTCAATTTTTGAAATGAGTTCATTCTCGTTCTTCCTCAAGTTTTCCCTCTCTCAGGATTTGAGCACTAATTACTTTTTGTCATGGAAGAAATTCAAAGACCAAGCGGACTTGTTACCTTTTATAATGTGACCGACGATATGTAGCTCCATGTTGAAGCTCCATTGACGTTTTGTTCTCTTCGGGAAGTATTATAACAGATAATTGAATACGTAGAATCGAATGCATTCGGCTGGGGGAAAAATCACTCAGAGTTCGAATTTTGACTTGCATCTTAAGGTACATATTCTTCGGGATAAAATGTATTGATTTATAAAACAAAAACTTCTTATATTTTTTGAAAATTTTATCGTTCATACCCTTCAAGCACTTATATATGTATGCACACACGTACACGCACACATCCAGACATGCGTATCAGTCTTAACAGTATTACATTCTAAATGAAAGTTTCTTCATGTTCTGCAGCAACAAAGGTTCAACAATGCAGATAATTCGGACGATTCCTCATCGTGATGCAACCTCATGGACCTTTCAATTCAAAGGGAAAAAGTTCTCCCATTAATTTAAATGTTATAAACCCTATCATTTTTCTCAAGATTATATAAGAAGAAATATACTCGGTGGAAGGTATTTCTTTTTTCTCGTATTCGGAGATTTTCTCTATAATTGTTCGATTATAGAAATTATAAGTGTAGAATTAGGAATTTTTTTTGAATCAAAACATAATTCATTGAACGGAACATGGTCTTTCGGTTTTGCGGGAAACAGGTGATAAGATTCCTGTCGATTTCTTTCTTTTCATTTTCTGTGAGTCGTTTAGAATCTTCTTTCGATTCATCAAATATGAATTATTCTGAAAATTTGTTCCCTTCAAATATTCGATTTTTCTTTTTCTTACTGCTACCTTGAAATTTTGATGATACCATAAGGGAATAATGCACGAAAATCTATGAAGCTTGATGAGATTTATTTTTCTTGATTCGTGATGTATAGACAAAACATTGGAACAAAAATCGCATCAAAATAACCAAAAGCGAATTCACGTTGAATCTAATCAATGTTCCGCACGTCCATTTCTTATATAATGTGCATTATTATGGGTAGACTCATATGAAGACATGAAGTGGAACTGTGTATAAAGTATACAGTTTACTGTGTATACAGTATGTTCGGAAATCTGCTTACCTCAAATATGTACATTAGTATATGACGGAAAGAATTCTACATGAGAAATTCAAGTATGATTCATTGTGACCTTACTGCGTGCTGAAATTCTTCATGAATATTATTCATATGCAAAGTCAGACAATTGTCGATATTACGTTCAAATGTGAAAAAGGGCCATATAATTTTTGTTCAAAGACCAAATATCATTATTTAATGAAGAAAAAATTATCCTAGTCGGATGAATGTCCATTTGTCTTTACTCGAATGAATTTTTTTCAGAATCAATTTGTGTATCGATACTCAGTTGGAATTTGAAGAAACTATCATATATTATTTATTTATTGTATACAGAGTGTTCCAAAATCCGCTCAGCTCAGATATGTATATTAGTATATGACAAAAAGAATTCTACATAAGGAATTCAAGTGTAACTTATTGTCACCTTACTACAGGTTGGAATCCGTCATGAATATTATTCATGCGCAGGCGGACAATTGTCGATATTACGTTCAAATGTAAAAAAAAACTATCATATAATTTCTGTTTAAAGACCATATACTTGTTCAAGACTATATTCGTTCAAGACTATTGGATGTATCATTTCATATCAGTTTTTTATGCAATGAAAAGCAAATTGTCCCAGTCGAATGGATGTTCATCTATCTTTTCTCAAATAAATATTCTTCAGAATCGATTTATGTATCATTGCATTTATTCAACATTCCACATACATTCCTTTCCGAAGATCCCTCCGCGACAATCACGAAATTGACGTGAAAAATAAGCATATATCCTACTCATATGAAAATTTTGAGGATGAGAGACATTTGAATCCCTCCCAATATAGCCGTGATATTATGAATGTATAATCCTAGAGTAATTTCACCAAAAAAATTCTTTGTACACATAATTCTACACCTTCCTCGTATTCCTTTGACTACCAAGATAAACTTTCAATGAATTCCGAGAACGAACTCTGGATAAGGCAACATATAATTGTCCATGATTGAAACCATCCTTCCGGAGATCTATTCCAATTGCATCAAAAGTTTGACCTTGCGACTTATTGATTGTGATTGCAAAAGCTAATTTTATGGGAAATTGTCTTCTAGAAAACGTGAATGGATATTCGTTCTCACAATAGAGTGTAATACGGCTCAGGAAAACTATTTGTCCCTTTTTATCCTTTGTTAAAATCTCACATTTGAGCAGATTGTATCCAAGTTCTAGAACTGATAGTCTTGTGCCATTACAAAGGCCTTCACTGATATTGAGATTTCTCATCAGTATCACTACACTATTCGCTCTCAAACGTAATCCATGCACTGGTAGAGATGAAGGAGATGAAGTATGTAGATATTCGAGTAAAATAGTTCGTGCGATTTCTTCATTACCACATGAATCTGGTATCTATAGTATCTATGCTGGTATATATCTTTCACTGTTGATGTCCAACAGTTCAACTACTCGTTGATTGATTTCATCGACATCATCATTCCGAGCAGACAATATTGCACGTGTCACCGCGTGCTTATATAGTTTTCGCCTGATCAAATCACCGTAAATATCTTCAACAATGTCTGCATTATCAGGAGCTATTGAAGATTCTGGGATAACTATATCATCATGAATCTTTAAATTGCCATTACCTACGTTCAATACAAATTGTGAAAATTCTGTTTCTTCTGGCAGAGCACGCATATTTTGCGCCAGAGAAAATATGTTGAATAATTCCCATGAAGTGCTTTTTTGAATCGAAACATCTATTATTCCAGGTCTAGTGCCACGTACTTTTACTAGCAAGAGTTGTCTGAAATCACCTCCTCAGATTATTATATTTCTTCCAAATTGTGGATCATTATTCATGATGTCGCGCCATGTACGGTCCATAATTTCCAAAACGTATCGAGGACCCATGGGTGCTTCATCTCAAATGAAAACGTCTACAACTCTCAAGTAATTTCCTTCTTTTGATCGAATTTTCATATTTGACGATGAATCTGGGGAAAGAGGAACTGGCAATCCAAATGTTTCGTAAACAGTCTCACCATTAGGCAGCAAAGTAGCTGCGATACCAGTGAATGCTATAGCGCAACCATTTTTGCGTCTAATTTTCAATGAATATGGAAGGGTACTGTAAATGAGGGTTTTCTCTGATCCTTCAGGGCAATCTATGTATAAGCATCTTTGCGAATCATCCGTCTGTTGTAAATTAGTATCAACCAATTTCAGAACTACATCTACGATTTTTTTTTGTTTTTCATTCAATTGTTCATATTGTTGCACACTCATCTCGTCAAACTGTTCAATTTGATTAAATTCTGCATTATCCTCAACTTCTAAGACTTGATCCATACTTGGAAACTGAGATAGACTCCATCCTCCCCTATTAAACATCTCACTCACATTCGCATATGCTTGTTTTCCACCCCGGATTGAACCTAAACGTAAAAAAATCTTCGGACGATGGGACTTTGAAATTTTCCCATAACTGTTCCAGCCTCCCTGTGGATACCTGTCCTTAATATGCTTTCTATCAATCCCTGGTGGTATCTGCTTCCTTCACGTGGTGGGGAGGATGAGTACCTCAGAGTTGGATCATTTTTTTGAGTGGAATAAACTACCCAAGAGAAAGAATACAAACTGGGAGAAACGAAATCATCCTGATGCCAGAAACATCGGCAAAAACGGAAGGAAAGCGAAGGAAAACCACCTTCCTTGACATGTTTCAATACTTCCCGAGGAGATGAAACCTTTTCCGAACCTGGAATATTATACTCGTGAAACAGAAACAAACGAACAAATTAATGAGTACATGATGGCGCTTTCTCGGGTAAAATATTCCGGAGGTAAACTACTCTCCCGTTCGGATCTCCGGGTGGGGGCTGCTCGGGAAAGCTTCATCAGCGAAGAACGGAAACCGAAGAATAGGATAGGGAAAAGAAACAACATTCTTCGAGTCGGAGCGTGGAATGTTAGATCACTGAGGCAAGCGGGAAATTAGAGAATTTGGGATTAGAAATGAATAGGTTGAATATAGACGTAATGGGGATTAGCGGAATGAGATGGCCACAGAAGGGCGATTTCTGGAGTGAGGATTATGGAATAATTCATACAGGATCAAAGAATGGTCAAGCAGGTGTAAGAATTGTAATGCATGAAAGAGTAGGAAATAGAATAGAAAATTATTTGCAACATAATGAACGTGTGATGATGGTTAGAATCAGAACAAAACCGGTAGACACAGTCATAGTCCAAGTATTCATGCCCACATCTGCATATTCGGAGGAAGATATTGAAAAAATGTACGAAGAAATAGAAGGAGTGATAGAATATGTGAAGGGAGAAGAGAATTTGATAGTGATGGGTGATTGGAATGCGGTAGTAGGACAAGGGGAAGAGGGCAACGTAATAGGAGATTTTGCGTTAGGGAGGAGGAACGATAAAGGACAACGTTCAGTCAAATTTTGTGAAAATCATGAGATGGTTATCACAAACACTTTATTTGCAAATCATCCAAGAAGAATCTACACTTGGAAAATGCCAGGAGATACAGCGAGATACCAAATTGATTACATCTTAGTCAAACAAAGATTCAGAAACCAAGTCAAAAACTGTAAAACTTATCCCAGTGCAGATATAGATAGTGATCATAATATGTTGATGATGAAATGTTCTCTGAAATTCGAATCTCTGGGGAAGAAAAGGAAAATGCAGAAAAGATGGAATTTGAAGAACCTCAAGCAAAAACAAACACATGAGGCATTCGAGAAAATGTTGGATGAGAAATTGGGAGATCAAAAAGAGAAAGACTGGGGAATAGAGAGGAGATGGACAAAGATGAAGGGGAATATAAGAGAATGCGCGGATAAGATTTTGAAGAATAATGGGGTAGAACCTAAAAACCCATGGATAACGGGAGAAATTCTAGAATTGATAAATGAAAAGAGAAAGTACAGGAATAATGATAGCCAAGAAAGCCAGCAACGATACGGATCATCGAGGAATTAAATAATAAGAGAATCAAGGGAAGCAAAAGAACAGTGGTCAGAAGAGGAATGTCAGGAAATAGAAAAAAGATTGCATTTAGGAAGGATGGATGTAGCATATAGGATGATTATAAGATCTTTCGGACAAATGAAATCTAGAAGCGATAAGATTAGAAACCCTCTAGGACGACAATTGATAAGAACGGAAGAGGAAATAGAACAGTGGATCAATCATTTGGAAGACTTGTATAAAGGAAACGATGATATAGCACTTTTAGAGAAGGAGGAGGATGTAGATGAGGAAGAATTGGGAGAGTCGATATTGAGATCAGAATTCGACAAGGCTTTGGAAGAATTGAAAAATAATAAAGCGCCAGGCATAGATGGCATAAGTGCGGACCTTATAAAAGCCTCCAGTGAAGGAACTCGTGACGCACTGTTCGAATTGATTGGAGATATGTACGAAAAAAGAGAAGTACCGGAAGATTTCCAGAAGAATAAAATTGTCGCTATCCCCAAGAAACAAGGGGCAGACAAATGCGAGAACTACAGAACGATCAGTTTAACTTCACATGCTTCGAAAATACTGACAAGAATTATATACAGGAGGATGGAAAATAGAATAGAGAGTAGATTGGCAGAAGATCAGTTTGGTTTCAGAAAAAATAGGGGAAAGCGAGAAGCAATTTTAGCACTTGATCTCCATTGGATCTTGATAATGTTGAACCATGTTCCGCGCGGACCCTATATATGATGAAGGTGATATAACAATTTCACCTAAACGAGCATTATGATTATTTTCTATAGTTTCCAAATGATCTTGTAAACCCGTGTAATTATCAACACGAAGTTTTTTTTGGTTTTCCAATAAGTAATTCATTCTATCTCTTCCAATTTCAACGTAACTATCCACAAGCCATTGCTGAAACAAATGCCGTCCCATAATGATGACGTTGAATTCATTACGTACTGCTATTCGATACCTTGTATGAGCGCATCTCGTAATACGTTTATTTTCATTTCTTAGACATGAATTACGATTCCATCCTCGAGTACCATAAGGATAAAATAATGGGTAGTTCTACATTCAGGTCCATAACACTCACAGTCTGTAATTCTTTTGTATTTTTATCACGTATCACAACATAAAATTCTGGTATTTCTCCATTGGCTGCGGTAGAAAGTACTGCTGCAACTTCATTACACCTTTGAAAATTATAACGGTGGCGATCTACACCGGGTTTCAAAGTGAAAATTAACTGAAGTTCATTAGGAATATCTTCCCCTGATCCATTAACTCGCTCTTGTTGGAGTTTTGATTCCTCACCCATCATCTCAAAAGATTTTGCGAAAATATTATGTACCCTCATCATATTATCCAACCTTAACAGAACGTTACAATCCGATCACGATTCAATCGATGTTGGGTCGCTTCATTGACATCCACAATGAAAAGCTGACCATAGCTTGGTGGTTCATTCGGGAGGGGATGAATAGATTCATTTACCTGATAATATATTTGGCCTTGAATTTTGAAGCAATATGGAGCACGACGGAACCCCGATAAACCAACTAAATTCGCATTGAATGATGCAAGAGAAAAAGCACTATTAGAACGTCGAATCCGTTCATTAAACAGATTAGACTGTGAGTTAGAACCATCGAATAACGCCCGGAGCTCTGCTGGTGCTCCAAGTAAACTTTCTGAGTATACATTTCCATGATCACAACGATCATTGGATGAGTTGGGGGAATTAGATATTTTTTCCGCTTGGAAATGTTTAGCGCCACAATGAATACAGGAAATATTCATTTCTCCAATATAATCTTCATGTGTATTATTAATTTCATGGATCAGATTGGAATTTTGCATGATACTTCTTTGACGCAACCACCATCGTTCTTGACATTGTCTATGAACATTACGCGAAGCCCCATTGGTCTGTTCATCTTCAATATAGTTCACAGATATACTTCCTGATAGCACAGAATCAACACCAATATTTCTAGCAGCTCTCTCACGTTCGCGATAACGACGTTGATTCTCAGCATGTCTTTCCCGCCTGAGGCGCTGGAAGTTGGCTTCGTCCTCTGGTGTACGTTGAATCTTCCTACGAGGTGTGATCAATTCCGGGGAATCCCAATGAAATTGTAATTTTCCAAAACTCTCAATAAATTTTATGGATCAAAAATTGACTGAAAAAACTTTCATTAGTCCCAAATCAACACTCACAGTTTGATAACAATTTGGAAATCTTTTGGTAATCATCAACATCCATTCGATGCGAAAGCAATCATGGAAATCATCATCGTCATCGTCATCGTCATCGTCATCGTCATCGTCATCGTCATCGTCATCGTCATCGTCATCGTCATCGTCATCGTCATCGTCATCGTCATCGTCATCGTCATCGTCATCGTCATCGTCATCGTCATCGTCATCGTCATCGTCATCGTCATCGTCATCGTCATCGTCATCGTCATCGTCATCGTCATCGTCATCGTCATCGTCATCGTCATCGTCATCGTCATCGTCATCGTCATCGTCATCGTCATCTTCATCATCATCATCATCATCATCATCATCATCATATCATGATATCATTATTACTATTATTATTCCTGAAACTACAGCCAAAACCCCGGAGAAGGTGAGTTCTGGCATGAACGGAGCCCAGTAGGGCTCCTAGAATACTGGAACTCCTCCTATGAAAAAACGGATCAACATAATTTACATGCTTGTAATAGCGATTATTGAAATCAACACAAATTCGAATAAGCAGTTGAACTATCAACTATCTCAATTTCATCAACACATATCCATGTGAGAATGTAACAAGAACAAATGATTATATCATTGATATGTAACAATCATATCAATGAATATGAAAAATTCTCATACTATAATTCATCATCTTATGCTATGAGGTCATTCTCAGGAAATATTGAGAGGGGATCAATCAAATTATAGTGGAATTTATTTGGATGCAATAAAAAACACTATTCCGAAACCAGTCAGAAAATCAGCAAACATACCACTAAGGAACTATATATTGTAAACAATTTCTTTGTCGATCTAGAAGATATCTGGAAATTTTTTTTCAAAAACAATTTCTGTAGTAGATTCCCGAAAAAAGTTTGGAGAAGATAAAATTTTTCCTTTATTTCTTACAAACTTTTTTTTGAGGGTCCACTAGAAAAATTGCTTTCGAGAAAAACTTTCGAAATTTCTGATGAATCCACCAAATGATGTTTTCCACAGTATGCAGTCGTCCCAACGTGACCAGTAACATGTTACTAGAGTTCCAACGGGAACCCATTCGAATATGTTATAATGGTATATTTAAAATCTTCTACCCTGACTGTGCATCATTATAAATATTCCTTCTATCATCACCTACACAGCACGCTGGTCCCGATATATTCATAAAGAACTCTTCATGAATCCATCGTGGGATCCTTATGAGTCCCCGTTATGACAATTCAGGAAGAGTTCCCTTTGAATCCCTGGAATTCAAGAAAAATTCTCAAGGAATTCTCAAGAATTCTTTGGAAACTGACATAACGGGATTTCATTTGGAACATGTCTGTGTTGTGTGGACTTCCTGTTGATTCACGAGTTCTCAAATAACAACAATAGCGTATATTATATGAAGATATTTCCATTGGAACTGTGACCGAAGTGATTGCAACGACTGAACATTGGGGTGATTTTTATTTTATACAAGGTGTTCCATCTCAAATAGTCAGGGCTTGAATCTCCCAAAGTAATGGGGCTGGAAGGAAAAGTTTCGGGACAAAATTGCAGGGTTCTGCGGGAAACATTTGATGGTAACCTTGACTTCGACCTCCGACTCCATCTCCAAGGTTATTTTGAGGTTAACTTGTGTTTTTCAAATGAGACCCCTTATATTCCACCACATCCATGGATCTCTGTAAGCTGACCTCAAAATGACCTTGAAGATGGAGTCTGAAGTCGAAGTGAAGGTTACCATCAAATTCCCCCCTCAAAACCCTGCAACTTTGTCCCGAGACTCTTTCTTCCAGCCTCATTACTTTCGGAGATATAAGCTCTGCCTACTTAGAATGGGACACCCTGTTTATAAAAAGTTTGCTTTCACTTTCTTTTATCGACAAAAGAAATGTTCTGTATGGGCCACTCTTTAATTTTATTCTATATCATAAAGGGGTGCTACAATATTCATCACATAAATTTTCCGAAGAAATTTGGAAGTCGCTACCGGCGTTCGGGAACCTCTATTTGAAACGTCGGTAGCAACCCTCAAATCCCTTTCGGGAGTGTTGCACTAATATAAATATTGTGGTACTCCATGATGTGGAAGGAAATTAAAGGGTGGCCCATACAGAAAACTTTGTTTCTTTGGTGACAATAAGGAATGAAAACTAACTTCTCATATATAGTATAAGAATCATCCCACTCAACATGTATGTGCACACGAGAAAAAAAATCTGGGACATAGTCCGTGAATATTTGTCACGCATCAATTCCAAGGAGTGTCATGCGTTTATGTCGTGGAAATCTTAAGAATAAGGATGTCACGTCCAGGATCGAACGTACAAGAATATTTTTTCTGTATTGAGATTTGGAAATTCAATCTTTATGAATTCCGAGTCAAACGCCTCCAAGTAGCGTGAGGCTTCAGGAAACTGGATTTTGGGCAAAAACTTATGCCCACGGGACCAGTGCTTTCTTGTATGGAGTTGAGATTTTTATAAGTGGGATGGAAATTGTAATGAAAATTGAAATGTAAGTGGAAAGTATTGAATAACAAAGTGAAAATCACAATCGGAGAAGAAGTTGAACCTTGAATATAAATCTTGAAATTTATAGGAAGAATATTTCTACCTTGGCTGCCGCTTTGAAAGCCTCCATTTCGTTCGTGACGGTCCGGCTTCACACACCCACACACACACAGTTGTCTTTTCTTTTTATGTGGAAATAGTAGTCTCTTCGTCTTTGAAACAATCAATAAACACTTTGATTTCCTCGAGAATCGCGGATAAGCACTCTGACTTTTCGTAATACGAGAATCGCGGAAGGAAAAGAACCCTGAATTTTCCTTTTCTACTCGAGAGTTGGAGATGGAAGTTAACTCTGAGGTTTTTGTCCATCCACCTCGCGGTGATAACCTCGGTTCACCCCCAATTCTGCCGATCTTGGTCAGTCAGTGGGGTGATCCACTAATTAGGTACTAGTAATTATCCCACTCACTTTGATTTTCTTTCATGGTGGGAGGCATTGACGGATCACCCTTCGTGAATAGGCCAGTGGCCTAGCCCTCGTCATCTTCTTGCACATACAGGGCGTCCCATTTGAAACAGGACAGATGAATAACTCTTCAGGGAATGGAGGGGGAAAAAAATTGTTCAAATAAAAGTTGTAGGGTTCGAAGGAGGCCATAAGATGGTGACCTTGAATTTGACCTTGTGGTCAATTATGAGCATAATTGATGGTCAAAGTATGTTTTTTTCGAATGGAAAACCCTACGTTCGACCTCAGAAATGGAAAGAGCGGAAAATTTTACGCCCGAATATGTTAACATATCAGGTCATTTAAAGGTCATTTGAAGGTCAAAAAACCATTTTCCATGGATTTTCACGGGAAAGCCTCAAACGAGTTGTTTCTCTGACCAAAGTTATTAAAGTTAAAGTGGAACTCCACGTTTCGACCTTGAATTGAGAGTGAACAGAACTAACCTTCAGGGTTTATTCTTCATATCAGTACGAAAATGATCATTAAGAAGTTTCCATCGTTTACGGTGTGAGTGCGGGTTCAAAATGGTTTATTCACCTAACGAATGTGTTGATATTTTAATGATTCAGGGTGAGTGTCGCGGAGTGTATCAAAGAGCGTCACGATTGTACAGAGAGCGGTTTGGAGATCGGCAGCATCATCCTTCTCCAGAAGTCATTCGCTAAGTTGAAAGAAATTGTCGACAAGGAAGGATTGGTCAACGCCGAAACAATCAAGGTTCCAACTTCAACGACCCTCGATGCGTTGCTGTTTCAGCAATAATACACATGAATCCTCATGTTAGTTTACGTGATATTGAACGCGATTTGGGTATTCGGCACACAGAATTCTACAAGCTGCTTAATATCATCCGTACCACATCACACTGACCCAAGAATTATCTCAACAAGATATGCAGAATCGGGTTAACTTTTGCCATTGGGCTTTACAGAGGTTGGACGAAGCGCCCGATTTCTCTCGATATGTTCTTTTCAGTGATGAATCAACGTTTCAAAGTACTGGCTTGTTAAATCGTCACAATAGCCACTATTGGTCAGCGCAAAACCCGCACTGGACTCAACAAGTTGATCATCAGCATCGGTGGAGTATAAATGTTTGGTGTGGAATTCTAGACAATCAAGTTATTGGGCCCTATTTTTTTGATGGAACTGTTAACGGTCCTAATTATCTACAGTTTCTACAGAATGAATTACCAGTTCTCATGGAAGATGTGACATTAGCAACTAGGCAGAGGATGTGGTATCAGCAAGACGGTGCACCACCACACTCTGCTCGATGTGTGAGGGATTATCTAAATGTCCTTTTTCCCAATCGTTGGATTGGTCGAGGTGGATTTGTACTGTGGCCGGCAAGATCTCCTGATCTTACCCCTCTAGATTTTCATTTGTGGGGTTACGTAAAAAATGTCGTTTATACCAACCGACCAACAACACCTGTGGATCTACAACAACGCATCAGATACGCAATTGCGAATATTCGTGCAGAAGTTTTTCAGTCTGTTCTTGGAAACTTCGGACGCCGGCTGGAGTTATGTATTGAAGTGAATGGCGGTCAATTCGAAAATCTCCTGCAATAAGTGTGTCTTACCCGTCAACGGATTTGTGCCATCTGTAATTATAAAACGACGAACTGGAAAAATAAATAATTTTTTAATTATTGTTCCAAATTTGGCATCCATTATCGTTCTCAAGGTCGAATCCAAGGTCGAAACGTGGGGTTTCACTTTAACTTTGATAACTTTGGTCAGAGAAACAACTCGATTGAGGCTTTTCCGTGAAAATCCATAGAAAATGGTTTTTCAACCTTCAAATGACCTCTAAATGACCTGATATGTTATCATATTCGGACGTAAAATTTTCCGCTCTTTCCATTTCTGAGGTCGAACGTAGAGTTTTCCATTTGAAAAAACATACTTTGACCATCAATTATGCTCAAAATTGACCTCAAGGTCAAATTCAAGGTCACCATCTTATGGCCCCCTCCGAACCCTACAACTTTTACCTGAACAATTTTTTCCCCCTCCATTCCCTGAAGAGTTATTCAGCTGTCCGGTTTCAAATGGGACGCCCTGTATATTTCATGTATCGCGAAGACCATAGGCGGGATCATTGCCAATCTCAAAGAACATTGGTCGGAAGGGTTTTCCACCACCCCTTCCTTTTGTATGGTTCTCACACACAGTTTCTGAATCATCGTGACACAATTCTTATTGTGAAAACATATGTATTGTTTATGTAAAACATAAACACAACGTCGGTTATCCACCGTCCAACGCCAAGATCATGCCACCAATGTTGGAACTTGAGGAATATTCCTCAAGTTTCAGTATATAATGAATCTTCCTATTATCGAAGGAAGTTCGGTCTTTGGTAACGTTCCGAATAAAGAGATCGTTGTCCATGGGATCCATGCAGAATCATATGCTTCGAACAATAGAAAAGTTTTTTTCCAAAAGGCCCACTGTCTAACCAAGAATCGCACAAAATCCGTTACGTAAAAAATGTACTATATCATATCAAATCAGAGTATTCTCCCATGCAACCTGAATCTAACTTACGATAATATTAATTCATAAAATCAAAATCATCTAATCATGAGAAATTACACATGATTGAACTCGAATCCATTCTGCTTTAAACCATGCACTACAATAAAAATAACACTGTACTTGCATATAATGCATCATGCATTTTCATCATTCCTATTCAAATTCAATGATATGGGATTTCCATAAATATTCTTATAACTATCATTAATAATTATTGCTACCTTGTAAAAACTGTCAATCGCGATGAATGGCATACTTGCATCGTCAATAGGATATTTGGATCATTTCAGAATATGCGAGATGGTTCTAGACTGATAGATCATGAATTATAATTTTGTAATTGATTACAATCAATCAAATATTCCTTCAACATGCTTTCGAACAGAGGTGTCATGTAGACTCGATTTTTTATTCGATTCGATTAGATTTCCTTCCCTTTTTTCAGAGTAACGTGATAAAACTTATACCCCCTCAAGCCCTTAGAAATATAATGAAATTGCATAGAACAAAAGAAAACTACATGCTATCCATCATTCCAATTCCCCACGATAATTACTATGCAGGTGATTACCTCTCACCTCATGCAGATATCTAATTATGTCTCAAGGGCATTCATCAGAGGCAAAGTTACTAGATCCCTCCCCCCAGTTTTCTGAACGATTAATGAATATAATCGATTTTGATGAGCAGGCGCATCTTCTTAGCATATCAAGGAAGTGCAGCTACTCTTTATTTTTCATTTTATTTGTTCGTTTCTGAGAAAACTGAGGGGGGGGGGCGATTTTGGAATCTAGTAACTTTTTGGGAAGGTGGTGAATGCCGTTAAAAGATCGAAATTTTCATGCAATGATATAATATTGAAGAGAGATTACCCTGTAAAATAAAATCATGTAAAATTGTTGTTGATTATGATTGAGAACTAAGAAAAATAACTTCCAATCAGAAAGAAAGTATTAGGAGTACAGGAATCATAAGAGGTGGCTCGTAAAAGATTTGTCAATGGACCTACACTATTATGATTATGTCCATTTCGTCGACCTATGTTTGAGAGTCATATTGCACTCCGAATCCGAACTCTGGAACTTTTGATTTTCGACACTTTGAGACAAAATAAAATAAAATATTGGCACACTCATAAAACCGATTTCACTTTATTTCTTGAACCTCGAAACATTAATGAAAAATGTGGAAATTCAGTTTAGGAGCTTGGTGATTTGAAGAGACGAATAATAAAAAAATAATTAAATTTTTTAGTGACTGAACAAATTATTTATTTCTCATGAACAAATCGTTGAGAAAAACGCTGACATAAATTTGACAATGCAACTTTCCCATACAATAATAATTAAAAAAAATCAACAATTTTTTGTTTTCACAATACAAATCATCTTCCCTTTCCTGTAGAACTCATATTGTCTTTTACATTTCATCTTCTCGTTGACTTTGAAGTATTTGACACAGTTACTTGCTTAACTTCATTTTTCTTTGGCAATCTCCTGTTTTTCGGTTTTGAAACTTCAATATTATTATCATTGCTATCCTCTCTAACTTTCCTTTTTCTTGGTCTCAATTCTTGAATATTACCAACAGTTCCCTCCTTTATTTTCACACTCTCTGCGTCCGATTTTTTTATAGTCTTTTAAGACCAACCATCTACAATGAATGGGTTTGGGAGAACTGAGTGGGAGGCCAGAGTAGGCAGAATCGTATTGTCGATATATACAGGGTGGGGCATTTGAAGTGTCGCGGGCGTTTTTTCCAAAAATGAAATGAGAAACGAGAAAATTTTTCAGACAAAAATTGTAGGGTATCGAGGGGGACATCCGATGGTGGCCTTGGCTTTGACCTCAAATCTCATCTTCAAGGGCATTCTGAGGTCAACTCTTGTTTTTTGAATAGCATCTCATATTTTTTACTGCAGATTTGGATTCTAGGTCAAAAACCAAGAAACTTTTGTCTGAACCATTTTCCTGAAATCCGCAAAGATGGCGCTCTAATCGATTCTGTTCCATACTGAATCTGACATTAGAATAACTCGAAAACGAAGGGTCTTGGAGGAGAATGTTTCGGACAAAAGTTGTCTGATTCCAAGGGGGACCCCTTGAACTGGAACGGAGGTGATGGGGTATAACAGACAAAACACAACACATTTCAATCGTCTACATCACTTGGATAATTTAAATGCAGTAGATGCTCAAAATGATGGCCTTCGACTTCAATACACATTTCAAAACGTTTTACAAAAGATTGCTGAACTCGTGCTAAAATATCTTCATTGATGCTCGCGCATGCATTGATGATTCGTTGACGCATATTCTCAGGTGTAGTCGGTGCTCGTTGATGAACTGTATCTCCTATGTATCCCCATAAAAAGAAATCTGGAAAAGTAAGATCCGGAGAACGGGCAGGCCAATGAACTGGTCCACGACGTCCTATCCATCGTCCAGGATAATCTCTGTCCAATATTTCTCGAGCTGTGACTGCATAATGGGATGGACAACCATCGTGTTGATACCACATATTCAATCGTTCCTGAATAGGTATGTCTTCAAGTAATGTTGGAAGTACTTGATCTGAGAAATGTCTGTACTTCTCTCCATTTAGCGTATCTGCAATGAAGTACGGTCCAATTACTCGAGATCGAAAAATACCACACCAAACATTCACAGCCCATTGTATTTGATGCTCTACTTGACGTAACCATCTTGGATTTTCTGTCGCCCAGTAATGCATATTATGTCGATTCACTTGACCATGATTGGTGAACGTCGACTCATCAGAAAATAATATGTTGATGAAGTTGTTATTGTGCATTTGCGCTAGACCTCATCGAAAAAACTGTACACGATTTTCGAAATCATCACCGTGAAGGTCTTGATGCAAACAAATGTGATACGGATGGAATTTGTGACGTTTCAGTATTCGAAGAACACTTCTTCGAGAAATCCCCGAATGGGGTTCAATTTCACGAGAGCTCACGTGTGGATTATTGGCTACTGCAGCTAGTACATCAACTTCCGCATTTTCTCCGCTAACAGTTCTCATTCGATGTCGTTTCTCCCTTGTAACACTTCCCGTTTCTGAGAATAATTTTGTAATGCGTTGAAAATACCTGATGGATGGCGTTGTTCTTTCAGGAAATCGTTCTGCATACAAGTCATATGCTTGTCTGGGGTTCTTATGCACTTCACCGTAAATGTAGATCATATCGATCTTTTCAGAAACCGTGTATCGGATATCCATGATTTTCAATTTGTCATAAACCAAGTAATAATCAAATGTAACTGACAAACTGACTTTCAAAATCGTGAATTTCCACTGAACCCCGTCGTTTGTTTACATCGCGTGAGCTCTGAATGGTGGTAATGTAGACGATTGAAATGTGTTGTGTATTGACAACTTTTGTACGAAACATTCTTTTGCAAGACCCTTCGTTTTCGAGTTATTCGAATGTCAGATTCAAAATGGAACAATATCGATTGGAGCGCCATTTTTGCGGATTTCAGGAAAATGGTTCAGACAAAAGTTTCTTGGTTTTTGACCTAGAATCCAAATCTGCAGTAAAAAATATGAGATGCTATTTAAAAAACAAGAGTTGATCTCAGAATGCCCTTGAAGATGAGATTTGAGGTCGAAGCCAAGGCCACCATCGGATGTCCCCCTCGGTACCCTACAACTTTTGTCCGAAAAATTTTCTCGTATCTCACTTTATTTTTGGAAAAAACGCCCGCGACACTTTAAATGCCCCACCCTGTATATATGGGGCATCCAAGCACAAGCCAGTGAGGACCAGAAGGTCGAGCATCCGTATCTCTCAGAGGATGGATTTATTAAATGTGAAGATGATCATAACGCGACAGCAGATTTCATGGCGGAAATCATCCAACAGGAAACCCCTGCGCCGACATCCAACGTAAGTCAACTACAACAATCTTATCTAGAATCGACACCTCGCTCCATGGCAACGTTACCGCGTATAAATTCACCAAGTTTTTCCGGTGATTTCCATGAATGGGAAAGTTTTCGAGATCGTTTCACTTCGTTAATAAAAAATGATAATTCGTCAGATGATGTGCAACGTATGCATCATCTTGTTCCCTGCTTGAAAGGAGACGCAGCAAAATCGTCAAGCCATCTAAGTCCTACTGCCGCGAACTTTCCTACCGCGTGGGGTATTCTCGAATCGCGGTACGAAAATAGACGCCGACTACTATTCGCACATCTAGAAGCACTTTTCAACCAATCGCAAGTCACGTCTGAAACTGCTAAGGAGTTGCAGGAGTTAAAAGATGAAGCGAATATGTCAATCAATGCTTTAAAAAATTTGAAGAGACTCACAAATAAATGGAGTGATATGCTCGTTTTCTTAATAACCCAAAAACTCGATCGAGCGTCGCGCAAAGCTTGGGAATTTCAATTAGGGAACGCGAGTGATATGCCAACTTATACCGAGTTAGATGATTTTTTGCAGTCTCGTATTCGAGCATTAGAGGTCATTCCGGCAAGCAACTCGAAATCTGAGAAAAATAAGAAACCCTTAGAATCAACCGAACCGCGAATCTCCTCCTCGCACTCAGCTACTACTACCAACGTGACTTGCCCGATTTGCAAAACAAACCATCTTTTATATCAATGCCAAGCATTTTTAAATCAATCTCCTGTGCAGCGATACGATCCCATCGAGAAGAGGAAACGATGCATCAATTGTTTCAGTTCAAAGCATGCGGTAACGGCATGTACGAATGCGCGAACTCGTAAATATTGTAATGAAAAGCACCATTCATTGCTGCATTCTCCCGAAAACGTCGAGCAACCTCGTGGCGAACGACCTATAGCCACTACCTCTTCCGCGGCCCGGAGTGATCCACCTTTGGCATCGCATTGCCTTTCAAAAATTGCATCAACGCATTCAGGAATTCCATTGGCCACAGCGCATGTAATTCTATATTCACCACAAGGTCGTTCGATCAAAGTAAGTGCATTAATTGACCCCGGGTGAACTGTGAATTTAATTGCCGAAAAAATTGCACAAGATCTCCGATTAATTGAAAATGAATGCTCAGCAATTGTAACTGGGGTCGGAGATGTAAAAACTTCAATTCGATATTCAGCTTCGCTTGCAATTACGTCGACAAATGCTAACGAACCCTTCTATTCAATTACAGCGTTCATTATGAAAACGTTAACCCAGTATACGCCGGCACGAATCGATGCTCGATCAACATGCGATAACATACCCGGAATGGTTCTTGCTGACGCAGATCTCTTGAGCTCGGAACCAATTGATATTCTAATCGGTAGCGAACTTTACAGCCAAATTATACGCGAGGGAGTGCGTTTAGGATCTGATACAGAACCTCTCGCGCAGAACACGGTCTTTGGCTGGATTTCAACTGGGCCAGTCGGATCCTCCTCCAATCCCGTTACTCCTATGTTTCGTGTTCACCATCAGAACCTTTGTGAGAGTTTAGATTAAAGCTCACGCCTTTTCTGGGAGGTGGAAGCTGTTCCACAGGAAACACATCTGAGTCCTGAGGAACAGCAATGTGAAACCCATTTCCAAGAAACTCACTCGAGATCATCAGACGGGCGTTATATTCTTAGATTGCCTTTTGAACAAGGCCCTCCTATCGATATCGGTGAATCGAAATCAGTCGCGATTCGTAACTTATCGCATACCGAACAGCGTTTCCAACACAAACCCGATTCAGAAATTGTCTATCGGACTTTCATGAGCGAGTATGAAGGAATGGGTCATATGACGAAAGTACCCGTTTTAACGCAAGATCGAGCTGATCAAGTGTATTATATCCCTCACCATGCCATGCTGCGAGAAAGTAGTAGCACAACACGATTACGCGTCGTCTTCAACGCTTCTGCTCGCAGCTCAAATGGTAGTTCGCTCAACGATCATTTGTTGATAGGCCAAAAACTACAAACGGAGCCTGCGGCAATCATTTCCAAATGGCGTTTTCATCGGTACGTCTATACTGCAGACATCAAGGAGATGTATAGGCAGATTCTCCTACATCCCGATGACGTTGATTACCAACGAATCCTTTGGCGCGAATCATCCAATCGCCCTATCGAAGAGTACCAGTTGCGTACAGTAACATACGGCACAGCGTCGGCTCCTTATCAAGCCTTACGAGTATTGAAGCAACTTGCGCACGATGAGGTACATCAATTCCCGTTAGCGTTACCCGTATTACTCGGCCAATTTTATGCCGATGATCGTAATTTGGCAATTGCCACGCGCCAACAACTCGAATCCTCATTAAAAAAGAAACACTTTCGTCTTCGTGAATGGGCAAGCAACTGCCCAAGCCTTTTGTCCGACATCGATCCATCGGATCACGGTTTAGCCAAGCCCAAGGACATGAATCCACAGGATTCAGAGAATAATTTCAAAATTCTCGGAATCGTGTGGAATTCGAGCCAAGACCTCTTTCAATTCCGGGTAAATCGTTCTCCTCATCCGGGAAACGCAAAGCGCGCCATATTGTCGGATATCGCAAAATTATTCGATCCGCTTGGATGGGTAACTCCTGTCGTGATAACTGCGAAAATTCTGATCCAACAATTATGGTTA
Organism: Gonatopus flavifemur; assembly: GCA_018340375.1. Taxonomy (NCBI): domain Eukaryota; kingdom Metazoa; phylum Arthropoda; class Insecta; order Hymenoptera; family Dryinidae; genus Gonatopus; species Gonatopus flavifemur. The sequence goes on from JAFFJZ010000040.1 coordinate 1,243,605, forward strand.
CGCAAGTGTGACTGGGATGATCCGATACCTCCCGATTTACTCCACCAGTGGCAACAATATCATGAGAATCTTTCAGCATTGGAAACACTGACCATCCCTCGATGGACTAACTATGGATCTGACACCGCTCAAATCGAGATCCATGGGTTCTCCGACGCTTCGACTGCTGCATACGCTGCAGCGGTTTATATCCGAGTCACCTCCATAAGCGAGTCGACTCATGTATCGCTTCTCGCCGCAAAGTCTGCGGTAGCTCCATTGAAAACCTAGATAACAATCAGCACGAGGTCTCTCACAAACAATTCCATTGAGGCAGTCTTTGTAATTAATTAGTGGCTCTTGTGTATTCAACGTCAGCTCTTGAATATCAATTGCATACAACATCAATTTCGGATTTTGATTTATTGTGTAAACACAAACTGAATGTGTTCCACAAGCCCCAGGGAGTATGCAATTTTTTGGTCTCAGTTTAGCGAACGCGCTGAAGCAGATAATATGTTCTGGGTCAGACTGTTTGAATACGGTATAAAGTTCTTTCAAACCCATCAGTAAGAGACGTTTCCGTTCCAGCGTTCGCTCTCCATCAATTTTCACAGAAACGACATCTTTCGATGCAGGCATTATCCTGCTATTCATGTCACTCATATAAAATCCATGTACTTTTTCTAAAGTTGTTTGAGAGAGTTTTCTCCCCTCCCTTGCAATACTATCAGGTAAAATGCCAGCTTTCATCTCCAATTCCTTTGATTCGTTGGCCAAATATCGCGTTGTAACAAATTCTTAGGCGATTTTTCTCGCACTCCAAGATGATGGGGCGAGAGTTAGAATTTGTAATTCCAATGGATTGTTGGGTTCCAAGGTTGAAAATTTCTCCTTGAGCTCATCCAGCATTCCTCCCAGTTCAATTTCTCTGTTCGTGCGTGTATCACTGAGACCTTCGTGTGTCTCATTCTCCAATTGAACATCCATTCTCATAGTACTCTCAATACTACAAATATTTCCATCGCTATCATTTGATCCATGAACTACATCGTCATTTTGTAATTTGTCCGATGAACCCTGTTTTATACATGCAGCACAAATCCTCGAATTCGCGCATAAGTCAGGAAATTGCTGTAACATAACCTCCGATATCTTTCGTAAATTTCTACCGACGTACCTGGCAGTTTTGAACGGATTTGCACATCGGTCCGTTCAAAGAATTCGCGGCATCGTGTATTAGATGATCAGATAAATCAGATGAAAATATGCGAACTCCTAGTACGATTTTATAAGTTGAAACACAAAAACTTTGAGGTTTGAACGTCGCGAACATTCATAAAGTAACAATGTAAAACGATGAATAACAGGAGACGAGGAAAACAATTGACGTTACAATGAAACCACATGAAATTAGGTGCAGACATTACTGAACAATACACTGTCAAATGATAAGAATCGATTTCACGCATTTATTCGTTTATTCTCAGCTGATTAATTCGACATTCTAATATACGAAGCCGCGAATTCTTCAAAAAAGCCAATGATTCATTCGCTCAGAACAGCCGCACACAAAGGAAGTAGAAATTCGCGAAAGATATCGGAGGTTAAGTTACAGGAATTTCCTGACTTATACGCGAATTCCAGAATTTGAGCTGCATGTATGGAAGAACGTTCATCGTACAAATTACGAGATGACAAGGTGATGGATGAATTGAATGATAGAGGTGGAAATATTGAAAGTATTGAGAGTTCGATTGTCCAGGAGTCTCGCAGTTCTCGGAGAAATTACATGATTTACCGGAGAATTCATTGATCACAGGTATTCAATATTCAGTTTGGACGGCAACGGATCATTCAACTCTACACCAGCAATGATGAAAATTGATAATTTTATACAACAATTGTGCAATAGACTGACAGTACTCAAACCTCATTCATTTATGTCTGAGCGACAGAATCTTTTCATCCAGGAACGGAAACACAATCTTCGCGATGGCGAAGCACCGATTACGTTTGATTCTTCGAGAACTGAGTATATGTTAGCCAGGATGCCCCAAAAGCATTTGAATTTCGATACCGAACAATGCACCGTGTTCCCTGCTATTTATTATCACGAGGACGCGATGTTGAGCACAAGAGTTACGTATTCTGATCAGGAAGTCTAAAACACAACACCTTCGCTGTTTATGCTATTCAGACTCCTTTAATTTCTCAAATTCAACGGAATGTGAAAAGAATGGGATTATCCGTACCAGAGACGAAGCGAAGCAGCACTTCAAAAATGATTCCAGGATGAGTATGATCAGGCCCCAAATAATTCTTTGAATCAATATAATATTCAATCCCATCATATTGAATGTGCTTGCGGATCATTGAACGTAGTGCGTTCGTTCTGGTTTCCGGAATCTGACCTCAGGTTCATAATGAACGACCAGAACTTCCTCGGAACAAAGATTTACGTCAGAGGACGGATGATTCCTCATATCCAGACCGTCATATCGAATCGTCCATTCATGATTCCGAGAATCCGGATTCGAATGTCTATCAGCGATCCCAAAAATCTCAGTATGACATTGTTTCCACAAATTCAAGAGATTGATAATTCTTCTGACCGCCATATTAGATGACTCATTCGCTATTCCGGAAATTCGAGTTCTTGATCAGCGACCCCACAAACTTCAGTATGCCAATGTTTCCGCGAATTGAAGCGATTTATATTTCTTCCGAGCGCCATATTGGATCCGCCATTTGTAATTCCGGAAATCTGAGTTTGGATTCGTCATCAGCGACCGAAAAAACCCCCTCCTCCAATGTTTCAGAAAATTCGAAGCAATATTTCAATTTACGGCCGCCATATTGGATTCGTCATTTGCAATTCCGGAAATCTGGGTTTGGATTCTTGTTCCGCGACCCCAAAAACCTCAGTATAACAATGTTCGCACAAACCCAGGAGATTTATAATTTTTCCGACCGTCATTTGTAATTCCGGAAATTTGAGTTCGGATTCGTCATCAGCGACCCGAAAAATCCCCTTTCCACATGTTCGAAAAAATTCGAAGCAATTTTGAATTTCCAGGTGCCATATTGGATCCGCCATTTGCAATCTCAGTATTCCAACCGCATGCAATCAATCCGGAAGGCTCGAATTACATGCCCCAGTCCACAGAACTATCCAACACCCACGTATCATATCTCTAGGACTGGTTTTGATTATTCTCAACACGTTTCTTCTCCGTTTCAGCCGTCATATTGACGAAATGGCCGCTATGTTCAAAAAACACCATACGGCAATGGAAAGTAGACACTTCAAGGAAAATTTTGATCGGTCTCCGAGATCTCTATCTTCAAAATTGAGATGTGCAGGGGGGGGGGTGGTCAATTCCACAAGGAATGCCCCATATATATGTTTAAATCTCGAATAAAATAATACAAAAAAAATGATTCAGTCTAATACGGAAATGGTTCTTCACCGCTAGAAGTGTGTATGTATATGGTGTATGGGTGTCGTGAGTGTCGGTGAGTCGTGTCATCAATCCTGCTTGCCGGCGAGTGGGTCTTCCGCGGGGTCACCGTGGAGGTGTGAGTGGCTGCGAGGGGGTCCGGCTTCCAGGGCTCGCGAAGAGTATGATGAATGCCGCGGGGTATGTGTGCAGGAAACGACTTGAAGGTACTTCTATTATATGTACCACGTGTTGGCCTCGTAGGGCGCGTGTAAGAGAATTTCGATCAGGTAGCTGATGTGTCGGTTATCGGTAACGCACTGTGTCTTCCCGTCTTCACTCATCACGAGTCTCGCCGCTGCTGCCCCCTCTACCTCCACGTAGGTGCCCCCTTTTCCTCTCTTCTAGTAACACTCCTGTTACACATCGGGAAATTAAAGGAAAGCATGGACAGGGTGGATAAATCATACATGATGGATCAGTGCAAGGAAGATAATTCAGAAAAAGAAAATCACTTTCATTTCTGATCCATAAAATTTGGGGAATTTGCTGAGATTTAGGCACTGATTTAATATGGGGTCGCACAAGCTTATCGATGTTTCCTATATCTTTTTGAGTTACGCGGGAAACATGCATTCCAGAGGATTTACCAACGACCTCAATTATGTCATTAACAGAAACTACGTCTCGACTAGCATGTACAGCTCGATCACATAATGTTTTTGTGGTACCACCCGCGCCATCAGCTTTGCATTCCCCATGCCCGGGCGTCGTAAAATTCCAAGAAGCTTTCTGAAGTCCTAATTTCGTACAGTGCTGTTGGGAAAGATCGAAATTTGTTTTGTTTCTATACTGGGGAGAAGGCCCGTCACTTTGAAAATGAAGAGTATTAAGTTCTGGAACCATTTCGTCCATCAGCAAAAATATGGGTTGAAGATGAGCCCAAATTGTAGAAGCGTCATGCCCTAAACATTCGGACACCGTGTAAACAGAAATACATACAATTTCATCATTGCTCTTGTCTCTATAGCAGAATGCGCCTGAATGCAAAGTGATCTGTGATTCCGAGGCTCCAAAATGTAAAGACTGAATTTCAGAGGCATATTTACAAATGTAGTTTTGAGAGAAATCAATTGTCAGCTCAACTTCATTCAATGTCGAATTAGATTCAATGTCTTGCGATACTTTAAACTGATGCGGAGTATCAAATGAATGTTTTAAAAAACCAGGTACAGTCGAATTGAATTGTTGGATCATTTCTGCCACTTCACATTCAATTTTTTTTTCGTACTGATTGTTACATGGTATATTTTTCCTCCTTTTCCTTCTCGGCTTTCTCTTGACGTAACCCATTGAAAGTGATGCGATTGGTCATTAATATTGTCGTCCATAATAAAATCTTTTTTGCATGTAGTACATTCATTAAACATACAACTTTCATTTCCAATGTCACATTTGAATTTTTCTAGTACGGCTTTTGCATTACTGAAAGGTAAATGCTTTGGTTCGGCAAGTTTTGTAACTAAAAATCGAAATTAGCATGCGCTCTACACATAGTGGTATCGCGATCTGTTGGCCCTTTATGAATCATCCAGAAAGGTGATAATCGGAAAATATTTGCTCTCGGAATTTTTACTAATCCTTCTTGATAATATTTTGTATACAAACTTGTTAACGTATCTGATAGAAATCTTCTCCTCACAGTAGTATCATTCTTAGTTATGACATCTTTGGAACCCGGAGCCATGGAACTGTTGTCGTCTCTTTGTAAAAACGTTCTTAGTTCTCTTCTGGCTATTCACATATGGTTTGTAAGCTTAGTGTCCGCTCGACTGAAGGACGACGTTTTTTTATCACAATGCTTACGTTGCAATTAAGTGCTACATAACACAGAATTTTTTTTCATGAGTTCATATTCTTTTATAATTTTACCTGACACTAACTCTGCGGAATCTGATTCACTATGTTCTGTTTTCAATCCTTCTGCTCGCTCCGTTAATCGTTTTTGTAATACTTCGCAATGAATTAATCGTTGTCTAATAGCTTCTTCACTCTTTTTTTCTATTTGTTCAACATTATCTATTATATTTTCTTGTTCTTCTTTACTTCTATTCTTCTACAAACGATAATATTTATTTTGCCGAAACTTAATTTTATTGTTTCTCTCTTTTATGATTGAATTTCACTTTTTAATATCTCTGCGACATCTAAGTTCTCGTTTTTTTGTATATTGTGGAGTAGAAGCCAATCTTTTTGATTTGATCACTTTATTGGAGTTATTACTCAAGTGGGTGTTGACTACGGAATTGCTCCTTGAATTTCCGAGAATATCATCAGTGTCGTTGAATTGCCTTTCATCATCATCATCACTTGTTATTCGTGAAATTCCATGATTTGTATCAACATTCGCGTCAATGTCAGGAACACGGAAGTCATCACACATACCTGGATCATTGCAATCATTTCCGTCGGGAAAAGAGCTTTTTTGTGCAATATCCTCTTCTTTATGGACATAATTACACTTTGGAATCAAGATATTTGCAACAGCCGCAATACCAGCATTCCTTGCTATCTCATTTTTCGTTGCGATTCGTTCAGTCTCTTTTTGCTGTTTTTCCTCCCGTTGTTTTCTCTTTTCTTGCATTTCTGAACGCTTTATTTCAAGTTTTTCCTTTCGATCAAGATCCATAGTGTAAAGATACTTTTTTGCTGATAATAATAATGATAATAATAACAATAATGATAAAATACACAATTACACATAATATGTTTTAAGCAATGTGGAAAAATTCAATTCACCTGTATCAAGTTTCTCATTTGACTCCAATTGGGGATCTAGATGCAATAACCGGGCGAGCGCTCGAACTCGTTTCAGGTCTGACACGGGAAACCAGCAGAACGAGGAAAAAAAAATTCGTCAAAATGAAAAATAAAAAATATAGCCTGTTAGAACTCATTGAGACACACGTTTTCCCGATATAAAAATCTCTTCTCTCATCAATAGTTTGTGAGATAAAAATTGCAAATTTTTCCTTTTCTCAGAATCAATACAATTCAAATTATATATTGCGATTCATTGACGAGGAGTCATGGAAATGACTTGAAATTGAGTATCCGCCTTTATCATTGATCCCCTCAGACAACTAGTGATTGGAGGTTGTCAAAATATTTCATCATTCAATGGATATTCAATAATATGTATGTATATTTTTATTTCTTTTTCGTTCGCGCCCACTTACAGTACTAGTGAGCGCCACCCTCCCTCACAAAATCTCCCCTTTCATTCTATAATTTCGCCTTACCCTGAACTTAGAACTAACTTAACATAATCATCTACACGCTTGAGAGGGAGAGAAAGGAACATCACGCATCCGTCCATACTTCTCACTCATTCCTCCTCTCCTTCTCCCATTCCCCCTCTCTCCTGTGCCCTCCTCCTCCTCTCCACCAATTCCTCCATTCATCCCTCCCCTCTCCCGTCCTCCCCCAATATCTCTCCAACCTCACCTCTTCCCCACCTCCCAAACACCTCTCCAAAACGTGATCCCATCCCTCTATCTCCCATCCGCATACCCTACATTTCCTCCCATCGTCCTCCCCCCAATAACTGCCGCCCCTCATCTCATTCCCCAATCTAAATCTCGCTATCCTTCTTGTTCGCTCAACCTCTTTGCTCTCCTCCAAATACCCTGACATCCCATCTACCATTATGTGTTTGTACCAACTGTTGTACCTCGACTCATCTATCTTCACCCTCCTCTCCTCTACCTGGCTCTTCTTATTTCTATCCTCCAATTCTCCCTCGACCCACCCCTCCCTTCTTCCCTCCTCTAGTTCCTCGTCCTTCAGCCCCATTCCCTCTAACCATTCTCTCCTTTCCTCCTCCCACCTCCCCCGCCCCTTCTCCCTTCCATCTTGCTCCAACATCTCATCGCTACCTCACCCGTCTCCCCTCTTCCTAATTTCTCCTCGTACTCACACGCTCTTCTCCTCAAACCCACCCTCATCTTATCCCTCTCGCACTCCTCCCTTATTATGTATCCCGGAGTCCTCCAGTCCAAACCTAGTATCCACCTCAAATCTTTCTCCTGAATTCTCTCCATTCCCGTCCTCTCTTTCCACCCCCATATGTCCACCCCATATTCCAAAACCGTCCCCACCAACCTATCCCAAATCCACAACCTCCTCCTCCAGTCCGCTCCTGACTTCCTTTCCCTATCCCCCAAACCATCCTCATCACCTCCATTCCTTTCCTCAGCCTTCCCCTCATCATCTTTTCCTGTCCCTCATTGCTCTGTATTATGTACCCTGAATATACATACTCCCTGACTTCCTCCACTACCTCCTTCCCCCACCTTCATATCACTTCCTTCTTCCTCCCCCCTCCCTTCCTGAATCTCATCACCTTTGTTTTGCCTATATTCACTTCCAGACCCTTCCTCCCAAAACACCTCCTTAGTGTCCCTATTATCTCCTGCATTTCTTCCACCCTTGACAATACCACTATATCGTCCGCGTATGATAATGTCGATATTCTTTTCCCCCCAACCTTCATCCCACCCCCTCTCCCACTTTCCGCCATCCCCTCCTCCAGATCCGCCGTCAGCAGATTGAACAGCGTGGGGCTCAAGGGACACCCCTGCTTGATTCCCCTCGCCGGCCAGAAAGCTTCTGCGACCTTCCCTCCCACCCGCACTCTACATCTAGGTCCCCCATATAACCTCCTAACTCCTTTTATCAATCCCTTCCTCACCTCTCTTTTCTCCATCTCCCCCCATAACAATCCCCTATCCACTGTATTGAATGCCGCCTCCAAGTCCACGAACATCGCCGCCATTCTCTGTTTCCCTTCCCCCATAGATTTCCCTATGATGTAATTCAACGCGTATATATCGTGTATTGCCCCTACCCCTCTCCTAAATCCCGTCTGATTTCCTGGTATCATCTCCTCCTCTTCCACCTCCTTCTCCAACCTCCTTGCCAATACCATCGTATTCATCTTGTATAGCCTCGTCGTCAGCGCTACCCCCCTGTATTCCTCTACTCTTTTTCCCTCTCCTCTCTTCACTATCGGCACTATTATACTCTCATTCCATTCCTCCGGAATCTTTCGTCCCATCCAAATCCCTCTCAATATCTCCCATATCGCCTCTTGTACCTCTTCGGCCCCATAAATCCATGCTTCACAGGGGATCCCATCTCCCCCTACTACCTTTCCATTTTTCAGTCCCCCTATCACTTCCTTGACCTCCTTCAACTCTATCTCCCTTTCCTCCTCATCTGCCCGCATCCCCTCTGCACCTCCATCTCTCACCCTGCCTTCTGCCCCTCTTGAAAATCTCATGGAATGCTCCTTCTATGCTTCCAACCCTATTCCTCCCTCCACTCCTTTCCTCCCAACCCTCTCTTTCCTGATCATTTCCCATACCTGTGCCTCGTTCCTAACCCTCCCTATATCCCCGCATATTCTCATCTTCTCCTGCTCCCTCTTCCTTAAGCAAGTCTCCTTATACTCCTTCTTCTTCGCTATTATCTCATCCACCTCCACTCTCCCTCTCCTCCAACTCCTTATTCCCCTCGCCACCTCCCTCTTCTTCTCTCTACACTCCGCGTCCCACCATCCATTCCTTCTTCTCCGTTCCCCTATCCTCACCTTCTTCTGCCTCATCGCTACCCTTATCTTCTCCTCCAATTCCTTTTTCAATTTCATCCCTTCCAACCCTAACCCCTTCCAATTCCCCATATTTCTCCTATACTCTCCAATTCCCTCCTCTGACCAATCCATGCGCTCTCTCAATTCCTGTACCTCCTCCTGCTTCCTTCACCATTCCTGCCCTCCCCCTTCCAGTTCCACGATTATCGGCAGGTGGTCGGAATCCCCTCTCGCTCCTACCTCTATTCTCTCTACTTCCTCCCAACCTCTCAAATCCCCGATCGCATAGGCAATCACCGACTGCCCCTTGCCCCCAATGTATGTGAATTCCCCCTCCCAATCCCCTTTCATCACCCCATTCATGATTCCCCACCCTTCCTTATCCAATATTCTTACCAACTCCGATCCTTCTCCATTCATTTCCCGACCCTTTGAGCTCCTCTCCCCCACCCTTCCCTCCTGGTATATCAGATCACCCCACCTTTATTCCCTGTCCTCGCGTTGAAATCCCCTCCTATGATTACCCTTCCTCTCAATCCTTCCCCCCCAATGCCTCTCTGACCTCCTCCAATTCCTTCCTCACCTTCCCGTCCGAATATAGTAGTGCCACACTCCAAGTCCCACCTTCCCACTGTATCCTCCTTACCATCGGCCCCTCTTCCTCCCTTTCCACCCCTTCCCCACCCCCCTCCAAGCCTTTTCTAAGCCCCATCAGCATCCCCCCATAGCTCTCCCTTCCCCACTGCTCCGCCTTGCCCACTGCACCTCCCAATCAATCTCCTCTGGCAATTCCCCGTTCATTTCCCTCCACCCTCCTTTTTCAATCCAGGTTTCCGTCAATTCCACAACATCCCATTCCCCTACCGCTTCCCAAGAATCCCCTCCTTTTCCCCTCACTCCTGCTACATCCTGAAAACCTATTCTCAACCCTCCTTCCCCCCTTCCTTCTCTTCACCCATCCTTTCTCTCTTTCTTTTACCTGCCTTCATGTCTCTCCTCCTATTTTCTTCCCTTGTGTCATCCGGAAATCCTCCCCTCTCCCATGCTCTTTCATTCCCTGTATCCCTCTGAAGTACTCTCCCCTACTTCCCAATTTCTCCTCTTACTCGTCTCATTTGCACCATCTCCCATCTATCCATATTCCTCCATATCCTATCCATACTCTTCTCCCATTTTCCTCAGTCTCACTTCCCATTTCCCTCACTTCCTCCATCATCCTTCTTTCCTTCCATTTATAGTCTCCCTCCATCCTTTCCTCTCCACCCCTCAACATTCCCTTCCTCCTCATCACCTTCTCCCTTTCCCATACCGTCTTGAACTGTATTACCACCATTCTCCTCTTGTTCCCACCTCCCAATCCCGAATCCCTGTTCCCTTCTATTCGTCCCTCCACGCCCAACTTTCCCATTAACTCCCTAACCTCCTGCTTTACACCCTTTCTTCTCTCCTTCACTAACACCTTTTTCCTTCTTTCTTCTCTCTCTTTGAACTCCATTTTCCTTTCCATCTCTCTCACTCTATTATCCACCCCCCCGACTTCCAAGTGACCGTGCACCTTCTCTCTACCTCTATACTCTGCTATCTTACTTGTTCTTTCCAACTCCTCGAGTCTTCTTCCTATCTCCTCCGAATGCGCTTCCTCCACCCCTTCCTCAATAGCCTGCCCTTCTCCCTCTTCCCCTTCTTCTTCTTCAATCTCTCTCCCCAACTCCTCTACCCTATCATTCAGTTCCTCTAAATTCTTCTCCTCCTCTCCACACTCCTGTCTTCGATTCTCCACCTGACTCATCCTATTTCTAAACTCCTCTTTCTCTAATCTCCAACCCTCCTCCACCCTATCCTGTCTTCCCCTCATATTCTCCATCTCCTTCCTCATCCCTTCATAAACCTCATCTATCCCTCCATCTATTCTCTTAATACCCCTCCTTGATCCCTTCATCATCTCTACCATCTTCCTTCCCGCGCCAGCCTCTCTCATCTCCTCCTCCTCTCGCGACCTCTCTATTTCATCTTTCCTCCCAAATATGTCCACCCTTTCTCCCTCCAATCCCTCCTCTTTCTTTCTCTCCCCACATCTCCTAATACCTTCTATACTTCCAACGCTCCCACTTCTTTCTCTATCCAGCTTCACCGCGTTAGTCGGTCTCCCCCTCTTCCCACTCAACTTCCCTTCATCACCTCCTACCACCTTACCCATCTTCTCTCCCATTCACTTTCACCCCCCCCCCTATACACCTTGTCTCTCCCTCTCCACCTTTTCCCTCACATAACCCCTTTCCTATCTCTGTCTGACCTATCTCCGTCTCCTATGTCTTCTCGTCTATCTCTTCTTTCTGTCCTTCCTTCATTTCCAAATCCTGTCTGACCCTAGCTCCACCTTCTCTACTACACTCGTTTGAATCTCCTGCCCAAATCCCACTTCCTGTATCCTCCGCTTGATACCACTACTCACCACTCCACTACTCTTCTCACTTCCTCACCCACCCATTCACTCTCTACTCTACTATCTACTTCTACGCACTAAACTGGGCACCGCTACCGTCTTCCTTCTTCTCTCTTCTTACCTTCCCTTCTCCTGCATGTGAAGTGAATTTATTAGCTTTTAATCAGTTTTATAAGTTCTTTTCATTGTTGCTAGTGATCTAGAATCACTGTAAAATACTATACTGTATTTGCCCCATAGGTTTTGCTAGGGCATAATAACGAACTTATCTATCGATCTATCAATCTATCTCCTCTCTACCTCCTCTCCGCCACGTGCTAACCCTCCAGATTTTCCTCCTTTTTCCTCTTCCTACCCACTCCACAACTACTAATCTTCCACCAGAACCTTCCTTTTCCACCATTGATTCCACCTCACATCACTAAAAAATTTCTCCCGTTCTAATTCCCTCCTAAAATCAATCAAAAACTTTCACCTATCCCACACTAACCACTCACTCGCACCTGTCACCCGGAAGTCCAAATATTCGATAATGAACAAATGCTTTCGAGAACACGCGCTTGCTAGGTTCCACGGGAAAAAGTGTCGTGGGAATTTTGCGATACCTCAAAACGAAAAAGTTGTTCATCGATGTTCGAAGAAGTTTTCCTGAAATTTTCAGATCAATCGAGTGAAAAATCTGGGAATTATTGAACAATGTTTACGGTGCCACGGCTCGCTTACCGTCACAACAATTCTATGAGAGCCGAATGCAATAACCGGGCTAGCGCTCGAACTGAGGTGAAAGTATTGTCCGAGCTGTGGGGAAAATACTGGGAGATAGGTCTTGGAAAATCAATTCAAGTCTCTTGTTAAGATTCTTTCCTATGATCGATAGTTTTTGAGGAAAAAAATGAAACTCACCTATTGTTTTGGAACAAAAATCAATGTTTTTCAACATTGAACTCCTTCTGACTCTGTTATTTTTCAACGTATCAGGATGAATCTTACGTATTCTGATTCGTAAGACTTCCCCGGAGTCGACAATGTTGAAAAGATTTGTAAAATCAATACCAAATTCATGAATTTTCAATCCGAAGTGGAAACGACGTTTTGCATGATCTGCATTGAGGAAACGTACAATGCTTCGCATCAAACGTTATAAACGATTCAATCGTTCCTAACGTTTTCATGGGCGAACTGTTTGGAGCAAAATCGTTCTGACAAAAAGAGTTTCTCATTTTGTGAAAGATAAGTTTTGTACACAACATGTTCGTTACGTGCGAAAAAAAATGTTGGCTTACAGGAGAAATTGTTTCTTATTTTCTAACAAATAAATTTTGTAAGAACCAGTGTCAGGATCATTTATTCGAATAATTATTATTCTTCTCATGTTATGTTACATGTTATATATACATTCTTTCATTCCTGATGAAATCTCATACAATAGAATTAATAAGACAGACTTTATGAACAGATTCAATGAAATGTTTTGTAATGGAAAACATATGTTAAGGTTTACTGTCACTTTTTGGTGCATTCATTTTGTCTTCTAATTTCAATTTAATCATTTGATTTGCACAAAATTCATCAAGAAACGTACGACCATTTGGACGGTCGATGATTCTAACAGCCTCACTAATTAAGAAATCTTTTGGCTTGGATTTCCCTGATTTTTGTATTGTGAATTCAAAATCTTCCATGTCAGGAATTTCTTGAATCATTATGAATTGTGGATTCCTTGGATTTCTAATTAATTCCACATATTCATCTGCAGTTTCAACTGAGTCCTTCACTTGTTTTTTACCATATAAACCAAAATTTCTATCGCATTGGCTAAATGAATGGCCTCGTACTGGATATAGGTGATGGATTTCTAACTGAAATCTTCCAGATAAAATTGATATGAATGCAAGAAAAACGTGATTCTCATTTTGACCAGGGCAAATAATCGAAAACATATATATTTTTTCGTAACATTTCAAAGCCAATTCTGCTTCAATCGCGTGCAGTAAAAAATCTTTTGCCTTGAATTTTCCTGATTTTTGGATTGTGAATTCAGAATCTTTCATGTCAGGAATGTCTCGAATCATTAGGAATCATTATTCATGTTTCCTTTCTCGTGGAGCGGATTTCGGGACGTCAGTTTCATCCGTAACGTGATTTTTGTTTTGTTCATTAGAATTCGAATATTTATCTCGAATTGCATGTTCTATTTTATGGCAACAAAATGTTTCTGCTCACCACAGAGTAGAAGAATAAGGGATAAAAACGATCTCAAACGTCGCAACGTTTGTACTCATAACAAATGAACACCGTTGTCGGAATATACAGGGTGGGGCATTTAAAGTGTCGCGGGCGTTTTTTCCAAAAATGAAGTGAGATACGAGAAAATTTTTCGGACAAAAGTTGTAGGGTACCGAGGGGGACATCCGATGGTGGCTTTGGCTTTGACCTTAAATCTCATCTTCAAGGGCATTCTGAGATCAACTCTTGTTTTTTAAATGGCATCTCATATTTTTTACTGCAGATTTGGATTCTAGGTCAAAAACCAAGAAACTTTTGTCTGAACCATTTTCCTGAAATCCGCAAAAATGGCGCTCTAATCGATATTGTTCCATTTTGAATCTGACATTCGAATAACTCGAAAACGAAGGGTCTTGCAAAAGAATGTTTCGTACAAAAGTTGTCAATACACAACACATTTCAATCGTCTACATTACCACCATTCAGAGCTCACGCGATGTAAACAAACGACGTGGTTCAGTGAAAATTCACGATTTTGAAAGTCAGTTTGTCAGTTACATTTGATTATTACTTGGTTTATGACAAATTGAAAATCATGGATATCCGATACACGGTTTCTGAAAAGATCGATATGATCTACATTTACGGTGAAGTGCATAAGAACCCCAGACAAGCATATGACTTGCATGCAGAACGATTTCCTGAAAGAACAACGCCATCCATCAGGTATTTTCAACGCATTACAAAATTATTCTCAGAAACGGGAAGTGTTACAAGGGAGAAACGACATCGAATGAGAACTGTTAGCGGAGAAAATGCGGAAGTTGATGTACTAGCTGCAGTAGCCAATAATTCACACGTGAGCTCTCGTGAAATTGAACCCCATTCGGGGATTTCTCGAAGAAGTGTTCTTCGAATACTGAAACGTCACAAATTCCATCCGTATCACATTTGTTTGCATCAAGACCTTCACGGTGATGATTTCGAAAATCGTGTACAGTTTTTTCGATGAGGTCTAGCGCAAATGCACAATAACAACTTCATCAACATATTATTTTCTGATGAGTCGACGTTCACCAATCATGGTCAAGTGAATCGACATAATATGCATTACTGGGCGACAGAAAATCCAAGATGGTTACGTCAAGTAGAGCATCAAATACAATGGGCTGTGAATGATTGGTGTGGTATTTTTCGATCTCGAGTAATTGGACCGTACTTCATTGCAGATACGCTAAATGGAGAGAAGTACAGACATTTCTCAGATCAAGTACTTCCAACATTACTTGAAGACATACCTATTCAGGAACGATTGAATATGTGGTATCAACACGATGGTTGTCCATCTCATTATGCAGTCACAGCTCGAGAAATATTGGACAGAGATCATCCTGGACGATGGATAGGACGTCGTGGACCAGTTCATTGGCCTGCCCGTTCTCCGCATCTTACTTCTCCAGATTTTTTTTATGGGGATACATAAAAGATACAGTTTATCAATAAGCACCGACTACACCTAAGAATATGCGTCAACGAATCATCAATGCATGCGCGAGCATCAATGAAGATATTTTAGCACGAGTTCAGCAATCTTTTGTAAAACGTTCTGAAATGTGTATGGAAGTCGAAGGCCATTATTTTGAGCATCTACTACATTAAAATTATCCAAGTGATGTAGACGATTGAAATGTGTTGTGTTTTGTCTGTTATACCCCATCACCTCCGTTTCAGTTCAAGGGGTCCCCCTTGGAATCAGACAACTTTTGTCCGAAACATTCTCCTCCAAGACCCTTCGTTTTCGAGTTATTCTAATGTCAGATTCAGTATGGAACAATATCGATTAGAGCGCCATATTTGCGGATTTCAGGAAAATGGTTCAGACAAAAGTTTCTTGGTTTTAGACCTAGAATCCAAATCTGCAGTAAAAAATATGAGATGCTATTTAAAAAACAAGAGTTGACCTCAGAATGCCCTCGAAGATGAGATTTGAGGTCAAAGCCAAGGCCACTATCGGATGTCCCCCTCGATACCCTACAATTTTTGTCCGAAAAATTTTGTCGTATCTCATTTTATTTTTGGAAAAAACGCCCGCGACACTTTAGATGCCCCACCCTGTATATGAATGAGGGAATAGCGCAACTCTCTTGTTTGATGGCAGAATAAGTATAAGTGAGACTATTCTCTTGTGGTTAGTAGAAACGTTTTGTTCCCGTGAAATAGAACCTGCAATTTGAGATAAAAATTTGAATTCCAATAAACAAAACAAAAATCACGTAATGGATAAAACAGACGTCACGTCTAAGAAATGCTTTCTACAGATTTCAGCATCTTGACAACAAAGTTATTTCGACAAATCTTGGAATTTGAAACTCTCCCAAGCACAAAACATCGAATTGGAGTCAGCAATAATAAAAAAATCAGTGTCAGAGTCAACTTTGGTAACTGGACAACAGACCCTGAATCGCTGGGAATACATTTTTCAAGATATTGCAGGTGAAATGTCTGTATGTCGCCAACCCTTATTGAATCTCCTGTGCATTAGTAATTCAAGAATAGAAACTATCCGGAAGAAGAGTATGTCTGGAGAAAATCATGATGATATGTGCGGTAGACATAACACCCATGCAACAAAGTTGACTGATGGAATGAAAAAGATGATCATGGCCCATTGCAAATTGTTACCGACATCAGAGTCTCATGACACATCATCCCCATTATTACTTTCTGATAATCCAGAGTTGTCTATAAGATTATTATATGACTCATTCATCGATTATCACTATGAAAACGATGGTAATCCTGCATCATTGATGAGTTTGTCAACTTACATAAAATTTTTCAACCACAATCTCAATTATACGTTTTCACAGGCGAAATTAGATGTATGTAATCAATGCTATCAATACGAACGAACAAATGATACAAGCGTGGAACAAATACAACATAAAACAGATGTTCGGAATCATACGGCATTGAAAAAATCATTGATGTTGGAAAGAGACACGTTGATTCTTGGATTTGATTTCGGTCAAAATCTTCCTTCCCCAAAAATCCCGGTTAATGAACAATTCCATCGACGTTTACTTTGGTTACATATTTTTGATGTGCAAATACCAGGTGTGTAAGTATGAAACAGGAATTTGCTTATAGGTGGCGCTAGATGTCGATGCAGTTACCGACACATCACGTCAGTGGTGTCTTGTTATTATATTGATATCCGACAAAGATTTCCAACTCACAATAACATGAGTTTCATTCGGTAGCATTAGTTTATTAGAGATAGACATGTCGAGTTTTGTGCCAACGAATCACGATTTGTGGACAGCACTACTTTTCTGTTCTCATCTGAAGATAACCGCAGCCGAATCGCATCGAATGCTTGTGGGAGCGTTTGGTGAGCATGCTCTCGGTGAAACACAGTGTTTTGAGCGGTTCAAACGGATCAAAAGTAGCGATTTTGACGTCAAAAACGAAGAACGTGGAAGACCACCGAGAAAGTTTGAAGACGCTGACCTGCAAGCCTTGTTGGACGAAGACGACGCTCAAACACAACAACAACTGGCGGATCAGTTGAAGGTGACCCGAGAAGCCATCTCCCTTCGGTTGAAAGCCATAGGAAAGATACAAAAGGTGAGGAGATGGGTTCCACATGAACTCAACGAAAGACAGCAGGAAAACCGCAAAACATCATGCGAAATGCTGCTCGCCAGGTTCCAAAGGAAGTCATTCCTCCATCGAATTGAGACTGGCGATGAAAAGTGGATATATTTTGAGAATCCTAAGCGCAAAAACTCATGAGTTACTTCGGGTGAGCCATCAACATCGACGGCAAGACCAAACCGCTACGGACGAGAGACAGTGCTGTGTGTTCGGCGGGATCAAGAGGGCGTTATCTACTACGAGCTGCTGAAACCTGGAGAAACTGTCAATACCCAACGCTACCGACAACAAATGATCGATTTGGATCGAGTTTCGCGTGAAAAACGACCAGAATACCAACAAAGACAACACAATGTGATTTTGCTGCATGACAATGCACCAGCACACAAAGCAAAACAGGTCCAGGAAACGATAGAGTCGTTCCGTTGGGAGATTCTTCAGCACGCACCTTACTCACCGGACACTGCCCCATCTGATGACTACTTGTTTGCATCGATGGGACACGCACTTGCTGAGCAGCGCTTGACTTCTTGAGAAGATGTACGAAAATGGCTCGATGAGTGGTTTGCCTCAAAAGAGCAACAGTTCTTTTGGCACGGAATCCACAAATTGCCAGGAAGATGGGAAAAATGTATAAATAGCGACGGACAATACTTCGAATAAGTTACTTCGTATCATATCATTACAATGAACGTGTTTTTTCTGAACAAAAATTCCGGTTTCATACTTACACACCTGGTATACAATGATAAATGAGAGAGAAGTTATATGTATACGTTTTCAGAAGGAGACTTCAAGAAAGGTGGTAACACTGTTTGTAATTTTTCACTGCACGCGATTGAAGAAGAATTGGCTGTGAAATGTTACAATAAAGTATATATGTTTACGAATAGTTGCCTTGGTCAAAATAAGAATTATCTTTTCCTTGCATTCATGTCAATTTTACCTGGAAGATTTCAGTTAGAAATCCATCACCTATATCCAGTACGAGGCCATTCATTTAGCCAATGCGATAGAAATTTTGGTTCATATGGTAGAAAAAGAGTAGAGGACTCAGTTGAAACTGCAGATGAATATGTGGAATTAATCGGAAATTCGAGGAATCCACGATTCATAATGGTTCAGGGAATTCCTGACATGGAAGATTTTGAATTCACAATCCAAAAATCAGGAAAATTCAAGCCAAAAGATTCCTTAATTAGTGAGGCTGTTAGAATCATTGACTGCCCAAATGGTCAAATACAGACGTATGAAGAATACAATGATACATACAGCACTTATAAACTCGATGTGGCTTTGGAATTCGAAGCTCTGAATAAATCTCCAAAACCAGAACGTTTGGAGATTTCTGAGGGAAAATATACCGACTCAAGAAGATTAGTGCGTTCTTTAAGTCCCAAAGGTCGTACGTTTCTTGATAAATTTCGTGCAAATCAGATGATTGAATTAAAATCAAAAGATGAAATAAATGCATCAAGAAGTGACAGTAAACTTTAATATATGTATTTCATTACAAAACATTTCATTGAATCTGTTCATAAAGTCTGTTTCATAAATTCTATTGTACAGGATTTCATTGGGAATGTAAAAATGTGTATATCAATGAAATATCCATATCAAGCAAATATTGAAAAACATAACATGAGAAGAATAATAAATATTTGAATAAATGCTCCTGATACAAAACTTATCTTTCACAAGATGAGAAACTCTTTTTGTCGAGAAGATTTTGCTCCGAAGTGGACAGTTCGCCCATGAAAACGTTATGAACAATTGAATTGTTCATAACGTTTTATGCGAAGCATTGCACGTCTTCCAATGCAAATCATGCAAAACGTCGTTTTCACTTCGAATTGAAAATTTACGAATTCGTTATTGATTTTTACAAATCTTTTCAACATTGTCGACTTCGGGGAAGTCTTACGAATCAGGATACGTAAGATTCATCCCAATACGTTGGTAAATGACAGAGTCAGAACAAGTTCAATGTTGGAAAACATTGATTTTTGTTCTACAACAAGAGGTAATTTTTTTTTTCTCGACTTCCGGGTGACAAGTGTATGGGCAAGATTAATAGGGATAGGTGTGCGAGGAGGAGAGTAATTTAGTGAGGAAAATAGGACTGGAGAAAAGTGTAGTGGTGTGAAGGTGAAAGCTGGGGCGTCAGTGTGGGTGTTTCAGTGAAGTAGTGGTAGTGAGATGGAAGAGTAGAGGAGGAAAAGTAAAAAGTTCAGTGGTGTGACACGTGGTAGGAAAGGGGTAGAGCGGACGGGAGAAAGTAAGAGGATAGAAAAGGGAAATCGGTGGCGCAGTATAGGATTGGGAGCTGGAGTAGGTAGAAGAGTATAGTAGGTGAAGAGATCGGCAGAGAGGATAAGGCAGTGAGAAAGGCGAAGATTTAGTTAGGTGCGACATCGGGCGGAGAGATAGCGAGTAGTGGCAGTCGGTACCGAAGGTGAGAAGAGGAGTGAGAAAGGTAGAGAGCGAGAATATGGAGAAAGTAGATGAGGTAAAGTTCAAGTCAGACGGCAAGACAGTGGAGAAGATAGAGATAAGGCCAGACGGGAGAGAAGTAGAACAGGTTGAGCTGGAGTCAGACGAAGGGAAAGGAGGAGAGATAGAGCTGGGGTCAGGCGGTGGAGAGGGAGAAAGAGGGGGGACAGGGCCAGAGGAACAGGAAAAGGAGACAGAGGAGGGGCAGGGGCAGAGAGGTGAGAAAATGGGTGGAGGACGGCCGAATAACGCGGTGAGACTGGGGCGAGGAAGATGTGGGAGCTTGGGGAACGGAGAAGGGCTCAGGGATGTTCTAAAGGGGAAGAGGAAGAGGA
Source organism: Gonatopus flavifemur (assembly GCA_018340375.1). Lineage (NCBI taxonomy): Eukaryota > Metazoa > Arthropoda > Insecta > Hymenoptera > Dryinidae > Gonatopus > Gonatopus flavifemur. The sequence goes on from JAFFJZ010000040.1 coordinate 1,263,837, forward strand.
AGGAAGGATTACTAGGGGGTGAGAGTGGGGTAGAGAGACCGCCGGAGAAGAAGAGATCGAGAGAAACAGATGGGATGTGAGAATCGATGAATATGATGGAGGAATTCAGAAGAGGGATGGGAGAATTGAAAGGGCAAATGGAGAAAGGTATGGAAGGGATGAGGAGAGAGTTACAGAAGATGAAGGAGAGACAGGAAAGGGTAGGAGAGGTATGAAAGGTGGAGAGAGAAGAGTTAAAAGCAAGAATGAGCAGAGTGGAAGAGCAGGGACAGGAATGTAGGGAAGGGGGAAGGTTGTTAGAAGATTTGAAGAGGAGGGTGGGGATTTGGAAAAGAGGTCATGTGAAGGAGAGAGGGATGTGGGGGATATGCAAAGTTCAATGGGAGGAGTGGGAGAAACAAAATTGATGGAGTTGGAGGAAAGATTGGAGAAAGTTGAAGGTAGAGGTAAAGAGGAGTATGATGGAGGGAGAGAGAGAGCTCAGTCACTCGGAATTCGGGGTAGGGGTGGATAGGAGAATGAGGAGGATGGAGAGGAAAATGGAGTTGTGGGAGAGGGGAGAGAGGAGGAGAAATGTCATGGTGAAAGGTTCAGAGGGAAAGAAGAGCGCAGGAGAGGAGGTGAAAGAGTTGATGTGGAGGTTGGGGGTGACGGTGCAAATGGAGAGAATAAGGGATTTAGGACTAGGGGTAAAGAATAGGAGAAGCATGGTGATCATTCAATTCGGAACGGTGGAGGAAAAAGAGAGTGTTATGAGAAAGAAGAGGGTACTGAGGGATGGAGATGGGAGAATGAAGGAGGATTACACATGCAAGAAAAGGAAGATGGCAGAGAAAATGAGGAAAATAGAGTTCAAACTGAGGAGGCAGCTAAAAAGAGTGCGGATGGGTCATGAGGGGATATGGATAGATAGCAGATGGTGGGAATGGGATGAAGAAGAGGAGAAGTTGAGAAGTAGAGGAGAGTACTTCAGGGCAATGGAAAATATGGAGGATAGAAGAGAGGAGAGGGATTTTTAGGAAATACAGGGGGAAGGAGAGGAGGCTGGAGACCAGAGGTGAGGAAGAAGAGAAGTGGAGAAGACGTAGGGGAAGGAATAAAGATAGGGTTCCGGAATGTAGCAGGGGTAGGTGGGAAGGAGGAGGACTTTTGGAATGGGATGGAAGAATGAGATATGAGAGGATTGACGGAGACATGGCTAGAGGAGAAAAGGTGGGAGAAGATAGAGGAAAACTCACCGAAAGGGTATGCTTGGAGGGACAATGGACAAGGGAAAGGAATAAAAGAGGGAGGGCTATGGGGGGAATGTTTATGGGGATTGGAGATGTGCAATGAAGGGAGGAAGGGAAGGAGGGAAGGGAAGAGGAAGGAGTGATGGTGAGGAGAATTCAATGGGAGGGAGGATCATGGAGTGTGGTACTGGTGTACTAGGAAGGAAATATAAGGAGGAAGATGGAGGTAGTAAGAGAGGCATTGGGAAGAACAGGGGGTCTGAAGGAAAGAGTTATTATAGGTGGAGATCTGAATGCGAGGATAGGGTGCAGTGGAGAGGTAGAGTGTGAGGGTGTGGAGGAGCAAATGGAGGTGAGGAAATCGAAGGATAGGAAGATGAATAGGGAGGGTGCGGAGTGGATTGAAATCCTGGGAGACGAAGGGTGGGGGTAATGAATGGAGTGGTAGAAGGGGACAAGGAGAGGGTATATACATATATAGGGGAGAGGGCAGTCGGTGATAGATTATGTGATGGGAGATATTAAGGGCTGGGAGGAGGTGAAGAGAATGGAGGGAGGAGCCAGAAGAGAATCGGATCACTCGCCACTGATGATAGAACTGAAGGGAGGTGAGAGGAAGTGAAGAAGGAACGAGGAAGGAGGACAGGGGTGGAGGGAAGTAATAGATTGGTCAGGGGAGGGGATAAAGGAATTCGAGAGGAATATAGAGGGCTGGGTGGGGACAGGGTTGGAGGGAGAGGAGTTGAGGAAGGATTGGGGGGGTGAATCAGGGCGGCGCTGAGGAAGAAGGAGGTGAAGATAGGGGGCCAGAGGAGGAGGAATCGTTGTTGGGATCAGAAGTGCAGGGAAAAGAAGAGGGGAGTGGCGAGAGCGATGAGGAAACGTAGGGAAGGGAAGATGGAGGTAGAGGAGGTAATAGCGAGGAGGAGGAATATAGGGAGACGTGCGAGAAGAAGGAGGAAAGGAAAAGGGTTTGCGAAGAAATTGGAAAAGTGAAGAGAGAAGCGCAGTTGTGGGATATGATGAGGGGGGAAAGAGGAGGCGGAAAGGGAGGAGAAGAGGAAATCGGGCTAAGGCAATGGGAAGAGTATTCCATGAGGCTGTTAGGAGGCGGGAAGGGGAGGGTGAGGGACAGAGGAGCAGAGTTATTAGAAGTGGAAGATGGGGAGATAGAGATGGAATTAGAAGGGGTAAAAGAGGCAATAGGAAGGCTTAAAAAGGGAAATGCTGTGGGGGGAGATGGTATACCGGGTGAGGCTTGGATATATGGGAGTGAGGGAGTGGCAAGGGCAATATGGGAGATTTTGAAAGGAGTATGGAAGGGGGGAAAAATTCCGGAGGAGTGAGAAGAGATTTGGATAGCGCTGATTGTGAAGGAGGGAGAGGGCAAAAGGGTGGAAGAATATAGAGGAGTAGCTCTGACCACGGCCCTACACAAGGTATACACGATGGTAGTGGCAAAGAAGCCAGAGAGGGAGGTGGAAGAAAAGGAGATAATACCGGGGAACCAGACAGGGTTGAGGAAAGGGGGAGGTACGTTGGACAACATCTCCGCGTTAAATTATATAATAGGGAGGACAATTGAGGAGGGCAAAGAAAGGATAGCGGCGATGTTTGTGGATTTGAAGGCGGCTTTAGACATGGTAGATAGGGGAGTGTTATGGGGGGAGATAAGGAAGAGAGAGGTGAGGGAAGGGCTGATAGGGAGGATTAGGAGGCTATATGGTCAAACAAGTTGGAGGGTAAGAGTAAGAGGGGAGCTGACGGAGGCGTTTTGGACGGCAAGGGGGATAAGGCAAGGGTGCCCTTTGAGCCCTATGCTGTTTTGTTGTTAACTTGTTGACGGCGGATCTTGAAGGGAAATCAGCAAGAAGTGGGAGAGGAGGAGGGATCAAGGTAGGGGGGAAGAGAATATGTAGTTTCGCTCACGCTGACGACATAGTTGTCATATCGAGGGTGAAGAAGATGCAGGAGGTAATTAGAGTATTGAGAAGATATTTCAGGAAGGAGGGGTTGGAGGTCAACATTGGGAAAACTAAGGTGATGAGGTTTCGGATGGGAAGGGGAGAACAGAAAGAGGTAATGTGGAAGTGGGGGGAGGAACAGCTGGAGGAGGTTCAAGAATGGAAGTATCTGGGGTATGTTACACAGAGCAATGGAAAACAGGAAGCAATGGTGGGAGAAAGGATGAGGGAGGGTATGGTGGTAACGAGGACAGTATGAGGGATAGGAGAGGGGAGGTCAGGAGCGGACTGGATGAGGAGATTGTGGATATGGGATAGATTGGTAGGGACGGTAGTGGAGTATGGGGCGGAGATTTTCGGGATGGAAGGAAAGAAAGGGAATGGAGGGGTTACAGGAAAAATATCTGAGATGGGCACTGGGTTTAGATTGGAGGATGCCTGGGTATTTCGTGAGGGAGGAATGTAAGGGGGATAAGTCGGGAATAGGTTTCAGGAGGAGGGCCTGTAGAAACGAGGAGAAACTGGGAAAAGGAGAGTCGGGGGAAGCGGCAATCAGGTGCTGGAGGGGAATAAAGGAGGGTAAAGTGAGGGGTGTGTGTAGAAGAAAGGAGGGAATGGCATGAGGTTTTTGGGGGGCAAGGGGTGGAATGGGAGATCGGAGAAAGAGTGGGATGGGCGGAGATGATAGAGAAACATAGGGGAATTCAAATAGAGAAGAGGAGATTGAGGATAAGAGAATCGAGGTACAACCCGTGGTATAGGGGAGTAGGAGTAGAGGACATCCCGAAGTACCTGAGGAAGAGTAAAGGGGTAAAGTGGGCTAGGGGGATTGCGAGATTTAGGTTAGGGGATGGAATGAGAGGGGGGAGATATTGAGAGGAGGAGGATAGGCGGATGTGTGAGGTATGTGGAGGAGAGGTAGAGGAGTGGGAACATGTGCTGGAGAGGTGCACAGGGGGTGATCAGGTGGGTTCGGGTGAGAAAATAAGGGAAATATTGGGTGAAGATGGGACGGGTGAGGGATGGATGAGGGAATTCGAGGGGAAAGGGAGGAGGGCAGGGAGGGGAGGGGGTTGGGAAGAGGAGGATGGAACGGAGGGAATGAATGCTGGATTGGATGGATGAATGGCAATCTCTCTCTCTCTCTCTCTCTCTCAGGCATGTACGTTTGAATGTGAGGTAGAAGTAGGATGAGAGTAATAGGTTTAGATAGATGTAAGTAGAATAAGTGGGGAAATTGTAAGAGAGGGCGGCGCTCACAAGCATTGTAAGTGGGTGCCGACGAAAAATGAAAAAAACTAACACAATACAATACAATATTTCTTCTTCTCAAAAACTCTCGGTCATAGGAAAAAATCTTAACAAGAGACTTGAATTGATTCTCCATGACCTATCTCCCAGTATTTTTCCCACAGCTTGGACAATAATTCCACCTCAGTTCGAGCGCTCGCCCAGTTATTGAATCCAGGCTCTTATAGCATTGCCGTGACGGTAAGCGAGCCACGGCACCGTGAACATTGTTCAATAACTCCCAGATTTTTCACTCGATTGATCTGAAAATTTCAGGGAAACTTCTTCGAACATCGATGAACAACTTTTTCGCTTTGAGTTTCCTCGAATCGAGAATTCCCCCGACACTTTCTTCCGTGGAACCTAGCAAGCGCGTGTTTTTGGAAGCATTTGTTTATTATCAAATATTCATTGAATGATGAAATATTTTGACAACTTTCACTCACTAGTTGTCTTTGGGAATCAATGATGAAGGCGTATACTAAATTTCGAGTCATTCCCATGACTTCTCGTCGATGAATCGCAATATATAATTTGAATTATATTGATTTTGAGGAAAGGAAAAATTTTCAATTTTTATCTCACAAACTATTGATGATAGAAAAGATTCTTCTATGAGGAAAACGTGTGTCTCAATGAGTTCTAACAGGTTATATTCTTTATTTTTCATTCTGACGAATTTTGTTTTCTCCGTTCTGCTGGTCTCCCGTGTCCGACCTGAAACGAGTTCGAGCGCTCGCCCGGTTATTGCATCCAGGCCCTCAATTGTTGAGTAGGTGTAACTGTTCACTCAATAAAATCTACTACACGACTGACAGAAATGTATAACACGACAAAAGCACGGCTGTCATGAACAAAATTCACTGTACGTTTTTGAAACGTGTATGTATACAAAGGAACCGAGACAGTCGTATAGCGGAGATAGGGTAATTCCATGTCAACTCAACCAACGATCTAAATGCGACATCTCAGAAATTCATGATATTCATTCCAACAATAATACTAGTCATTTGCATGACAAATGTTGAGTTTGAGAATTTTTGGATTTTTGGTTTGGGAGTTATTATGATCCAAAATTCCCTTGAAATTGGAGGTATGGCAGTTTTCAAAACGCTTTATCTCCAAAACCACTCGACCTACGGAGTTGAACTTGGGGTCATTATTTTAATTCTTCTACATTATTTACACTGATGTATCATTTGAACATGTGATCGGGATTCCAAAATTTTCACATCATCATCATCATCATCATCATCATGAAGTAATCAGTCTTATGGCTGGTTTGATGAAATCCTCCAACCTTCCCTATTATCCGCTAACCGTTTAATTCCTGCATATCGACGACAACCCTTATCTTGGATAATTTGCTTCATATAACTTAATCTAGGTCTACCTCTTCGAGTTTCACCATTCATTTCTCCTCCCAATATTGTTTTCAATAAGCTATCATGCCTTGATGTGTGTCCTATCAGGTTACTTCTTCTTTTCACGATCTGTCTCAAAAGACTTCCCTTTTCACTTACCTTCTCAAGTACTTCTTCATTTCTCACTCTCTCTATCAACCTCACTCTAAGCATATTTCTATAACACCACATTTCAAAAGCTTCCAGCCTTCGTTGGTCCGTTTTTCCAATTGTCCAAGTTTCGCAACCATTTAATGCTGTGCTCCAGACGTAACTCTTCAAGAATTTCTCCCTCACTGATGAGCTGATATTCTTCGAACACAGTAACTGTTTCTTTTGGTGGGAAGCCTGTTTTCCTTGTGCTATTCTTGCTCTTATATCTCTCTCACTTTCACCGGTTTCTGTAATTATGCTCCCTAGATATTGAAATTCTTTGACTTGCTGAATTGTCTCTGCATCTATTTTGATTTTCGTTCTCCTTGGTGTTTTCGCTGTTGCAGGAATCATGAATTCTATTTTGTCCTCATTCATATTCATACAATAGTTTTCTAGTAATATGGTTTTCATCGTGTGGAGGATATTTCCTAACTCAGCAACACTCGTAGCTAATATAGCTATGTCATCCGCAAATCTCAGCATGCTTACATTTCCACCTTGAATCTTAACAATGCCAAAAAATTCCATTTTATGTAAATTGAATACGACTACCTAAACAGGTAGAACATACAGAGTTACCAAAGAAGATATGACTGAAGCTGCGAACATTTTGATTTCGTGAAGGAAACACTCGTTTCAAAGAAATGTAAATCTGTTTATGATATTTCAAACACATTGTGAATTGAAATCTGCATTAAATACAGTTTTAAACTCTGCAATTCCGTCTGCTATTCAGATATTCGCGTTTTCAGAAACACACGGACAAAAAATCAATCCTGCAACGATCTGAAGTATTGTTCCGTAGGTTATCTTTAATATATCTATGACAGAGATCTGAACGTTAGTGGAACTAAACAGATTAATACTATAAACTTACTTTATCGTTGACGTCATTTGTTGATCTTGTTTTAATTTACTGGTATTCCTCTCATAACTATCCAAGTAAACTACCTTCACGGTAGTCAGTAGTATCGTTTTCGCAACTATGCGATATTGTTCCATGCGTGATAATTTTTTGTTCCGTGCACGTTAAAAATTCCAAAATTCAGTCACGAAGATCCCGATCCACATTTCCCAAGGGGAGAATCATACCAGCCCTTGGTCGAGATCATCGGGATGTTTTTTCAACGGTCAATTTTTTGGACACCCCATGCGTTACAGCTGTGTGTGCAATTTATCGTGCCTATGGATGGAGAAAAATTTATTTTTCCTAGATACCATTGGAATACCATCTTGTAATTTGGTATGAACATTAAAAATTGGTCCATAAACAACATATATTTTTCCCAAAAAAAAAAATTCCGTTTTCGAAATATTGAAAAAACAAGTTTTTTTTCTTATGTGAAAATTTTGGAATTCCGATCATATGTTTGGATGATACATCAGTGTAAATAATGTAGAAGAATTAGAATAATTACTCCAAGTTCAACTCCGTAGGTCGAGTAGTTTTGGAGATACAGCGTTTTGGTAACTGCCATACCTCCAATTCCAAGGGAATTTTGGATTATAATAACTCCAAAACAAAAAATCAAAAAATTCTCAAACTCATCATTTATCATGCAAATGACTAGTTTTATTGGTGGAATGAATATCATGAATTTCTGAGATGTCGAATTTAGATCGTTGGTTGAGTTGACATGGAATTACCCGACACCATTCCTTGATATTACCGCTTTTGATGAAAATTTTGACTTTTGGAAACTTTCACCTTGGGACACGGTTTGAATTCAACCAGCACACTTACCAATTAATGAACACATTGTACAAGTATAAAACAATCGTTTTTTAGTATTAAGCACCATCCATCCACACATCAATAAAAAAGTGTGCCGGCTAAAAAATTGATTTCCTTGACTGAGTTTCCCTTCAAATACTAAATTTTGAATACTCATAACTCTGGTTCTATTGGAGGCACACATTCGATTCTGGTGTCATTCTTGAGAGTATATTATGTAGAATATAGCACCTGGACGTCATTTCCGGAAATGAAACGATAAAAAAGTTACGTGAAAAAGAAGGAAAATATAGTTAAACTCTAACAATCCAACACCACTATTTTATTCATTCTTCAAATCTAATCCATGGAGGGCACACCTACATATACTATATTTTTATGATATCTATATACTTGAGATTATTAGGAAAAATCTTTAGCGTCCAAACATATTCGGTTCAAAAAATACAGCGCGCTGAAGAAAAAGAAAAAGTCAATCATCACATTGAATCACTGCCGTTTTAGCTAGTTTTGGGCTTACAACTTACGGCTATTAGTGCAGATCGGATGAAACACTATAGTAATTCTTATTATACAATATTTTCTTCCGAAAAATAATGATTACATATAGTGGTTTTGACCATATGCCCACGAAACTATGCATTATCACAGAAATCAAAAGTTCCTGAGATATGCCCATATGCTACATTAGATTGGATAAATGTTATTGATATAATTCTCAGATACCAAACCGCAACCTTGATCCTTTGAGAAATGTTTTCAGTTGTTCCGGAGTTTTTCATACAAGCTCCCATAATTATTGTGTTCTGTACGTTTGAAATATCATTTCTCGATCACATCACCCATAAGATTGAGCCTTTTTCCTTGTATCTTATGCCTTTTTTGTAGATAGATTTTGGCTATGGCTATCCACTTAACAAGGTTGCAACAGAAATGTTCAATTCTCGGCGATCCTAATGTTCTTCTATCGGAATCATCTTGTCTCCCTACTGGCGGTGCTGTTTTGAGACACGTTGAGTGGATGAGGTTTGAATGCTTCAAGGAAAATGAACAAAATCCATCCATCGAAGACATCGTAAAAGAAGTTGCTTCTCTCTCGATGACAATATGGCGAAGAGCATCATTCCCTGTCGCCAGCCATCAGCGAATAGGAGTAATGAGTAAAAAATATCACGACCACTGCTTGGCACTTAGGGAACTCGTATCTCTAAAACCCGACATCCCTAGCACGAAAGAAAAAATCCAAAAATTTAGAGGAGGAATGGAGAAGCTTTTGAATATTTCGTCATGCAGATGTTCGACTTTTGAATCCTGCACTTGCCCAATAGATAGAAAAGTTCCAGTGATAGAACAGGCATTTTTATCAGATCAAAGGGCTGACAGAAAGATGTTCATATCTACTGTAGATTAGGAAATAACTCTGAAGTACTTCAAACGGGCTGAAAGGGCAAGAGAGTCGTTGAAGAGGCTTGAGAGCCAACGTCATATGAGTCGAAATATCTCCGGTTTCTCCGAAAAGTTGAACTTTGAAACGATGGTAGTGATTCCCAACTTCCTGATGACACCAAAGACCTTAATTCCATTTCCTCAGCTCCTATCGATAAATCTAGGATCATATTACCTTCATTCTCACGAGCTTATGACCAACGTATGTTGTCAGATCGAGCAGCTGCTGAATTAGCTTCGTCGCTAATACACGATTTATCAAATGCACAAAACATGGATATTGAAACACCCAGTTTGATTATCGATAGGAACAAAGTCCGACGATTACGTCACCATGCACGTTCTGAACTGGAAAAAGATGCTAACAAAGACGATGGAACTATATGGGGAATTTACTTTGATGGACGGAAGGACAGAACAACAGTAATTTCTGAAGATGAGCGCGGTAATTCACATTCTTCTATCACCCGGCAAGAACATATTCCTCTCCTGCGAGAACCAGGATCAATATTCATCAGTCACGTTATACCTACGACTGGAGAAGGAGTTAAAATGAAAGACGCAATCCTGGCGGACTTGCATGAGAATAATATTAATACCACGGACATGGCGGCTGTTGGTTCTGATGGCACAGTAGTGAATACTGGAAATATGAAAGGTGCGATTACACTATCAGAAGGGTCACCTCGAAAGACTTTACAATGGCTCATCTGTCTGCTGCATTTCAATGAACGTCCTGTTCGGCAGCTAAATACGAAACTTGATGGAGCAACTACTGGTCCTTCACAGCAATTGAGAGTGATCTACCAGAAGTTGATTTCAACGATTTGAGTACTGATCAGAAATATTTATATGGCATCAGTTCTGCTATATCCAATGGGCAGTGATCCTCCAGTCTCACTCTCAGAGATCCTGTGAATATTTCTCATACGCGATGGCTTACAACAGCCAACAGGATTTTGAGACTATACATATCATCAGAATATCCTTCCAATGAACTTCAAAATATAATTAAGTATATTCTGAAGGTCTATGCGCCATCATGGTTTCGTATCAAAGTGATGAACTCATGCATCAACAGGCCTCTTCAAGCCTCATGCAGTCCTCTCGATACATTGATGATAGTTTGAAGAACGTCATTGACCCTGTCATTCAGAGAAATGCATTCTTCGCCCATCCAGAAAATCCACTATTCGCAATGTTATGGAACGAACGTTCTCCTGTTAGGAAGATCGCTATTGGACGGATTTGAAATGCAAGGAAACGACCAAACAAAAAACTTTGAAAATTTGTCATTCCAGAAGTCAACTTTGAAGCTGTTGATTATTTCGACAAGATATATTGGAAACAAATAACTGTGACAGAACTCCCCTCATTACGCAACATATCGAATGAAGATTTTTCACTTTTTGGAAGGAATCTGGAAAACCTTCCTTCTCATCTTGAACATCTATCACGCTTTTCTAACCAAACACAGAGTGTGGGAAGGTGTGTCAAATCAATAACGGAATCGTCAGTAAAGGTACTGAATCAAGAAGAGAGAGATGGATATGCCAGAAACAACGACAAATTTCACCATATTTTGAAACTAAATCAGATTTCCAACAATAAAAAGTGAGCTCAAGTAGTAGGGTGGTTGGGGTGGGACTCAATGGACGGCCCCCTCCTCGTGGTGAGTTCTGGGTAGTTTGTGAAGTAAAATCAACTGAGAGCCGTCGCAAACAGAGCAAGGAAGAATTATGATGCGTACGGTAATTATATGAACATGCTCAGTTTATAAGTTTCCCCAAGGGCCTCATTGGAAGTTCTAGGGTTATCCATATTAAATCTCAATCATCCTGTTTGAGATGTATTACGAATCCAATGCAAAAGAGGTATCTTTGGGTTTTGTATCTTGATAGGAACGTCTGAACACCAACAACAAAGAAAACGGATACTACCTACTGGAAATCGGTCGAGAAATGAACATTTTCTGAAACTTCGCAGCAAAGTTACTGACCGAAGGTATTATCTCCCCGGATCAGGGTTTTGCACACGTATTTTGTGTCACATTTCGCAACTTTTCCGCACTATTACGTTACAAGATTCAAGAAAATGTATCTTTCGATCCACCCTATTAATTAATAAAAGGAGGGAATACAAGAATAAGAGTAGCGAACAAGACCAGCAGACATACAAGGCACTGAGGAATGAAATAATGAGAGAATCAAAGAAAGCAAAAGAACAATGGTTGGAGGGAAAATGCCAGGATATAGAAGTGAGATTACATTTAGGGGAAATGGATGAGGCATACAGGATTGTTGAGAGATTTTTTGGACAAATGAAATCTAGCAGCAGTAATATTGAGAATTCTCTAGGGAGTCAATTGATAAGAACGGAGGAAAAAATAGAACAATGGATTAATCATCTTGAAGATATGTATAGAGGGAGGGATAATATAGGATTTTTAGAGAGGGAGGGAGATTTCGATGAAGAAGAATTGGGAGATTCAATTTCGAGATCAGAATTCGACAGAGCTTCAAGAGAATTTAAAAATAATAAAGCGCCAGGAATAGATGGCATAAGTGCGAACCTTATCAAAGCCTCCAGTTAGAGGAGTCGTGACGCACTGTTTGAACTGGTTAGAAATATGTACGAAAAAGGAGAAGTACCGAAAGATCAACAGGATAGAATTGTCGTCATTCCAAAAAAAACAAGGAGCAGACAAATGCGAAAACTACAGAACGATTAGTTTAACTTCCCATGCCTCGGAAATACTGACAAAAATTATATACAGGAGAATAGAGAATAAAATAGAGAGTGGATTAGCAGAAGATCAGTTCGGTTTGAGGAAAAAAAGGGGAATGCGAGAAGCAATTTCAGCACAGTAGTAAAGAAAAAACTAGAGACAAGGAAAACAGGCTTCCCACCAAAAGGAACAGTTACTATGTTCGAAGAATATTGGCTTAGCAGTAAGGAAGACATTCTTGAGGAGTTACGTTTGGAGCACAGCATTATATGGTTGCGAAACTTGGAAAATTGGAAAAACGGACCAACGAAGACTTGAAGCTTTTGAAATGTGGCGTTATAGAAGGATGCTTACAATAAAGTGGATAGAGAAAGTGAAAAATGAAGAAGTACTTGAGAAGGTAAATGAAAATATAAGTCTCTTGAGACATGTCGTGAAAAGAAGAAGTAATCTAATAGGACACCCATTGAGGCATGATGGAGTATTGGAAACAATATTGGAAGGAAAAATGAACGGTGAAACTCGAAAAGGTAGACCTGGATTAAGTTATATGAGGCAATTTATACAGGATAAGGGTTGACATAGGTATGTAGAAATTGAGGGTCTAGCGGATGATAGGATTGGAGGATTTCATCAAACCAGTCATAAGACTAATTACTTGATGATGATGCTGATGATGCTTACTGGATTTTCATATTGGAATCCAAGGGGTCCGAACTTGTCATTCCGAGATGTACAATTATGTCAAAAAAACACCATATTTAATATGGAATGACCGATTCAAATTCTAATGGTTCCAATCTGCCGTTAGGAGACACTAAACTCAATCCGATTCAAAACAGATCTGCAGATTGAGAATGTAACGGAATTGAAATGGTTTCCACACGAATTGTCACTCGAATATGACCGGATTTCCGTATTCAAAATCGAAGGGTTCGAAACCGGTGTTCTGAGATGAATAACTATGTAGGAAGGCCCCGGATTTAATCTGGAATCACAGATTTGAAACTCAATGGTTTTAGTAAACATGCTGGGCAGTTTCTAGACCCCTTTGTGTTAGTCCACACAGACACAAAAACACACATGGGCATGGACGTGAATACATACAAGGAGTGACATCATAAAGTGGCATAGAGAGGCGTGCCTTTCCAGTGCCGTGAGAGCAATGAGCAATGACGTCAAATCAGCAGTAAATTTTGATTTCGAATATTCCAACCAATGGCATAAATCGAAACTGATGACGTAGCCCTGGCAAAAAAATTCAATTCCGGATGCCTTGACCAATGGCTTGATTTGGCCGATGGCGCATGCGTTCGTGGTCAACGGTGTAGCTTCGGCGCAATTACGAATATTTGTACCAGTAGCGCGTTCTAGAATCCGATGGCCGAAATCGCTCTGTTCAAAGCAGCTATTTTGCTGCTCAGCACGATCCACCAGCTTTGGCCAACATTGGCCAATGTTGACCGAGGTTGGCCTACGTGGCGAATGTTAGTCAATGCCGATCAATGTTAGCCAATATTTTCGGCCGACGTAGGTCGACGGTGGCCGAAGTTGGTGAACCGTTGTACACAAAAAAATTGTTGCGTGGAACGGTGGAACTCCAGCCATCGAACTCAAAAAACTTTGAAATGCGAATTTTTATTGCGCCATTGTCTCAGGTAATCGTCATCGCACCAAAGTTGCGTCGTTGGTCTCCACAGCATGCATCATCAGCCAAATCAAACCATTGGTCGAGGAGTTTGGCATTGGAACTTCCAATCGGGTGGAGTTTAGTGTTTCCCATACACTGAAAACACAGTTTGTTCCAGCCAAACAAAATTTTGGTTGGAATAAACGCAAAGAAACTTTTTGGTTGGCTGAAATAAAATTTATCTGAGGTGAACAAAATTTGGTTCACAATAATTAAGGCTTTCATACAGACAAATAAATTTTATTTCAGCCAACCAAAAAGTTTCTTTGCGTTCATTTCAGCCAAAATTTTGTTTCGCCGAAACAAACGTTTTCTCAGTGTAAGCAGATTCAAACTATTAGGATTCGAGCCTGTCATTTCATATGAAATCCAGTGTTCTTTTGAATAATTATTCATTTCGAAACAGCAGGTTCGAACCTCTTGCATTTCAATATGGAAATCCAGTTAGATTTGAGTGACACCCACTTTGTGTAAAAACCAAAATCCTATCACATTCTCAATCTGCAGATCCGTTTTGGATCGGGTTGAATTTAGTGTCTCCTAACGGCTGATTGAAAACCATCAAGACCCGAATCGGTCATTCCATATCAAATCCGGCGTCCTTTTACATAATTGTGTATCTCGGAATACCGGTTTCGTACCTTTTGGATTTCAATACGCAAGTCCAGTTAGATCGAGTGACTTCCACTTTTGGAGAAGTGGAAGTTCACTTGTCCATTGCGTAAGATTCTTACGCTGCCTTTATCTGTTACATTCAATTCAAGCGCTCCTCCTGCTTATCCACTTTGACACCATCACATTCCTAACCCCCAATGTCGGATAGGAACCATTAGATTCCTCAAAATGGCATATCCATAAAGAAACCAGTCAACTTTGATACTGTGAATCCGGTTTCGTTCCGTCCATTTGGGAATCCGGAAAGATTCGTATTCATTCCTGATATGTCGCAGATTCATTCTGGAAATTGCGGATAGAACCATATAAATACCCATCAAAATCCAACCGGAATCTAATAATCATTCGAAGTAGAGCTATTAATGAGAAATTTCACCTTTCAGTTTTCAATTGCAAAATTCAAGTGACAAGCGCTCGAAAATTAGGAGATTTCAAAAAAATCATATCAGTTGTTGGAATTAATTTCTAGCGTTATACAAAAGCTGACATTGGTAGTACAGTATTCCGTTGTTACCTACAATAATCTATTCACCGTGAAACAACTATTATTGGACGTCATTTGTTTTACATGACCTTTTTTGAATCGTAAATAACAACACTTCATAACTCATTGAACATGTCAAAATTTATACCGATTCAAGTGTTTTTGCGGGGAGTCTTACTCCATTACTTCAATATGAACAAAAGTGCTGCTGAAGCCCATCGTATTTCAGTGTAAGTGTATGGTGAACATGGTCTAGCTGAGCAAATGTGTCGAAAATGGTTTGCAAGTTTCAAAGCTGGTGATTTCGACTTGGATGATAAGGAGCGACCTGGCCAGCCAAGAAAATTTGAAGATACTGATTTGGAGACGTTGCTCAATTAAGACTCATGCCAACCCTTCAAGAATTGTCGACATCATTGGGAGTTGAGTTATCAACGATAGGAAAACGTCTGAAAAGTTTGAGCATGATCCAGAAGGGAGGACGTTGGATCCCATATGAATTGAAACCAAGGGACATTGGGAGGCATTTTTTGACGTGTGAACTGCTGCTTCAACGGCAGAAAAGGAAAGGTTTCTTGCGTAGAATTGTCACTGGCGATGAGAAATGGATCCATTACGACAATCCGAAGCGCAGAAAGTCATGGGTTGAGCCCGGCCAACCATCACAATCAGGGGCAAAGCCAAATATCCATGGGTCTAAGCCCCTGCTCTGTATTTGGTGGGATCAGATGGGTGTGATTTATTATGAACTGTTGAAACCGAATGAAACCATAACTGGGGATCGTTACCGACTACAATTGATGCGCTCATGCCGTGCATTTGAAGAAAAAGGACCGGAATACTCCAAAAGACACGACAAAGTCATTTTGCTGCACGACAATGCTCGTCCGCACGTCGCAAAACCGGTGAAAGCATACCTCGAAACACTTAAATGGGAAGTTCTACCCCAACCACCGTATTCTCCAGATATTGCGCCATCTGATTACCATTTGTTCCGTTCGATGGCTCATAGCTTGTCGGAGCAAAAATTCACTTCCTACGAAGATTGCCAAAAATGGGTGGATTCGTGAATTGCATCCAAAGATGATACGTTCTTCCGACACTGTATTCATTCCTTGCCCGAAAGTAGTCGAAAGTGATGGATAATACTTTGATTAATGTATTCTTTGATTTTCATTCGAGATAAATAATTTTTTTTCATTAAAAAAAACGCTAAGAATGAATTTCAATTCCTAATATTTTCGAAAAAAAGTCTCAAAAAACAAAATTCAAAAACATATATCCAATATTTTTCGACCAAGGATCGAAAAAAAATTATCCCATTGAATTCTGAAATTTGGGTATAAAAACCACGTGGAATGACCTGTATACATTTTTTCAAAGAACTGATAACGAATATGAATATTCATATTTAGAATGTATTTTTCAAGGTAACCTGATAACATATTTTTCCGTAGTTGATTGTTGTATTTCAAGATTCATCATTCTTCGTCCTTACTTCAAAAGTGGGTGGAATCTTCACAATGATACATTACACTGCGAACTTCGCTTGCAACGAAAACTCACTGTAAGAGTTCATAAATCAATATTAGATGGTCTAAAACAAGACGTTATGTTATGGCATCAGTTCATACTCCTTAAATGATAAATGATGTACTGAAGGTATAAAACCATTCTAATCTAATTGGTTTTTGTCAATATTCATCAAAATTTACTTGTATTTTCGAAGGTATAATTTTTGTATATTGGAGAAATATTTTCCACGAAATGACCTACAATGGATAGGAATTGATAGAATAGATAAATCTGAAATACAATGGACTCAGACGAATATGTTCACTTGTAAATCGCCTAGTGTAATCCCTCACAGTGATTAAAAATTTCACTTCAGCGTATTCTCAACACTGGTAGAAATTTCTACGTTGAGCTCCAATCGCATGTGATGGAAGCAATTTCCATTCACGTGATTGGAAAACTTCTTGAAAGTTCAATTACATCTGAATGAAAATTCAGCTACTAAACTACTATTATGAGTAGGGTAGACCGAGGTGAACCGAATCACTGTTTCTTCATTGAATAAACATGATCAGAAGGAGAGTTTTACTAGTGAGTCTGTTGACAAATTCTCATTGTATACATCTTTAGCTTGAGATCTATGCAAAAAAAATGATATTCGAATACACAACGAAATGAACATAAAATGACAAATATCCGATTCGCCCTGAACTCGGGGGCGAAGAGGATCATCAGTAAACATGGAACGTATATTGATGGAAAACAAATTTACACTTTGAAACTCTTTTCAAAAACCTAAATACGTTTAATGAAGGAAAGAATTTTATTCCACACACTTGTGGTTCTGTGTGAATTTTCTTACCGACACATTTTCCACAAGACCATTTTTTACATCCACTGCCCTGAATCCAGTGTTCGTTGGATGAATGTACACATTCTTCAGAGCCACAGACACCAGGCACAGTCTGTTGATGTACCATTGTTGCCTCTGAGTTTCATATGACTCGAAACAATTCATGATCCAAATCCTGATCTGAATCACCCCATAAACTATTTGGGAAAAAATATTCATCTGCTGATGAAGGATGTGATGCTATTGTCTGGACAACTCACTCATCTATTTCAGGACATCATATGTTACATATGACATGATATACTGGGTGATACGAAATTGCCGTACACTTTTCTGAGAGCAGATTCTTGATGAAATTCTGAAAAGATTTTAGTCCGAAATATTCAGATCTGATCCTTAGATCCAGAGATCTGAGCATTTTGCAAATTTTTAAAAAATACAAATACCTCGGAAGTACCATATTCATGACTTTTGAATCCAACACCATTCACTAAGTCAGATCATGGGGTATCCCTGGAAAAAAATAAATCTCATTTAGCTTCCTTCGTTGTGAAGTGATAGCGGTTTGAAATTTTTTGCATTCCAGCCAATCAGAATTCAACAAGTTTAAATCGCTATAACTCCACAACGGAGGAAGCTTAATGAGATTTATTTTTTTCCAGGGATACCCCGTGATCTGACTTAGAGAATAGTGTTGGATTCAAAAGTCAGAAATGTGGTACTCCTGAGGTATTTGGATTTTTCAAAGAATTAAAAAATGCTCATATCTCCGGATCTAAGGATCAGAATCCAATATTCCGGACTAAAATCTTTGTAGAATTTAAGAAAGAATCTGCTCTCAGAAAAGTTTACGGCAATTTTGAATCACCCAGTATATGGATTAGATCTGCATGATTTTCAACGTATCTTGTCATTGAAAATTTCAAGGATCTCGATAGGGTTTTTACATCAGCGATGAAATTCTCTATGCACATGATGCTGGAACTTATACCAGGTCATTCAATATGTCCGTAGGACAAATCAGAAAGGAACAAAAGTTTAACAAAACTCGGTTTTATTATTCAACATAGTTGCCTTCGAGGGCGATACAACGAGTAAAGCGATTTTCCAACCTTTCGATACCACTTTTATAGTACGATTTCTCTTCCTCTTCAAAATAGGCCCAGCGATTACATCATCATTGGACTTGAATCTCTTTCCAGCAAGCATTCTCTCGAGATCAAAATAGATGCAGAGACAATTCAGCAAGTCAAAGAATTCAAATATCTCGGAAGCATAATTACAGAAAATGGTGGAAGCGAAAGAGATATAAGAGCAAGAATAGCACAAGGGAAACAGGCGTCCCACCAAAAGGAACAGTCACTATGTTCGAAGAATATTAGCTTAGCAGTAAGGAAGAAATTCTTGAGGAGTTACGTTTGGAGCATAGCATTATATGGTTGCGAAACTTAGACAATTAGAAAACCGGACCAACGAAGACTTGAAGCTTTTGAAACGTGGTGTTATAGAAGGATGCTTACAATAAAGTGGATAGAGAAAGTGAAAAATGAGGAAGCACTTGAGAAGGTAAATGAAAAAATAAGTCTTTCGAGACATGTGAAAAAAAGAAGTAATCTGATAGGACACACATTAAGGCATGATAGCTTACTGAAAACAATACTGGAGGGAAAAATGAATTGTAAAGCTCGAAAAGGTAGACCTTGATTGAGTTATATGAAGCAAATTATACAAGATAAGGGTTGTCGTAGATATGTAGAAATCAAGCGACTAGCGGATAATAGACAGCCCAAACAACACACTTTATGCAAAATGATATCAAAATGAGGTCAACTTGAGATCAAACAGGAAGAAGTCATTTTGACGTCAATCAATACTCCAATATTGCCCAATTTTTTGACGTCATTTTGATGTCGAAATGATGTCATTTTGACTTTCCTTTCTGCATAAAAATATGCTCTCAAACATAGAAGTCTTCGCAAAGGTTCAACAAATGATACTACATTTCGTGAATGTTGGTGAGGAAGAATATTTGAAAATTCAATTAACTCTATCAAATTCCAACTTGGTTTTCCAAAAGCTATTTTTGCTTTCCCGCCTTCATTGATGCATTAGTAATTCAGAAAAACTTACCGTTCCAGATTGTGGCATTGAAAACACAGGTAAGTATATACTGTAACACGTATGAACGCTTACATCGGAATCCATTAAATTCCTATGCAGTTAATTTATGATGGAATACAATATAATTTATTTTAATAAGGTTTTTCTTTGAAACAGTACATGGAAATAATGTTCGAAATGAAAGGACCCCGCACAAATCGTAGGGGGAATGGATCTCGGTCAAAGTGGATGAAACTTCGTGGAATTGTAGTTCTGGACATATCAAACAAAAATATGACAAAAAATCAGACCCTTTCCGGACTCTTTTCCGAACACCGAAGCATGGAAGTTGGAAGAAATGGGATTATCGATTTTAGGGATATCCAAAGTTGACTGATAGGTCTGGCATAAATACATAGCGGTGTGCGTGTGTGTTTGTGTGTGTACACGTGCACATAAGGCTTGTGGAATTCCATTCCATCCATAATCGATGTTTGTAGGATTCATTCTCCACCTCATGTGAGCACCGTCGGCATTAGCATGACCCATTTCTTCCAACTTCCATGCTTCGGTGTTCGGAAAAGAGTCCGGAAAGGGTCTGATTTTTTGTCATATTTTTGTTTGGCATGTCCAGAACTACAATTCCACGAAGTTTCATCCACTTTGACCGAGATCCATTTCCCCTGTGATTTGTGCGGGGTCCTTTTTTATTTTATTGCACAAATTAAAGATTATTCAGAATTTTATATAATTTGAATATAATTTATATATAATTTTCATATACTTCATTATATATAAATTTTAATGATTCAACTGTCCTCATTTAGTTGATTTTCATTATCAGTTGTGTTTTGACCGTTGTACAAAACATAATACCTGTGAAAATACGTATGATTTGGAAGTTCTTATGGTATTAGGGGTACACAATCTTTTGTAATCAGATAGTTGAACGAAACTACATTTCCGTACATCTTGACCACAAATTGTTAATCATCGAAAAACTGTAAATACATTCTTACATTAAAGTTGACGAAAATCTTGTAAGGGTTGATGAATTAGAAAAGTAAATGAAAATCTTCCAATGTCAAAGACCCGCAGAATGAATATTCCACACCACGCGTTGTGCGCTTGTATTCAGCCATCGTTTGGCAGCGTTTTCAGTATCCACGAGCTTACTTCCTGGGTATAGCTTGAGAATTGAACCTGAAAAGATATAAATTACATGAATACAAAGCTTTATCATCAAACTAATCGAAGGCACAAGTACGTGACATAATATATAAATACAATTTGGCAATTGTTGTAATCGAATGCACAATAAGCTATGCAAAATAATGTGGGACATTTCATGCAGGGATTCTTCATCACTCCAAATAAAAGTCTGGAAAGATGAGATAAACACTCTCATACAGTACTACCACCGAATCCACCGATGATTTTGAAAAAAGTGCAATTATCTCAAGAACATGGGGGTGCAATTATCTCAACGCGATACCCAGCAATCCCTGGCGACGCAATCCGGTGCAAAATTTTTTCTGACAAAATATTCAAAAATAAAGCAATGAAATTGAAATATCGTTCTATACAGACCATCTTTATCGATTGAGGAAGGTCTGTGTAGAGCCATATTTTGATTTTATTGCTTCATTTTCGAATATTTTGTCAGAATGATTCTTGCTCTGTCCTTGTTTAATCAATGGGTCTGATTGCATCTTCAGGGGTCGTTGGTATCCCATTAAGATTTTGAAAATCACATCGCTCGCTGAATCAAAAAAAGCGAACTGATTCCACTACTCATCGGTTTGTCTAGCGTTCATAGTGTCCAAATTATACCGATTGGAAATTTTCATCATTCCAAGCAATCAGAATCTTTTATATTTAAGCCACTATTAATCAGGAACACTAAGAGCACTAGATGAGACTATGAATAGTGAAATCAATTTGCCTTTATTCGGCTCAGCGAATAATATAATTGCCATGACGCTGGATCGATCTGTTTTTTGAGATATTCACATTCTCAAGAAGTTTAAAAATACCAATAACTTGAAAACCTGCTCCACATCAATGTTCGCAAAAAAAGAAATCGATTCCATATTCCACCAGAAATCCGTGTTTCCAATAGCGTCACGACGTTTTACATCACCACAATTTCGTACACATAATAATTCGTCTAAAAGTAACATACTACCTAATGAATATTTTTGTGGAATTCTTCGGGAACACTCTAAAAGATATTCAACAGATGTCTTTCAACATTGTAAGATGTCTTCGATAAGATGCCCTTGAAATAGCTGAATTTTCTGCATAAAACATTTTTCAGGTATATTAATACTTACAAAAAATTGCTCCTTTGAATTTGGATTTACTGAAATTAAGTTTAGTTTTCTTTGTGCCATCCCAGCTCATCATTCTTGGAAGACGATTTGACACACATTTTTTCATCAATTTTGTCGTTGATTTACTTTCTAACGTACAACCGGAAGCAAGTGCTTGAAAGAAATCCGCCTAGAGATGCGATTAGTGAAATACGTCAATCACATGTATGCATATTATGCACTGTAAAAAAAAGTAGTGGAGCCAACCTCGCCGCGAATTTGGATACGGCGAATCTCGTCATAAAGTTGACTGAACGACTCAAGTAAACGCTTTTTCGATCATTTCAATCGATATGCAGTTTAGTCAACTGCACGGCGATATTCGCCGTATCCGAACTCGCCGCGAGGTTGGCTCCACTACTTCTTTACAGTGTAATGAATTCATTAATTCCAAGGTTCTCTTTCTTACTGTACTGGTGAAGTTGATCTCAGTTTGTAAGAATTTCTGAAAATTACGGACATCAGTCTCCGATTCCAGTGGCAAGGACGGGAAATCTTTGGGTTTCTTCAGAACAGCTTCTTCCGGGTACAACTTTTTCAGAACTCGTTGATTTTGTATCATAATAAAATCTAGTTTCCTGTTAAACTCTTGAAGTAATTCAACTTTAACAACTACTATGCTTGAAGCTGAGTAAACTTTTTCAGACGAGAAAGCTGAAACAGTAAATTCCTTATACCAGAACCAATATCCATAACCTCTCACATACCACAGAGTGTTCTACACTGGGTTTAGTTGAATATTAGACAGCCAGGAAATTCAGTTGCTCTAAATAAAAGTTTAGTTGGACCAAATAAATTTTGTTTGTCCCAGGTAAATATCTGATTTCCCTTGAATAAACTTTTCTATTCTTATTTCAGACAACGAGACCTTTTATTCACGCCAAGTAAAATTTAGTTCCCGCAGCTAGATGCCTTTCTCTCAGTGTAAAAGATATCTTGCCAATGAGCATTTTAAAGGTAAGAAATTATATTTTAAATTGTTTTTTCTGCAAAAAAAATTGGTGCTGTCCCTGGTAAAAATCGACGCTTGGAGAAAGCATCGAAAGAAATGAAACGTGGAAACGTTCCAATATCCGCTTTTTTGGCGCTCATTTGCTGTTTCAGTGAGCTTACGTGTCGATCTACACGCTTCATCTTAACCAGGGATGTAGACTACATTAAACGGAAAATAGATTCATTACTATAGCGGCTACAAACAATTTGCTGCAAGAACAAATCGTTAGCTACGATTGCTGACGGGCTCTAACGGGGTCCTCAAGTAGCAAACATAAGGCAGTCACCTGCTCGCTGATGGCGCAATTCCTTTTTATGAGCGTTACAGTAGTAAACCAACTTGTTTTACACTTACAACTTGATTTGAGCAGATTTACACGGAGAAAACGATCTGCTGAAAAGTACCATACATTACAGTATTCGAGTATTACTCTTGGTTGAATCAAATTAATTACAAGAAAATACCTTTAGCAGTACCATACTGGCTCGGATTTTTCTAAAGAAGTTTTATAAGGTTTCAGATATTTTCATTTAAATAATTTGATCTGAACAAGACTGATACTTGAACACTTTCTGATTAAAGAAACTCATTCATTCTCATTAAATCGGAAATTCCCACTTTCAATAAGAATGAATGAGTTTCTTCAATCAGGGCTGTCAAGTATGGTACTTTTCAGCACATCTTTTTTTCCGTGGGTAGTTGAAATCACGATGGAAACGTTGAACCGGTCCGTGCTAATAATGCCAGACGAAACCGGCACATTTTGGGACAGAAACCGGGCAAACCGGCAGAACCGGGCAGAGCCAGGCAAGGAACTTTTCCGGCTTTGCCTGGTTCTGCCCGTTTTTTGTCCAGAATCTGCCGGTTTTGTCCGGTATTTTAAGCCGGGGTGGACCATACCAACACCAACATGATAAATAATGTAGAAGGATCAATGCAATTCTTTCGGGATTCAAAAAGTATTCATTTTGAATTGATTTAATTCATATTGAATTCATTTTCACTGTCGCACACGGAGAGGAATACAGGTCGAGAAGATACTAATTTTCAATAGAAAATTTGTAAGTATTTCTTGAAATCGGAGAATATTTCTCAAATTTGTAATGAAGATAAAACGGTTCACATATTTGAAAAACAATGGAAAATTATCAACACCTCACGAACAATAGAAATATAAACTTTCCAAAAGTCACGCATGAAAATTCACAAACTGGATGAGAAAATTTCGAAATCTAATTTTCGAAACTTCAGAATTTTGTTATTCACTTTGTGAATATTCATATGCGACTTTTGCAGGTTCATATTTGTTTCTATTCTTCATTGGGTATTTATGATAGTTTTTCATTGTTTTTCAAATAATATCCAACAAAAATGTGAACCGTTTTATGTTTACTACAAATTTGAAAAATATCCTCAGATTTTATGAAATATTTCTAGATTTCAAGAGATACTTTGAAATTTTCTATTTAAAAAAATGTTCTTTCAAACAGAAGATATATTCTCGACCTGCATTTTTCTCTGCGTAACGGGGACAGTTCAAGAATTCCTTGAGAATTCTTCGAGAACTGAAACACATCATTTGTGCCATCTGGGATGTAATATTGTAAAATAAACAGCAATGAATGGACACTGCATTCAGCCATATATTTACATTAATTATCATTATGATGGATTTACTGCTGTGATCCAACCGATACTGTGTTCCTATCGTAATTTTGGGTGTAATATTCCCTCCGTGTGAACGGAGAAAACTGACAAAACGAAACGATATGTAACAAATTTATGATATTGGAATCGAAATTGATTCATAACATAAAAATGAATTTGAAACTCACATTTTGAAGGAAAATTACATATATCTGGCTGTTCTTTCCGATGACCATGACTATCACCTATAAAAATTCAAATATGTGGTTAGAGTTAGACAAATATAAATACTGAAAATACACTGTAAAAAGTAAAAGTGGAGTATTTCCCCAAATTTGGTGGTAGCAAAAATCCCTCGCGTGGGATGAATTCATTTCCCCTGTATTCTGGGGGAATTTTCTTCTTTTGGAGGAAAATTCCCTTGAAAAAGAAGGAATCATTCCTCCAAATGGAGGAGAATTCCACCAACATATAGGGGAAATGAATTTCCCCCACGTGAGGGATTTTTGCTATCACCAAATTTGGGGGAAAACTCCACTCACGTTTTACAGTGTATAAATTACAGATAGAAACTCCCTACTCTGTGACGATGGAGAAAGATGTTCTAAAATCTGCCCCCGTGACGTGCCCCCTCCCACACATTGTAAAATCTCAGTAGGAGGATTTTTGTTGGATTCAACTGAAGTGAGAGTTTCGATGGAGTTTCGATTATTATCTACGGAAGAGGCGTCTGAATCCACTGCGTTTGGAATTATTGAGTTTCTGCATTTTTTATTGTTCCTCGAGTCGATAGAAGCTTCTTCAAGTCGCTTCCTTTTCAGGGTTGTACTGGAGAAATTCACAGCTACATCTTTCGTTGCCAACACATCTTTTGAAGTTGATGAATTCCCCTGTTGGAGTTGTTTCAGTTTCTCCCTGACCCCACTAATTTATGCAAGAGGTAATGACTCTTGATCATCGTCTGAATCACTAGACACAAGGGCTGGTTTCCTTTTATTTTTTCTTTTGTGATAATCTGATACAGGGTTCACGACGTGGGCGTTTTCTTCACTCTCATCATCATCAGAATATCTTTTATTTTCAATGATCCGTCGTTTGCCTCTTCGTTTATCTAGGTCTGCTACTTCAGAATCTAGAATCTGATCCGTATCAGCTTTCTTCATAGCTGCTTTGCGAGCTAAATTGTAAGTATCTGAGGAAGAGGGAATGGAATTTAACTTTTGATTTTAATCAACAAAAATTAATCACATTATTATGACTCTTTATGCTTGTATAGGAATTAATTCATGTTACTTAGTTGTTATTCTTATATGAGGTTATTGACAAAATATTGGATATAGAATAAAAGAAATCGAATCATACATACTATAGCTATATTCCACCTTGACTGGATGTTTTTTCCAGTCATCAGTTGGAACGACTAGGCTCATTACCAACCGTGGGATTGATTGCCCTCTCTTATTTGGTGGCCAATACACTGCGGTACCGTTGTCTGTGGGCCAGTTGGTAGCTACCACCTCAATTGCATCCTCTCCTTCAGTAAATAACATTACAGAATACTGTAAGTACGAAGTGAAATGTACTATTTTTTTCTAATTAATATCCAACATGATATAACTTTCATCACACCGAATGAATCATTCAGATTATGCCACAAATCCAAAAATTATGAAAAGTAGGCCATCGGTATGCAAAGATAACGATTTTCATCTGGAGTGAAACAGCATTTATGGATAACGTCTGAAAGAAGAAAAAATTGTACTTGTTCGCATAATTCGGACACGTTGAAAATCTCCATGTTATCAGAGTGTATGGAAAACTCATAATAACTGGTCATCCTTGTCCACCTGTGACAGGCCAAGTTAATCTGGCCTGCAAATAATATCTTTTGAATTCACTATCTCATTCTGATTGATTATAAAACAACAACCAGCTTCATTCATATAGTAAGAACTATTTGATCAGTGCTTATGAGGCTCCTTGGTCTTCAGGAATGTCTCCTCTATCTTTCCTCTCAAAACCATAGGGTCTGATAAAATTAATTGAAATCTGGTTTGAAACAAAACGATACATAACCAATTTCCATGAGAAGATATTTGATCAAAAATCAAGCCTAACTTCCAATTCACAGGTACAATTTCGACGACGTTTTGAAAAAACGGCGTAAATGCCAAAACAATACGAAATTGAGTTTTGTATATCAATCGAGAGATCTTGAGAGGAGCTTTTGAATGGTATATAAAACTCAATTTCGTATTTTTTGGCGCTTACGCCTTTTTGTCAAAATGTTGTCGATTTGTTTTCTGATTATCAACATCATGAACATATAAATTATGTGTACACATAAAGCCATTTTTTCATTTCCAAATACTGAGATCAAATAAAAATGTTGTAGTACTCACTGGCTTATCTCCCATGTCTAATATGGCCTCAATATTACAAAAAAGTCACAATAGTTGCGAATAAACGGGATTGAATTTATTCATGTCATTTTAAACCAAATTATCCGTTACCATTGACAACGACCAAAGAATTGATGTTTCATTTGTAAACTCGGTTGCGTATATAGATTTGGAAACTATTTGACTGAGGGTGGAGGGCTTCTTGAAATACTTTTAATGCTCTATGAACGTCGCTACTCTTTATGTCGCTATGATCGAATGAAAAGTGAATTCAGTTTCCAAAATAAGCAATTGTAGATAACAGCTTGATAATGACATCTTGTGCAACTCCAAATCAGTCTTTCGATTTTCTCGCCCTTATCGTGTCATATTCGTGAAACTGAGACATTACTGAACATTTTTATTCTGGTATTCCACAGTGAAAAAATATATTTATGTACACAAATAACCTGTATGCTTATAATATTGATAATTAGAAATCAATTAAGTCATCAAGTGTTCACCATGAAGGTAGGCTTTGAATCGAATATTTCTTATAGAAATTGGTTGTCTCATTTTGCATCAAACCAGATATCATCAAATTTATTTGACACAATAGTTTTGATATTTAGCTTATTTTCATGTTCCAACTCTCGATGATATCATGTCTCAGCAGCATGAACGTACTTGGTGTCACAGGGCTCGTGTTCGAGTTATAAGAAGGTTGAATGTAGATCGTCTGGAAGAAAGGGTCGCTCAAATGCAAAGGACTGATCATGATGATTTCTCAGATAATGATATGGAATTCGTCAACCATAATTCCAGTGACTCGAATGACAGTCTTGTTGAGTCTGAAAATAATTTTGAAGATAATATCTCATATGTTAGTGATGGCCCTGATAATTCAAATTTCATAGAAGAAAATGAGATTATCACGAAGGATGATCAATTGATTGTTGAAAACAATTTGACAGTGAATGATGCTCGAATCAACGCATATGTATTGGAAAATCTGAGGGAATGGGGAAGCATAGGTGTGAGTAAACAAAAACTGAATGAGCTTTCAAAAATTTTTAGACCGGTCTTTCCAGAGCTTCCAATAGACTTTAGATCCCTTCTTAGAACGTCTCGAAACATACCTGTGAAGAACATGGAAGATGGACAATTATGGTACAAAAGTATTAAACCAAATATCCAATCAAAATTAACGGAACAATATTTTGCTACCAATCAAGAAATTATAATGGGCGTTCACATTGATGGAATGAAGCCTTTTCCACAAAGTCATTCTGAAAAGGAATTCCGGCCGATTCTGGGAAGTTTCGTTAATCAGGATGAACCATTCATTATAGCTCTATTTTATGGTGATGGGAAGCCTAATAATTTAGATATGTTTTTGGAAGAATATATTGCAGAAGTAGAAGACTTGCAAGAGTTAGGTTATGATATTGATGGGATTGTTCATTCTTTCAAAATTAGAAATTATATCTTAGATTCCGTAGCTCGAAGCGTAATGAAATGCTGTATTGGACATATTGGGACTTTCGCATGTGAGAAATGTTGCGTTAAAGGTGAGAGGTACAAGGCTCGAGAAGTTTTCATTAATATGGAGGCTGATCTTAGAACTAATAAGTCGTATACCAGTAGACTTAATCCTCAGCACTACACCGGTGTATCGCCATTAGAAAGCATTGGAACTGGTATGGTATCCTAGTTTAGATTGGATAGTATGCATCTGAAAGATCAAGGTATTTTTAAAAGATGGTTGCAATTCCAGTTGGTTGGTCCGGGGAATTTCACATGGTCAGATGCCACCCTGAACGCTGTATCAGAGAGTCTTGCGAGCTCAGCTCCTCATACCCCTCGAGAATTCAATCGCAAACCAAGAGAACTCAAGAGATCGAATAATAAATGAAAGGCTCAAGAATGGAGGCGAATTGCACTTTATGATGATGTAAAGATCTTCAAAGATCATTCACCCCCCGCTCTTCATCAAAATTTTATGTTGTTCCATACAGCTTCATGTATTCTCTCCAGTCCTCACTTACTCGATTCATATGTTGATATTGCGAAAGACCTAATGAAAGAATTTGTTACTCACTCTATACAAATCTTTGGCAAAGAATTTGCTGTTTACAACCTACATAGTCTCATTGATTTGGCTGAAGAATGTCGGCAACATAGAGTACTTGACAACTTCAGCGCATATAAATTCGAAAATTATTTGGGTATTACACTGCAAATCCAAGTGTTTTACTTTTGAACACTTTATATGTTTTCATGCTTGTAGTCACTTTGAAAACGTTTTAAAATGTGTTAAATATTATGACACTTCAAACGTGTTTTAGAAAACGCTTTCCATGTGTTGTTTCAATACGTCAAATATGTTTTACTGGTTAGTACATATTATTTACATAGCTTTGTTCAAAGACACCAGCGATTCATGAATTCCACGGTATGGAATTTATACCTTCATGTGTACATGGACAGTATATGTATATTTATATCCATTATAAGTATATATGAATGCCCATGTATACATGAATTTATAAATTCTATGGCATGGAATTCATAAATTCTTCGTACCTATATTAACGAAGCCATATAAATAATGTGTGCTGGGCATTGAAACACAGTTGATGTATTATATATATATATATATATATATTCTACATTTATGGTTTCATCTCAACTAAGAATGGGAATCTTTCGATACCAGTTTGATATCGAATTTATATCAATCGCCTCGGAACAGATTGATAGTGAAATGCTATGAAATCGCCATTAGATTTCTGGTTGGATTGCAGGTATAAATTGCACTCATCTTCAGGTGAAACCAATGAATATTTATACCGTCAATTTATTGGAATGCATCAACGCTGGATAATTGGATGAGTTTCCATTGATATCGATAGGTTTGAATGGTTATTTTTTTGTAGCAAAGTTTTTATTGAAGTTCATTATGGACTAGAATTCAACAGACTTTTTTAACCACGATATTTTGAGAAATTTATTCAACATTCCTATGAACATTTTTGTACATAATAAACAATATAATTATGCATATAAAAATTATAATATACATGAAATGTTCTTGTTTACATATACATATATATAATATATATGTATATTTATATACATGTATATATATGTAGAATCTAAGTATTAACGCAGAATATATTGAATTATATTCATATCTGAGTACTTGATATATCATGAAGAATAAGAAAAAAGGTGACGTGACTGTAAACTTAACAAAGCGATGAATCACTCCTTCATCCAATCTGTGGAAAACGTAAATGAATAAAATCTTCTTCACTCATTTGTTGAAAACTCAAAGTAAAATATGACGTGACTGTAATTCGCCCATAATGATCATCCCAATGACAAATATTTTAAAAATATGTAGGTTATTATTTCAAATCATTATGTTTATGATATTCAATTATTATAAAATACTTTATGTTATTTTAGATTATGCTTTGATAAATCACTCCCATACCCAATCCTCGGCGAACATAAGTTAATGAAATTTTTTCAACTTATTCGACGAAAATCGAAAAAAAACATGACGTGACTGTAATTTGCCCATGATGATTATCCCAGTGAACAATATTTTAAATTTATATATTATTACTCATTACAACATATCATTCATGATATTAAATTATTAAGAAACAATTTATGGTCCTTGAGATTAATTTTCGATGTATCACACTTTTCAATTTCCGAAACCATGATAAATCTCTGATCCAAATTATATAAGCCCATCTCTCTTCCTGATGAATTTCAGTAAGACCTGATTATTCCTGATAGGCGTCTCAACTATTTCGTGATCAATGTATTCCAAAACATTGCGATAACCTTTAGGAAATGTGGTATCCCACACATAGTAGATGGCTAATAAACAATCAACGCTTTTTTCCACGGTTGGTTCTGCTATTTTGACTTTGATATCTTCATCAGCAACAATATAGGCTACTGCAACGCCTCCTCCTTCAGTATAAATTACAATTCTGGGAGATTCATCTTCCTCTGAAAGAAGGCATTCTGTAGAAGAGCGTGCCTGAAATCAATATAAGTTGAGAGTATATGAAAGAAATAAAAGTACGACATTTTTTTTTTCTACATGTGGAGACTTGAACTCACTTCTTTCATAGTGAACAAACATTTCGTTTCTTTTTTCAGTTTTTTTGTCAATTCATTATGAAGTTTTGTCAAAACTATGGCTTTAGAAATTTCATCGTCCTTCTGGGTGTCATATAGTTTTACTAGCTTCTCAAACATTGATTTTACGTTGTTGAGTATGATTTCGGACGTCAAGCCTTTTATATTTGCGAATTCGAATAAAGCCTGGAATTAATGAACAACCAAATTTTTATAACTTTTGGTTTTATGAATGGATCAATTGATTGTAAATGAGGATCTGTTACAGACTTGAAGAAAAAATATGAAGCTTTTTACTTTTCACTTCCAACTTACCATTATTCTTTACAATTCCAATGATCCTATCATCAAATTGATGAAATTAAATGTTTCGAATTTCAATATGTTTTAAAATTCTATGATTGATATTCGGGTTCATAATATATTTTTCAAAGAAAACAAATATCGAATTCAATAAAGCTGGATGGAATTTTATAACGAATTTGCTAATTGATACAATCAAAAATATGAATTGATAATGGTTCAGAATAACTTTTCAAAATGTCATACCAAGTCAGCATTTTTCAAAAATAGGTATTTTTGAACCACCTCTCCATTGGACTTAACTTCTCCTTGTATCCATGATCTTCGTTCAGATAAAGTGAGTTCCAAAAGACGCCTCATATGAGATGTATTTCCTTCTGTAGAATACTTCTTTTCTAATTCTTCTAAAGCTTTTTTCACGTCAATTTTAGGAGAATCTGATCTGGAATAGTTGATGGAACGATCTCAAAATTTGATTGAAATTCAAATTTAAAATTTCGGGTTGGAATTCAATATTGTTTATAAAAACACTTACGAATTCTCAGAAGGGTCACCTGCTTCGAAAGCTGACACGATCTGCCCTTTGAAGTTCCTTTTTACTGCTCGCTTTTTCAAATTTACTTTATGATTTCTAACCCCGGTACTTAATTGAGTTCTAACGATACCCTATCGTACAATTTTTGCAAACAAATTTATTGAAGTGTTCTCTGGAAAACATTAATTTGATAAAATACTGTACTCACACAACCTCCATAACCTCCTTTTAATTGAGGATACGCTGACACGATGCTCATAGCCAAATTATAATAATCTTGATTCGTAGGTTTTCCTCCAGTTTCTTGCCATAAATACGTTCCTCAATAATACATGGAATGTTTTTGGGCGTGCAAAATTCCAATTTCATCTAGTCTCTGTTTCAAATCGAATGTCAAAGGAGGTAGTAGAGCTGGAGATGGAATGGTACCTGATCCCGTCTTCTTAGTAGATATTGCACGCGATTTAACCTGGTTTGACACTCCTATTTTATTTGAATCTTTTTTTTCCGCCAATTGAGATGACTTGGTGACATTCAAATCCATTACATTGCCTGACTGGGAGGCCTTTGATTAATTATCATCAATAATCATATTGAGAGACAAACAAATGGTATGTTTGATCGAATATAAGTAATTAAAAAAAAAGAAACAAATGTATTTTGATAAGGATATGAAAAAAATTGAAAACTTTACTTACTTTTTGATCATTTTCTTTATTCACATCAATTAAGTGATTTGTTGATGATTGTGTTGGAGGTTCGGTATACAAAACATCAATCTCCATTGACATAACCTCTCCTTCTCCAATATCTGATATATTACCAGAAACTGAAGGGACAAGCGGTATGAAGAGAACGTTGAGATCATCTTTGCCCTTAATTTCTTCATCGTCTTCTGCATCATACCACAACTCTCGATCTGCGTCCTTCCTTTGAACGACGATTTCTTTGTTTTGAATAGCAATTTTCAAAATATTATCGCGAGTACAAATATCACGAATTTTATGTTGCACAATCTTCACATCTGGTATATTGGCTTCTGATTTGAATTTGATACACTTACAACGCTGTTGCAATGTGCAGTATACTTTCTTTTCCGCCATTTCTTTATTTGTCGGGCTTGAATTATAAATCGTCAAAATCATAAAGAAGAAGCAAAATGGCTTCGTACCCCGGTATGCCACGCGACGCCACAGTTTCACTCGAACTGAAGCAGATCGTGTTAGATTGATCACGTGACCAAACACCTCACATATTGAATAATGACGGATCCAATCAAAATCGCCGGAAGTGCATCAATGCTATTTATGAAGTTCACATACTGTTGTATTTGCGTTGAATGGATATAAAAATTGCAGAAAATACAATTGCAGTACGTTCAAATGAATATATTCTCGAAGCTTGCTTGAAATACTAATGAATACTCGAAAGGCCCCGTAAACGTTGTGACAATTCTTAATAAAAATCTCGAAGTTGTTCAGACTTGTTCATACGCATGATATAAGGGAAACATAAGGTAGGAATCTGATACTATCAATGGATTGGTGGAATTTCTACTAGATCCAGTGAATTGACTGGAATTCTGTTTTTTTCTTGTAACTATTCTATTACATTTGATAAATAACTCATTTTCTTGTAAGGCTGGCCTCCCGTGGAATGGAATTTCGATTGATTTATAAATATGTGAAGATTTCTTATGGAAATCTCCAACAGAAAAGTAAAATACCATTGCCTCACATTTATTCCTCCAGAATAAATCCTTCTCCGTGGAAGATCACCCTGATTCTATTAGTTTGTGCATCATATGACAATTTTGATTGTTGAAGAACGATATATTGCATATATTACAAAGATACAGAGGATAAAAAATATAACCAAAAACGCGTATAAATGTACAATGGAGTGTTCAATGTGTTTCTTCAAATGTAATTCAAATTGTGAATTAATAAAACATATCATACGTTGTCACCAACATGATCCAAAGTTCAAAGTCAGGTGTATGTTAACTGAATGTGGTGCAACATTTCAAAAGTGGAAATCATTTCGACAACATTTGTTCCGAACTCATTCGAACATTTCCTCAGAATCCAATGAAAGGAATGAGGAAGCTGATATACAATTAGAACCGTCTGAATCATCAGATGATATACAAAGTGACCCAGGTATTGACATATACATGAAGTGATTTGTATTCGCACCCAAATAACTAGGACTAATTTGAACTATTACTCAATTTGAACACTTTGTTCATTCAATTTTCAGTAATTTTTGAAAATTCATTCAAGTCACCGATGGAGAATCTTCAATGGCATGCGGCAAAGTTTTGAGTCAGTATTCGAGAGAATTGTAAACTCTCGCAGATTGCTGTTGAACATATGATTCAAGGAATCACATCTTTACTCGAAGGTTACTCATCAATTGTGATGGTAAGCAATTATTTGAAATGATTCACCATGCAAAATTCATATGGGAGATGTTCAGTGATGCAATGTGCATCAATAATTGTTAATATTCATGCACTAGCCATCCGAATAGTACAAACATTGCTAAATTTCTAATGCATCACATTTTTCCCATCAGATTGGGCGATCATGGACTCGTTCGTTTTGTTTTCTGGGTATACATATGTAAATTCTTTTTTTCTTCAAATTTTTAGAACGAATTCGAACAAACGAAGAACTCTGAAACACAAATGATCCATTCCAAAGATATTCAAAGCATCTTCCTTGAGAAATTTCCTGTTTCGGAACTTTTTTCGGAATTGAATTCGAAAAAAAATGGACAATTTCCTCATCACACAAATGCACATGATTCCAGCTGCACACAAAATTATATCTAGGAATTTGAAGTGGAAAAAGAAAAAAAATCCAGTGATTGACAAAACGGAATTATGTGGAATTACTCATTCTGCATATATCATTCCATTTATAGAGAACTTGAAAAATCTCCTAATGAATGATGAAATTAGATCCAATATTGACTATCCCTTGAAACATGAAAATGGCGTCTATCGGACTGTATTAGATGGATGTTACTATCGAGAAAATGTTTTTTTTAGCAACCACAAAAATGCTTTGGCAATAATTCTATATTATGATGATCTGGGAATTGCTAATCCTTTGGGTTCCAGTAACAAAACTCAAAAACTATCCATGTTTCATTGAACCCTTGCAAACATCAGACCTGAATTAAGATCATCCCAGAATGCAATTCAGTTACTGGCTATTGTGAAAACAGTTTATTTGGAAGAGCCAAATGCGTTGAAAATAATATTGGAACCTTTCATTACCGATATTATCAAATTACAAAACGAAGGGATAAATATTGGTATCAATGGATCAACGATCAATTACAAAGGATCTTTATTATTTTTTGCGGGTGATACCCCTGCATCAGCATTGATAGGTGGCTCTAAAGAATCAGTGACTGCTCTTCGCCCTTGTCGTTCATGTATGATTACAAAAGAAGAAATGAGACAACATTCTAGAGAAGGTAGCGTTGTTTCCAGAAATCACACTCAACATAAAGATCATTTGAATGCAATTAATGAACCGAACGTTACTGCAGAAGTGAGAAATTCCTGGCGACTGTTTTACGGAGTAAATAAACAGAGTCCATTAATAGAAATTCCACATTTCGATGTTACAGTATGTTTACCACAAGACTGTATGCACATTTTGATTGAAGGAGTCACAGAATTGACTTGTCGATTATTTTTACATTATTGTATTATAGAACGGAAACTTTTCACTATTGATGATTTGAATCAGCAACTATTATTTTTCGATTTCGGCGATTTTAGTAGAGACAAACCCGCCGCTATTCAATTGAATGATTTGAATAAGGCATTGCGACAAAATGCGTCACAAATATTTGTATTAGCTCATACCTTACCATTTCTGATTGAAGAATGGATTCATGATGATGAAGATACAGATTTCAAGGAGCGACTTGATTTTTACATTCTGATATTACAAATTATGAATGTATGTCTTGCATATGAACTACGAGACGAATCCATTGATTTATTAACTCGAATGATTGAGATATTCATTTTACGTTTCACGCAGTTATATCCTACCAATTTCATTCCCAAAATTAATTTTCTAATACATATCCCAAAGTACATTAAATTGTTTGAACCTGCAAGACAGCAATGGTGTTTTCGATTCGAAGCTGCTCACGCGTATTTTGAATCACTTGTTCCAGTTGTACGCAATTTTGAAAATATGCCAAGCACAATGACTTATCGACACCAAGTGCGAATTTGTTCTCAATTGTTTACTCACCCAGGTTCCGCATCGAAAATATTCTTATATGCAGGTGATGAAATAAACCCTGGACCAATTGTACCCTTAAAGAATTTACCATATGTAGAGTTATTTCATGAATTCGTTGAAAATCCAGGAAAACAAGAATTTAAAATTATGCGATCTTCAAAAGTCATCATTCATAGCAGAATTGACGAGAGCAATAAAATTATCTTGCTCCACTGTGATGAAGATTCTTTGCCTGTATTTGCTAGAATTGATGACATATGTATTCTTCATAAAAATATATTATTTGTTGTGAGATTATTTGAAACAGTTTCTTACGAATGTAAATTGAATGCTTATCTACTCATGAACTCTTTGAATACTGAACAACAAATTGTAAATGTGAAAGATTTGATCCATCCGCATGCGCTGATTCGTTTTAAAACCAAAACTATGACATATGCTTTTTCAATAAATCATACACATTGTGAATTCATCGGATGAATTGATGTAGAGATTTCTATTCTCTTCGTCACATTCTTTAATATAAAATTTTATTGTTATATAATATTGTATATCTTCAAACTATATATAATATAATGATTATAAAATTTATCCAGAATCAACCAAGAATGTGTTATCTTCGAAATTATATATCCGTAACATTTATTTAAATCATTTCGAAAAATATCATAATAATTTATTGATTATCGAACGAATACATTCTTTCTGAAATTATCATTTAAAATGCTGGAAATTCTATTGAAATCTGTATTTTGATTGTATACCGGTTGTATTGTAATATATTAAAAATTTCGAAAACGGGACAGATCATATATATCCACAGGCCCGGATTACCCAATACGCCAACTACGCCATGGCGAAGGGCGCCAGGTCTTTGGGGGGGGGGCACCATGAGCTTGGAAAAAAAATTTTTTCTAATAAAGTGTATTTTTTGTGATTTTGAATTCTTTGAGTGGGCGGTGGACTTCTTGTTGGCGTAGGGGCGCCTGATATCGTAATCCAGGCCTGTATATCCATCTTGTATGATATATCTTGTTGGAGAATCCAATTGAACCATCTGGAAAAATTCTCTAACCTGGGATTCTGTTGTAATTTGTTAGCTCGATACAGTGATTCGATTGAAATAAAAATACTTTCACATCTGTTTTATTTGAAAAATATGTCATATAAGAATACCGATTCCGCTGTGTTATTATAAAGTTTCATTCCAATTATGGGAATATTTAGGAATCCATATATATATATATTAACAGTGGTTAGAAGAGAAATGTCAGGAATAGAAATAAGATTGCATTTAGGGAAAATAGATGGAGCATATAGGATTATTAAAAGATTTCTCGGACAAATGAAATCTAGAAGCAATAAGATTAGAAACTCTCTAGGACGACAATTGATAAAAACGGAAGAGAAAATAGAACAGTGGATCAATCATTTGGAAGACTTGTATAGAGGAAACGATGATATAGCACTTTTAGAGAAGGAGGAGGATGTAGATGAGGAAGAATTGGGAGATTCGATATTGAGATCAGAATTCGACATGGCTTTGAAAGAATTGAAGAATAATGAAGCGCCAGGCATAGATGGCATAAGTGCGGGCCTCATGAAAGCCTCCAGTGAAGGAACTCGTGACGCACTGTTTGAATTGATCAGAGATATGTACGAAAAAGGAGAAGTACCGGAAGATTTCCAAAAGAATAAAATTGTCGCTATCCCGAAAAAACAAGGGGCAGACAAATGCAAGAACTACAGAACGATCAGTTTAATTTCACATGCTTCGAGAATACTGACCAAAATTATATACAGGAGGATGGAAAATAAAATAGAGAGTAAATTGGCAGAAGATCAGTTTGGTTTCAGAAAAAATAGGGGAACGCCAGAAGCAATTTCAGCACTTAGGGCAGTAATAGAGAAAAGGATAGCGCTGAAGAAATCTGTGTACATAGGGTTTGTAGATATGCAAAAGGCTTTCGATAATGTGGACTGGGAGAAGATGTTTGCGATCCTGAAGAAGGTGGGAATAAATTATAAAGATAGAAGAATAATATAGGAATTATATAAGAATCAAAGTGCAATAATAGACATAGAGGGTCAGGAAGGGGAAGCACAAATAAGAAGAGGGGTGAGACAAGGATGCTCATTATCGCCACTGATTTTCAATTTATATATAGAAGAAGCAATGAACGAAGTGAAGGAGGAAATTCAATCGAAATCACAGATTCAGGGAGAAAATATAAGTATGTTGAGATTCGCGGATGACATAGCTATATTGGCGACGAGTAGTACTGAGTTAGAAAATATCCTCAACACTATGAGAACAATATTATTGGAAAACTATTGTATGAATATGAATAAAGACAAAACAAAATTCATGATGTGTACAGCAGCGAAAACAGCTAGAAGAACGGAAATCAAAATAGATACCGAGACAATTGAACAGGTGAAAGAATTCAAATATCTAGGAAGCATAATTACAGAAAACGGCAAAAGCGAAAGAGATATAAGAGC
This sequence comes from Gonatopus flavifemur, assembly GCA_018340375.1. NCBI lineage: Eukaryota > Metazoa > Arthropoda > Insecta > Hymenoptera > Dryinidae > Gonatopus > Gonatopus flavifemur. Next base: position 1,302,295 of record JAFFJZ010000040.1, read on the forward strand.
AAGAATAGCACAAGGGAAACAGGCTTTTTACCAAAAGAGACAGTTATTATGCTCAAGAAATGTAAGCTTAGAAGTAAGGAAGAAATTCTTGAAAAATTACGTTTGGAGCACAGCATTATATGGTTGCGAAACTTGGACAATGGGGAAAACTGATCAACGAAGACTTGAAGCTTTTGAAATGTGGTGTTATAGGAGGATGCTCAGAATAAAATGGATAGGCAAAGTCAAAAATGAAGAAGTACTCGAGCAGATAAATGAAGGAAGAAATCTTTTGAAACACATCGTGAAAAGGAGAAGCAATCTTATAAGACACACATTACGGCATAAGAGTTAATTGAAAACAATATTGGAAGGGAAAATGAATGGTAAAACTGGTAAAGGTAGACCTAGAGCAAGTTATATGAAGCAAATCGTACAAGACAAGGGATGTAGTAGATATGTAGAAATTAAACGTTTGGCGGATAATAGACAGGGGTGGAGGGTTTCATCAAACCAGTCGTAGGACTGATTACTTCATGATGATGATTCGGCCTGTGTTAAGAAATTCAAATGTGTTCCCTCCTGAAATGTGTTGATAATTGGAAAATGTTTGATCTCTACACGTTTTGAGTGTATCTTTCTTGGGGTTCCAGATTCTAATGCGTCAAGAAACGTTTTATCTGATGAAGACAAATTACTTGCTTTGAAATAAAACACTAAAGCGTTTCATTGAAGATAGGAATGCATATATGCTGTTTTATTCCAACACGTTTGATTCAAGAACACATTGAGATGCTTTACTTTGAAACAGTTCATAACACACTTAGATTCGCAGTGCATTCAGTAAAAGGTGTAATGATTCACTCCGTAATACGCAATGCATCAGAGTTGGACCAGTTTGCAAAAAGGTCAACATCAGGTTGGATGAGAATTTTGGAAGCAGTGATTAGGGCTAAATCAGATTTTACTTTTTGACTGGCGTCATGCCTTGGATTAATTTAGTGATAAAGCCTTATATTCATGGAATTCATATCTTTTCAGGTTCAATTCTCAAGCTACACCTGGGAAGTAAGCTGGTAGATGCTGAAACCGCTACCAAACGATGGCTGAATACAAGCGCACAGCGCGTGGTGTAAAATATTTATTCTGCGGGTCTTTAACATTGAAAGATTTTCATTCACTTTTCTAATTCATCAACCCTCACAAGATTACCGTCAACTTTGATGTAAGAATGTATTTACAGTTTTTCGATAATTAACCTTTAGAGGACGGGGAATTTTCAGTACAAATCGACCTCTTTAAAATCGTGTATTTGATGCGTATCAAATATATAACTCACGACCAACCTCCGACCAAACAGGTGGTCCCTTTTGGGACCAGTCCCGTCCGGAAGAGAAAGGTCAATGCAAAAAAATGTGTGAAATGATTTTTGGGTGTTTTTCATCATAATTCTTTGCGCTGAAAACGAAAAAAATAGTAGGAAAAATCCAACATGCGTCCTTGACCTTGAAGAAAGTCGATCCAAGGTCGAATTTGTTTTTTCTCCATATATTGAACTCAAACTGTGCATATCTACGTTTTTTGATGTTCTGAGTACGAAAAAAATGGTGGAGAAAATCAAGGATGCGGCCTTGACCTTGGAAAAAGTCGATCCAAGGTCGATCCAATGTTAAATTTGTTTTTCCTCCATATATTGAACTCAAACTGTGCATATCCACGTTTTCCGATGTTCTGAGTACGAAAAAAATGGTGAAAAAAATCAAAGATGCGTCCTTGACCTTGAAAAAGGTCGATCCAAGGTCAATTAAAGGTCAAATTCTTTTTCCCCCATATATTGAACACAAACTGTGCATATCTACGTTTTTTGATGTGCTGAGTAAGAAAATCAAGGATGCGTCCTTGACCTTGAAAAAAGTCGATCCAAGGTTGAATTTGTTTGTTCTCCATATATTGAACTCAAACTGTGCATATCCACGTTTTTTGATGTTCTGAGTACGAAAAAAATTGTGAAAAAAAACAAAGATGCGTCCTTGACCTTGAAAAAGGTCGATCCAAGGTCGAATTTGTTTTTTCTCCATGTATCGAACTCAAACTGTGCACATCTACGTTTTTTGATGTGCTGAGTAAGGAAAAAATGGTGAAAAAGATCAAAGATGCGTCCTTGACCTTGAAAAAGGTCGATCCAAGGTCAATTAAAGGTCAAATTCTTTTTCCCCCATATATTGAACACAAACTGTGCATATCTACGTTTTTTGATGTTCCGAGTACGAAAACAATGGTAAAAAAAATCAAAGATGCGTCCTTAACCCTGAAAAAGGTCAATCCAAGGTCAATTGAAGGCCAAATGCTTTTTCCCCCATATATTGAACACAAACTGTGCATATCTACGTTTTTGGATGTGCTGTGTACAGAAAAAAGGGTGAAAAAAAATCCAGGATGCGTCCTTGACCTTGAGAAAAGTCGATTTAAGGTCGAATTTTTTTTCTCCCTATATTCAACTCAAACTGTGTAGATCGACGTTTTTTGATGTGCTGAGTACGAGAATAATGATAAAAGAAATCCTGGATGCAGTCTTGACTTTGAAGAAGTTCGATTTGAGGTCGAATTTTTTTCTCTCCATATATTCAACTCAAATTGTGTACATCGACGTTTCTTGATTTGTCGAGTACGAGCATGATGATGAAAGAAATCCTGGATGCAGCCTTGACTTTGAAGAAGTTCGATTCAAGGTCGAATTTTTTTTCTCTCCATATATTCAACTCAAATTGTGTACGTCGGGGTTTATTGATTTGTCGAGTACGAGAATAATGATCAAAAAGATCCTGGATGCAGCCTTGACCTTGTAAAAGGTCAATTCAAGGTTGAGGTCCTTTTTTTTCTTATATTGAACTCACATTTTGTGTACGTAGTTTTTTTGAAATGCTGAGTACGAGGAAAATTAGGAAAAAAATCCTGAAACCGTCCTTGACCTTGAAAAAGCTGATTCCAAGATCCAATTTATTTATTTATTTCATATTTTGAACTCTCACCTCTTACATCTATGTTTTTTGATGTGCTGAGTGAGGAAAAAATTGTGAAAAGTCCTGGGAGTATTATTGATTCTACATGAAAACACTTCAAGGTGGAATATTGTTTCCCTCATTTCGACCCGAGACATCTTGAAGTTCGTTGAGGATCTGGGTACGACAAGAACAGTACAAAATTCGGAAAATATATTTCAGCTGTAGATACAGTTTATCAAGAAATCAAAGCAATTATATGACTGTTCGCTCTCAGCATGACCCAGGACCAGCGACGTGGACGCGGCGGAAATTTGATCCCTTTTGGGGTGCTTGTTTTTCGTAAGTCCCCTTGCCTCTCACGTCGGGGTGTTTCATTACAGTGAGTCCCCTTGCCTCTCACGTCGGGGTGTTTCCTTACAGTGAGTCCCCTTGCCTCTCACGTCAGGGTGCTTCATTACCGTGAGTCCCCTTGCCTCTCACGTCGGGGTGCTTCATTACCGTGAGTCCCCTTGCCTCTCACATCGGGGTGCTTCATCACCGTGAGTCCCCTTGCCTCTTACGTCGGGGTGCTTCATTACCGTGAGTCCCCTTGCCTCTCACGTCGGGGTGCTTCATTACCGTGAGTCCCCTTGCCTCTCACGTCGGGGTGCTTCATTACCGTGAGTCCCCTTGCCTCTCACATCGGGGTGCTTCATCACCGTGAGTCCCCTTGCTCCTCATGTGATCTTGAATCAATCAATCTCATGGCAATGTCACTTTAGTGTGGTACTCTTCGGAGCATGGCGTTATGCATAGAGGTATATCGCAAATGGAGCATATGTAGTTCGTTCGAGATGTTTTTTTACGCAAACTACACAATTGGCACCTTCGTTTTGTAGTACATTGGGGGAAGTGGCGATCAAGTAATCGAGTGGCACAGAGTTCGTTACGGGGAATGTTTTCAGGAGACTCCAGTTCCATTAATCCTCTAGCTACTTGTAAACGAAATGAAGGAAAAGATGTTTGTTTTCGATTTTCCAGTCTGTATAAAGCATGAGCATTACACAGGCATAAATCAATAAGGTGAAAAAAAAGCTTCCATACCACTTCATTGTTTTTCGCACTGTTTCCGTTATCAAGAGTTGTCTATCAATATTATCAATGCCGCCCATATTCTTATTGTATTCATGAATACACGTTGGCTTTATAATGTCTTCTTTTTTTTATCATTTTTTTTCCCAGTTGCACAGAATTCTGGTTCGTGTACACTTGTAAGCATGCGAACACTTCGTTTGTCTTCCCATTTCATTGCCATCCAAGCATAATTATAAACGACTTGTATTTCACCTCGCTGTAATTCGTTTTCCAGCTTTGGCATTCCCTTTCTATTTGCTTTGACTGCTCCACAAATTCCCGTATCACGATCATGCAGAAATTCAGCCAAACTAGGGGATGTGTACCAATTGTCTATATATAACATGACCCTCATCAAAATAAGGTTGTAAAAAGTGAGCAACAATATCACCGGTAACACCTAAACCGAACTTTTGATACTCAGTGTCTGATCCGGTGTAAACAATAAAGCCTAGAATGAATCCAGTATCGCAGTCTACCAACTCAAACAACTTGATGCCGAAACGATTCCTTTTCAACGGAATATATTGTTTGATTCGAAGCCTACCTTTCCACAATAACAGACTTTCGTCTATACACAGGTTTTTGCCTGGTATGAGAGCTGCCGGAAATTTACTTTGTAGGTGGTCTATCACTGGTTTTATTTTCCGTAAAGGATGATTGACAAATTCTGAATCATCTTCATTATCTTGGAAGTGTAATTGTCGCAGAATTTGCAAATATCCATCACGATGCATTCTTTCTCGAAAAATCGGAGTATGAAGCAAAGGATCCGTAGACCAATAATCTTTCAAATCACCTTCCCAAACATGGCACATGAGAATTGAGAGACCAAGAAACATTTCAAATTCATCTTTGGTCAAAGGGCACCAGTTTTTCATATGGGAAGATGAACTTTGAGGATTCTGGGCATGGTAACGATTTGTCTCGTCTACAATCCTTTGAACCAGGGCAGAATCGGAAAAATAATTGAAAAAATGTATCGGCAAATTTCCCGTTATAAGAGCGTTAGGATTCATTCTGGAGTTCCCTTCGAAATCTCTGATTGATGGGTGGAAATTCGCATCATGAAAAATGTGAGTTCGGTCATAGGTGGGGTCTTCCAAATTAATGGCTTCAAATTCTTCATTCCCAGGATCTTGTTCTTCTGGTTCGGATTCATCGCTACTCCAAGCCTCTCTGTCAGTCATTTTATAAAACAGCAGCTACTGAATAAATAGGATCTGCCCCTGAGAAGGAAGACCGTCAAATGTTCTAATAGGAACTGTTGGTGAAATAATCACAGCCAAATGAGGATCCGTTCGAAATATCTTGGAAGAGCCTGTGTGAGATACTATCGCCGGACCTGTGGAGAGGGACCGCGAAATATCCTAAAGAAGAATGTTGATCAAACAACCACCGCCAAATGAGAACGCTCTTGAACTATCCTGAAGAGGACCGTCCAAGTTATGATCACCGTACCTGAGATGAATGAACGCGAAATTTGTATGTTTATATGGATATATTTATATTTATATATGTATATGTACCCAAGATGTCAAACGAACACAGAGTGGGTAATTTACTTCAAACACTGATTTTCTTAGGAATCCCTTCTTTGCCATTAGGCACACCCGGTTCAAGGATGAATCCGCAGGGTACCCAAAGTATAATGTAGAAACAAAAACACGAGTTCCAGCGCCACCTACAACTTGGTCGGGAACTAAAGCTCACACACACAACGATACCACATATACGTTTACACTCACACTAAAGGCGCTATTAGTATGATGGTAAACGTATATGTAGTATCGTTGTGTGGGTGGGCTTTAGTTCCCGACCAGGTTGTAGGCGGCGCTGGAACTCGTGTTTTTGGTTCTACATTATACCTTGGGTACCCTGTGAATCCGGTCTGAAGATGTGATCGAATAGTGGGTAACGCTCCTCAGCTGCATAACCTACTATTTGAGGTTTTCATAGCCGTGCTCCGATTACCTTTCATGCTCTACTGGGTCTGTCACATTGGATTCCTAAGAAGTTCAGTGTGTGAAGTGAATTACCCATCCCGTGTTCGTTTGACATCTTGAGTACGTATGCATATGTCCCAGAACACATGTCCGACCTTTTGAGAGCATATTCTGCAACCAAAATGCAATTTTCCCCCGTTTGGAAAAAAATTTTTGGAGGTTCCGTTCTTGAAATATGAGCATTTTTAGATTTTTTCAGAAATCCAAATAACTCAGAAGCATCGTATGTCACATACTTCAGTCTAATACCATTCGCCAAGTTGGAAAACGGCGGATCTCTAGAAAAAAAATTGAACTATTATATCTCTATTTGTTCCGGAGCTACAGCGATTTGAAGTTGCTGAATTCTGATTGGCTGGAAGCTCAAAAATTTCAAATCACTGTAGCTCCGGAACGAATAGGGATATAATAGTTTAATTTTTTCTCCTAGAGATCCGCCGTTTTCCAACTTAGCAAATTGTATCAGACTGAAGTATGTAGTATACGATGCTTCTGAGTTATTTGGATTTTCAAAAAAATCTAAAAATGCTCATATCTAAGGAACGAAGCCTCCGAAAATTTTTTTCCACACGGGAAAAAATTGCATTTTGGTCGCAGAATATGCTCTCAAAAGGTCAGACATGTGTTCTGGGACACCCTGTATATATATATATAAATATATCCACATACATATATACAAATTTCGCGTTCATTCATCTAAGGTACGGTGATCATATCTTGGACGATCCTTTTCAGAATAGTCAAAATATGAAAGAAATAAGTTAATTGGATCTTGGAATTACCTTTTCCAAAGTGAAGGACGCATCCAGAATTTTTTTTCACCATTCTTCTCGTACTCAGCACATCGAAAAACGTAGATATACACAGTTTGAGTGCAAAAAATAGAGAGAAGAAAATTCAACCTCGAATCAACCTTTTTCAAGGTCAAAGACGGATCCAGAATTTTTTCTCACTATTTTTCTCGTACTCAGCACATCAAAGGACGGAGATATACACAGTTTGAGTTCAATATATGGAGAGCAAAAAATTTGACCTCGAATTAACCTTTGTCAAGGTCCAGGACGCATTCAGGATTTTTTTCACCATTTTTTTCGTCCTCAGCACCTAAAAAAACGTAAATATACACAGTTTGAGTTCAATATATGGAGAAAAAAAAATTCGACCTTGAATTGACTTTTTTCAAGGTCAAGGACGCATCCTGGATCTTCTTCATTATGTTTTTCGTTCTCAGCACAAAAATTCACCCTTGAAAAACACTCAAAATCCTCTTTCCCCGGGTGGTCCCTTTTGGGACCAGTCCCGTCCTCTAAAGGTTAACAATTTGTGTTCAAGATGTACGGAAATGTAGTTTCGTTTAACCATCTGATTACAAAAGATTGCGTACCCTTAATACCATAAGGATTCCCAAATCATACGTATTTTCACTGGTATTATGTTTTGTGCAACGGTCAAATTACAACTGATATTGAAAATCAACTAAATGAGGACAGTTTATTCATCAAAATTTATACATAATGAATTATATGAAAATTATACATAAATCATATGCAAATTATATAAAATTCGGAATAATTTTTAATTTGCGCAATGAAATAAAAAATTTCATTTCGAACATTATTTCCATGTACTGTTTCGAAGAAAAACCTTATTGAGAGAAATTATATTGTATTCCATCAAAAATTAACTGCATAGGAATTTAATGGATTCCGATGTCAGCATTCATGCGTGTTACAGTATATACTTACCTGCGTTTCCAATGCCACAATCTGCAACGGTGAGTTTTCTAAATTACTAATCCATCAATAAAGGCGTGCAAGCAAAAATAGCTTTTGGAAAACCAAGTTGGAATTTGATAGAGTTCATTGAATTTTCAAATATTCTTTCTCACCAACATTCACGAAATGTAGTATCATTGTTGAACCTTTGCGAAGACTTCTATGTTTGAGAGCATATTTTTATCCAGAAAGGAAAGTCAAAATGACGTCAAAGAATTGGTCAATATTGGCGTATTGATTGACGTTAAAATGACTTCTTCCTGTTTGATCTCAAGTTGACCTCATTTTGATATCATTTTGACTAAAGTGTGTTGTTTGGGCAGGGTTAGAGGATTTCATCGGACCAGTCATAAGACTGATCACTTCATGATGATGATGATGATGATTCCCTTGAGATCTGAAAACAGGGAAAAGTCGCTGGGGGCTGAATCTGGAGAATATGGTGGGTGGATAAGCAATTCGAAGCCCAATTCATTCAATGTTGCCATCGTTTTCATCGATTCGTGACACGGTGCATTGTCTTGGTGAAACTTCGCTTTTTTCTCTTGCAAATGTGGCCGTTCCAAGTTCCAAGGCATTCGGATGATACGAACATAGGAAAGGCATGCTTTCAAAACATTGCCAAAAAACACAGATTGCAAAAAAATGTCCACAGTTTCCAACCGATCGGGATGCAACCCAAATGGGACCAGTATCGAGTCATAAGTCATCGAGTAACTAAAAAGATGTATGTTCCATGATGTATACCATCTATTACTCTATATTTGATGGAACTCAATGCATGCATTAACCGTCTTGAGTGATTATGTTTCCAAGAAAATGTTGTATTATCAACCCAATTTGATAATCCTGATCACAAGGTACTGCAGTCGTAGTGACAATTCATTCCAATGGATTTCACAATATGACATAATCGAGGTTAGATGCCGCGATGTATTCAATATTCCTCATGAAAGAAAAAAGGTTACTGAAAAGAGTTTACATTATCAAGGTATAAACTTGGTTGAGGATTCTATTAGACTTTTATTGGTTCATTCAAAGATGATCACAAGAAAATAACACCAACCTTCGCTTCACTATGGTGTTTGGTAGAGAGGCAATCACACACATTAATCATAATTGTCTGGAATAACTTTGTTGGCAATGGTGAAAAGCTTTTAACCTAACGGGGAACCGGACCTGCTCTACCTACCTACCTAACCTATTGAAACCTAACACCTCGCCAACGTAGCTATTCCGCACTTTGGAATTCAGAGCTTATTTGATGAAGACATTTGCTAGTGAACAGTTCCACCAGTCCCCTGGCAGTTGTACCATGAAAGTTGACCCGCTACATTTAAACTAAACATTCTTCGTTCTTTTACATACCGGAATTATCGCGTTGAAAAATTGTCAAAATTCATTCCCATAAAATATAAGTGATGAAATTGACAGTGCTTAGAAGAGTGAGTTCAATAAACATAACATAAAGATGTAACACTACTTTTGGAATTTGTTTTTGTTTTGTATCTAATAAAACACGAAATTCTTCATAACAGTGATAAATTAATGTGATTTTTGTGATGAGGTTATATTTTGGTTTGAATTCATTATTTTGTGCTTTCCACTGAAGACTTATTCACATTATGCTATGTGTAAGAAGTGAACTAGAAAATATCACAAGTGATGGATGTATCATCATGATTCTTCAAGTGTCCCTGTTTTTTATCAAAATCAAATCCTGAAGGAGACTTTTGTGAAATCATGTTTATGGTATGTAAGAGTCACATAGATCTATTCCATTTAGATTGATCAAAGAAAAGTTATTATTATTCCTTTTTCCCTGTTTCATACCCATACAGCACACTTGGACATGGCATCCATCAGATATCCAATAGATATCCAAATGTCCGTCCAATATCCATTTGACGTCCATTAGATCTCCATTGTATATCCCAAATATACTGGATGTCTAATGGACATCTAATGGATATCTGTGTGCTGTATGGGTAAATATATATATATATATATATATATATATATATATATATATATATATATATATATATATATATATATATATATATATATATATATATATATATATATATATATGTAACTTTCCAGACCTATATTCTTATACATATATATATATATACAGGGTGGCCCATTTTAATCTTTAAATGCAAATATCTCAAAAACATGCATCTTAAACCAAAAGTACTTCATATCAAAGTTGTTATACAAAAAGGGGGCCACAAAACTACGATATCAGTTTTATCATAGATGGCGTTATGATCGATCAAAATGGGGTCAACATCATTTTTTCAAACGGGAACCCCCACTTTTTATGGCATATCTTGATTTTACGCAAAAAACTGAGTAACTTTTGCTTGGAACGTTTTTCTAAATTTTTGAAGATGGCGCCACAATCGATGAAAAATGAAGTATATGAAACAATGTGCGGATATCTTGTGGAATGCATCCAAGAGCCGAAATATCTCATTGGAATGTTGTTGTTGAGAGAGGGGACGATACAATGGCGATATCAGTTCCATATTAGATGGCGCTGTGGTCGGTAACCATGAGGTCAACTCCAATTTTTCAAACGAAAACTCCTACTTTTTATCGCATACCATGATTCTACGCGAAAAAATGAGGAATTTTTGTTTGAAACATTTTTCCTGAATTCTTGAAGATGGAAACGGTGGGAAATGAGGTTGATGAATGAGTTCTACTACATTATGTGTGGACCAACGCTCAACAAACAAATCAAAACAATAATGATTTCAGAGAAGGAATCGAACACAAAACACAATGAATGTCGTTTCCAAAACATTGAATTAAAGTTATTTACAATGTTTTGGATATTACATTTGTTGTGTTTTGTGTTCGATTTCTTCTCTGAAATTATTATCATTTTGATTTGTTTGTTTAGAGTTGCTTCACACATAATGCAGTAGAACTTTTCCATCAACCTCATTTTCCACCGTTTCCATCTTCAAGAATTTAGGAAAAATGTTTCAAACAAAAATTCCTCATTTTTTCGCGTAGAATCATGATATGCGATAAAAAGTAGGAGTTTTCATTTGAAAAATTGAAGTTGACCTCATTTTTACCGACCACAGCGCCATCTAATATGGAACTGATATCGCCATTGTGTCGCCCCCTCTCTCAACAACAACATTCCAATGAGATATTTCGGCTCTTGGATGCATTCCACAAGGTATCCGCATATTGTTTCATATACTTTATTTTTCATCGATTGTGGCGCCATCTTCAAAAATTCAGAAAAACGTTTCAAGCAAAAGTTACTCAGTTTTTTGCGGAAAATCAAGATATGCAATAAAAAGTGGGGGTTCCTGTTTAAAAAAATGATGTTGACCCCATTTTAATCGATCATAACGCCATCTATGATGAAACTGATATCATAGTTTTGTGGCCCCCTCTTTGTATAACAACTTTGGTATGAAGTACTTTTGATTGAAGATGCATGTTTTGGAGATATATTTGCATTTAAAGATCAAAATGGGACACCCTGTATATATATATATGCTATATTATATGTATATAATATATTTTGTTTGTTCACTCATAGATATTTTTTCATATGAAAAATCAACCATAGCTTTTTTCGTACAATATTAGTACGCTATCGCTTCAGTTCTGGCATAGTCTTATATGTATAAACAAAGCGCGATAGGAGAAATAACTGAACAGAGTCTCATTGTTCGTGGACCATGAGACAATGGTTACGTTCCCTGGTACCAGACACGTGATGATCACGTGATTCAATGTTGAAATTATCATATAAAATCCTCATACTCCAGGTAAAACATTTTGGATATGAACTTTTCGAGCTTTTCAAACTTTTCGAGCTCATCAACCTTTTCAAGCTTTTCGAACTTTTCTGAACTTTTTGAACCTTCCTCCTATGAGATAATTTCATTTTCTATGGGTGGAGATTCCAATGTCTCACAGATTATTTATTCACATGATAAATGTATCTGCATTGAAAGCTCTTCCACAAGTTCTTAGGACTAGTATCTCTGAATTTTCCTCATACGAACATAAGTATACTGAATCTTGTGAAATGATTCAGTTGATCTTACTGCAAAAATGTAATAATTCTCGGGAACATTGAGTTTATTGGGCTTAGAAGACAAATTACATCATTTTATAATAAAACTTCATATAACTTCAGATCTGGTCAGTCCAGTCGATTCTGTAATAATTTTACTCGTAAAACTGAATCATTCATGGAATTGTTAAGAATTTTCAGAGGAATATTACATAGTTCTCTTGCCAAATGAATGATATTTCCAAAATACAAATGCTCACGCCTTTGAGACTTGTCAGCACCCGAAAGTACCAAATGTTTATATGATCTCAAGTGACATTTCTTGAAATCAAAACCATTGTGTACTATATGTGAGATCTTGAGGCATGGTAGGAGGTGAGGAAAAGCCATAGAAGAAAATCTTCTGTATTTTTTGTTCATGATGGACTGAGCCCCCACTAAAGAACTCAAATTGCCCCCACATTGAACATATATAAGTCCGAGTCTCAGCCTATAGAGCAACATTCAAAAAACTCAGCTCTTGCAGTACATTTAAAATAACTCCTCAATATCCAATTTTTACTCTAAAGTAATTCAGTACGATTTCATTCACTCTCAAATATTACCTGTTTCTTCTGAACTCAGAAGTAAGTTTATCATCGATTTCATGAAAACTTTCTTTCCAAATTCTAGACTTTATTTCTAATTTTTTTCTCCTTTTTTCGATAATACAACTCACACCTAACAACAAAGAGTTATTGTAAATTGAATATTTGGAACTAATCACAAGTTTGATTGATTTGCATCTGGTTGCATTATTCAAACTTGTCAATTTCCTTCTCTTTCTTTTCTAATCATTCAAAATCATTGTGAAAATATATTTTCAATCATACAATCTACACCTAACCACAAAGAGTTGGTGTAAATTGAATAGTGGAAATTATTACATTGGATGAGTCTGATGAATTTGCATCTGGTTGCATGTTTTAGACTTGTAAATTCAAGAATTTCTCTCCTTTTGAACTAACTATCTTATATTTTTATCAAATTAATACAATTCCCTATAGCAAATAAGAATTGAAACTGAAATTGGCCTGCCTGAAATTATCAATGTTTTCATTAATAAATATCCCTTGTTCATATATATATACAGGGTGTCCCATTTTAATTTTTATATCGGAATAACTCAGAAACAAGGGGTTGTGGAGAAAAAGGTTTCGGACAAAAGTTGTGAGATTCCGAGGGGGCCATCTGATGGTGACCTTGACTTTGGCTTCGGATCTCAACTTCAAGGTCATTCAGAGGTCAACTTTTGTTTCTCGAATGGAATCCCCTACTTTTGACTGCAGATTCAGATTTGACGTTGTAAAACAAGAAACTTTTGTCTGGATCATTTTTCCGAATCCCGCACAGATGACGCTCTAATCGATAAAAAATGAGTTTCATGAAACACTCGTATTGCTTTCTGTGTGAGACGACATTTAACTCTCCAGTGTTTTTTTTTCAGCTTCTGAGGATTACCGAGGTTGAGCGATCGGATTTTGCACATCTTTCAGGCCCTGAGAGGGGCCGATTGTCTGGACTGTAGAGGTGTGTAATTTTCCACGACAAACGCTCTGCAATATGTATGAAAATTCACCGTATCAAATGTTCGATATTTGCACCGTTGACCAGTTGAAATAACCTAATTCGGCTCTGAAAATGTGGTTCTAACGGCAAAAGCACATGACGTGGAATTGTTCGGCAGACAGTTCGTATTCGCCGTTTCATGTCATCTCTGGTCGTTGGTGGTCTTCCATAAACTACATCTTTGATGAAACCCCATGAGTAAGAATCCAGAGGGGTGAGATGCGGAGACCTAGCCGGCCAGGCAATGTATCCACCGTGACCAATCCATCTGTGTGGGTAAGATGTGTTCAAGAAATTTCTGACAATTGCAGCGTTATGAGGTGGTGCCCCATCATGTTGAAGCCACATCCTGTTCCGTGTGTAGAGATCAACATCTTCCAACATCCTTGGTACTTTGTCCCGAATCAATTGCAGATCATTTTCCTTCCTAACAGTATGTTGGAAGAAATAAGTACCAATGATCTGACCATTCAAAATCCCACACCACACATTCAGAGTCCAGCGATGTTCATTGTCAACTTGTCGATGCCATCTGGGATTTTCGATTGACCAATAATGACAATTATGTCTGTTCATGACACCGTTACTGCGAAATGTTGCCTCATCACTAAACATCACGTAATTGGAAAAACCAGGCGGTTGCTTCGAGGCCCATTGACCGAATTCAACCCTACGTCTAAGATCATCTTCACTTAACGCTTGCACCAATGTAATGTGGTAAGGATGATATTTACCAGATCTTAGTATGCGGTGTGCCGTTGATCTTGGGATACCTAATTGCGGTGCTGGATTTCTCTGGTACTAACGTGAGGACCACGTTTCAGGTGCACCATTCCTAAAACGGCTACTGAGCGTGCATCCATACGATTTCCATCATCACGCCTTCTGACTCGTGGGATATTCATTCTTCTAACTCGTCTTTCTATTGAGCGTATCGCCTGAAGTGAAGGCTGGCGTCTATTTGGATACCTCTCTCCATACAATCTTGATGCTGCAGCGTAATTACGTCGGCATTCTCCTAGTATCAGGAGAATATCAAGTATTTCACCCCAAGGATAATCCATGGTATTGAGACCTTCACAACAGTGATCAAAGATCTTCCTCAAGTTTGAATCGTATATCGAAAAGAATTTGTGAATGAATGAAGGATATTGAACATTCCGTTTCACTTATGTTTGTAAACACCCTAGTGAAAATCGAGGATAGAAATGGATAGAAAAATTTGTATTCGCTTCTATCCATTTTCAACGTCATTTTCTGCACCGCTTTTTGACATTGACCTGAATAGGAATCTGGTTTATCCATTTTAATCCACAAAAATGGATTAGGGAAAGGAAAAATTCGACACGAAATTGGATGAACTTAGTATTCATTTCTATCCACTTTCAATGTCATTTTCTGCTCCATTTTTTGATATTCACAAGGATAAGTATTTGCTCCATCCATTTCAATGCATGAAAAGTAGAAAAAAAAATTAATTTTGGTGTCTGATGATGGTCTATTGGCAAGAAATGTGGAAGTTTCAAACACTGAAAACCTACCGTGCGTGGTATCTTTCATTTACCTATTTTTCACCGTAACTGACCGACCAACCGACCACCCATCCGAATACCGAACCTGCCTACTTAACGCTTAACCTATTCTATCAACTATCTAACGCTCAACCTACGCTGCTGTACAAGAGTACATGTTATGGCCTGGATAAAGTGCGTCTATAATCACCATGCTTCTCTAGTGGAAATCGAAAAAGGAATGAATTGTATTTCTATCAACTCAAAACCATACGAATCTATTTCTGTGACATTTATTCCAAGACGAATGAAAATCATATCCAAATCAAGCTAAATTTGATCCTAATACAATTGTATTCCTGAAAATGCAATCCATTTGAATCTTTGATCCTTCCGAATACTGAATTGAGTATATCATTTTTGATCCATGTATTGAATTTTCAAGTCGTCATCATTCTATTGATTTTCATACTGATTGCGGTATAGACATTGAATCCGGTCCAATTATTTTTCATTCCCTATCCATTTCAATCTGAAATTCGAAATACGTTCCTTTTTCAATCGGATTCCTTAAAACCGATGATCTGTATGGATTCCATGTGAAGAGAAAATCCTATCCAATTCAATCCAAATTTCATTTCAATATAACTTTGTTCATGAAGGTGTAACAAAATTTAAAACATTTTTATCCATTTGAATCTTCATCTTCCTTAACCAAAAATTCGGTATATAATTTTTGATCTATGTAATGAATTTTCAAGCCGTAATTATTCAATCCATTTCTATACTGATTACGGTATAGACATTGAATCCGTTTCAATCATTTTTTATTTCCTATACATTTTAATCATAGATTCGGAATACGATTGTTTTTCAATCGAATTCCTGAAAACCGATAATCTATATGGATTCCGAGTGTAGAAAAAGCCTATCCAATTCAATCCAAATTTCATTTCCAATACAAGTGTATTATTGAAAATTCCATGAAATTTGATTTATTAGTATGTATTTGAATCTTCAATTCTTTCTCATCCTGAATTCTGTATACAATGGAATCTCGCAATAACACAACTGTTCTTCTTTTTCATTCACGGTTTCTGCCGTGCATTGAAGAGAACGGGGTAACATTTCTATTGCGAGGTTCTATAGTGTATACTTTTTATTCCACGTAATGAAATTCAAGATTGGGAATGAATTGAAGACTCAGATGGATACAAATGTAATCAAGTTTTTTACGCTTTCGAGAATGAAGACATATTGGAATCAAATTTTGATTGAATTGTATAGAATTTTTCTTCATTTGGAATCCATACCGATTAAAGGTTTTCAGGAATTTGATTGAAAAACCAGAAAGATTCAAATCAGAAAAAATTAGAAGTGATTGAAATGGATTCAATGTCTATACCGTAATCGGTATAGAAATGGATTGAACGATGACGACTTGAAAATTCATTACATGGATAAAAAATTATATACCGAATTTTGGATTAAGGAGGATAAAGATTCAAATGGATGAAAATGTATTAAATTTTGTTACACCTTCATGAACAAAGTTATA
Organism: Gonatopus flavifemur; assembly: GCA_018340375.1. Lineage (NCBI taxonomy): Eukaryota > Metazoa > Arthropoda > Insecta > Hymenoptera > Dryinidae > Gonatopus > Gonatopus flavifemur. Next base: position 1,318,907 of record JAFFJZ010000040.1, read on the forward strand.
TTGAAATGAAATTTGGATTGAATTGGATAGGATTTTCTCTTCACTTGGAATCCATGCAGATCATCGGTTTTGAGGAATCCAATTGAAAAAGAATCGTATTCCGAATCCAAGATTGAAACGGATAGGGAATAAAAAATTATTAAAACGGATTCAATGTCTATATCGTAATCAGTATAAAAATGGATTGAATGCCCATGACTTGGGAATTCATAACATGCGATAGAAATTATATACTGAATTCAACATTGAGATGGATTACAGATTCAAATGGATAAAAATGTATTGAATTTCCTTACACTCCCATGAATACGATTATATTAGAATGAAATTTGGATTGTATTGGATAGACTTTTTATTCATCTTGGAATAGGCGTCATAGAAATTAATTTGAATGGATTTAGTTGGATAGAATTCCAATCCATTCCAATCAATTCCTATTCTCCATTTTCACTAGGGCAATGCTCTAGTATGAACTTTCTTGTTCATGATAAACACAAGTATTGTTGTGTACTTGTGTTTGGCAACAATTCACAGTAACGGTACCACGGACAGACATAATTGTCAATATTAGTCGATGGAAAATCCCAGCTGGGTCTCCGGATCTTACCACTTCGGATTTTAACTTATGGTGTTTTATCAAATTTTCAGGGCCACAAAGATGTGCAAGATCCGATCGCTCAACCTCCTCGTGGTGCACGTTGGGTACCTATAATGACGACGGTAATCCTCAGAAGCTGAAAAAAAACACTGGAGAGTTAAATGTCGTTTTACACAGAAAGCAATACGAGTGTTTCATAAAACTCATTTCTTATCGATTAGAGCGCCATCTGTGTGGGATTCGGGAAAATGATCCAGACAAAAGTTTCTTGTTTTACAACGTCAAATCTGAATCTGCAGTCAAAAGTAGGGGATTCCATTCAAGAAACAAAAGTTGACCTCTGAATGACCTTGAAGTTGAAATCCGAAGCCAAAGTCAAGGTCACCATCAGATGTCCCCCTCGGAATCTCACAACTTTTGTTCGAAACATTTTCCTCCAAAACTCCTCGTTTTTGAGTTATTCCGATATAAAAATTAAAATGGGACAGCCTGTATACAGGGTGGGGCATTTAAAGTGTCGCGGGCGTTTTTTCCAAAAATCAAATGAGATACGAGAAAATTTTTCGGAGAAAAATTGTAGGGTATCGAGGGGGACATCCGATGGTGGCCTTGGCTTTGACCTCAAATCTCATCTTCAAGGGCATTCTGAGGTCAACTCTTGTTTTTTAAATAGCATCTCATATTTTTTACTGCAGATTTGGATTCTAGGTCAAAAACCAAGAAACTTTTGTCTGAACCATTTTCCTGAAATCCGCAAAGATGGCGCTCTAATCGATATTGTTCCATACTGAATCTGATATTAGAATAACTCGAAAACGAAGGGTCTTGGAGGAGAATGTTCCGGACAAAAGTTGTCTGATTCCAAGGGGGACCCCTTGAACTGAAACGGAGGTGATGGGGTATAACAGACAAAACACAACACTGCATTTGCTGTGCATTTGCGCTAGACCCCATCGACAAAACTGTACACGATTTTCGAAATCGTCACCGTGAAGGTCTTGATGCAAACAAATGTGATACGGATGGAATTTGTGACGTTTCAGTATTCGAAGAACACTTCTTCGAGAAATTCCCGAATGGAGTTCAATTTCACGAGAGCTCACGTGTGGATTATTGGCTACTGCAGCTAGTACATTAACTTCCGCATTTTCTCCGCTAACAGTTCTCATTCGATGTCGTTTTTCCCTTGTAACACTTCCCGTTTCTGAGAATAATTTTGTAATGCGTTGAAAATACCTAATGGATGGCGTTGTTCTTTCAGGAAATCGTTCTGCATACAAGTCATATGCTTGTCTGGGGTTCTTATGCACTTCACCGTAAATGTAGATCATATCGGTCTTCTCAGAAACCGTGTATCGGATATCCATGATTTTCAATTTGTCATAAACCAAGTAATAATCAAATGTAACTGACAAACTGACTTTCAAAATCGTGAATTTTCACTGAACCCCGTCGTTTGTTTACATCGCGTGAGCTCTGAATGGTGGTAATGTAGACGATTGAAATGTGTTGTGTATTGACAACTTTTGTACGAAACATTCTTTTGCATAACCCTTCGTTTTCGAGTTATTTGAATGTCAGATTCAAAATGGAACAATATCGATTAGAGCGCCATTTTTGCGGATTTCAGGAAAATGGTTCAGACAAAAGTTTCTTGGTTTTTGACCTAGAATCCAAATCTGCAGTAAAAAATATGAGATGCTATTTGAAAAACAAGAGTTGATCTCAGAATGCCCTTGAAGATGAGATTTGAGGTCAAAGCCAAAGCCACCATCGGATGTCCCCCTCGGTACCCTACAACTTTTGTCCGAAAAATTTTCTCGTATCTCACTTTATTTTTGGAAAAAACGCCCGCGACACTTTAAATGCCCCACCCTGTATATATATATATCTCCCCTTTGAGTGGTGAACATAATTTCTTCTTCCCTAAAAGCGATTAAGCCCTTGGAAAGCAGAATCGTCTTTAGGCAGGGGCTATCGAATAGAAGGCATGATCCTCCTCCTGCCAAACAGACCCTTGCAGTGAGGAGGAATATTGCACAAAATAAGAAACAATTGCGAGAGATTGAAGAGAGGATTGCACTCCTGATCAAAGAAATCCCAGATGAACGGGTTAAACTTATTGAAAAACCCACGAGGCCCCCTACAGCGTCCACGGAACCACGGGATGGTCCATCTCTAAATAATCGTGGTATTGAGAGTTCAAAAAGACCGAACCCGGGAAAAAATCATTCATATATGGTCGTATATGAGCGTATATGAATCATATATGAATCATATATGAACATATATGAAATACATATGAACATATACAGGTTGTCACATTTCAATCTGTCACTTAGAATATCTCGAAAACGAATGGATTCAGAAGAAAATGTTCCGGAAAAAAAATGTAAGAATCTGAGGGGGACATCCGATGGTGAACTTGGCTTCGACCTCAGATCCCACTTTCAACGTCATTCTGAGGTCAACTCATGTTTTTTTAATTGAATCCCCTATTTTTTACTACCGGTTTAGATTCTACGCTAAAAACCAAGGAACTCTCGTCTCAAACGTTTTTCCGAAATCCCCATAGATGGCGCTCTAATTGATGAGAAAATGAGAATTCTCAAACTCTCGGATTGTATTCTGTCTGACATAATGCTCAACTCTTGAGTGTTTCTCATCTCCCGGAAATTGCCGTCGGTTGTGTTTTGTTTTTGTTCTTGGAAATTGTTATTGTTTTGATTCACGTGTGAATACCTTAGAAATTTAGCATTCCCAAACTGCTCAGTTCTCTGTTATCATTTGGAGGAAACACATTTCTAAATACCATGTCTGATTACGCGCCAAACGATATTGTTGACGTTTTGTTGTGTCTTGGTGAAGCGCGGAGAAATTATGTTGAAGCTGTGAGAACGTTTCAACGTCATTTTCCGGATCGGAGGTGTCCAAATCGCATCACGATCCGATTTCTTGAACAACGTGCTCGTCAAGGTCTCCTCAAAGGACAGAGGAACAAGAAAGTTTATGCGGATGACAATGATCCTGATGTGAGATCGCTGGCTGTGCTGGCATTATTTCATATGAATCCCCATATCAGTCTCCGGGATATTGAGGAAATGACCGGGATTCCACAGCTCAGCGTATCTTGAAATCGTTGGATTATCATCCGTACCATAACACTTTGGTGCAATCTCTAACAGCTGAGGATTTCATAACAAGATTGAACTTCTGCACGTGGGCCCAACGGAGAATTGAAGAAGATCCTACTTTCTCTCATCACGTTATGTTCTCTGATGAGGCAATATTTCACAATGTTGGAATGCTCAATAGGCACAACTGCCATTATTGGAGTGCTCAGAATCCTTACTGGGTCCGTACAATTGATCATCAACACCGTTGGTGTAGTAGATAGATGTATGTAGGTGTGAGTGTGTGAGTGGGAGAGTGGGAATGAAGAGAAAGGAGCTGAGGTCAGTATGTATCTGGCTAGCGAGCAGAGCACATGTACTTGAACCGAAGAAAAACACAAAATTATACATGGCGTAGTCGTAACTCATGAATTCAAGATCTATTCCATATTGATACGAGTGTATTTGATTTCAAAGAATAGTGATGGCGGCGATGACATTCAATTTACCGGATAGACTTGACTTGTCTGCAGAGAATATGGCCGAAGAATGGAAGCGATTCGAACAAGCCTTCAAAATTTGTTTGGAAGCAAGTGAGCTATCGGAGAAAAGTGATAAAAGAAAAATCGCCATATCATTTAATTTAGTTGGTGAAGAGGCTGTGAAAATTCACAATACATTGACATTTGGAGATGGTGAAGTGACGTTCGAGAATGTTCTTAAGAAATTTGAAGAACATTTTGCGCCAAAGAAGAATATTTTGCATGCACGCTATCTGTTCTAGAATCAAAACCAACAAGAAGATGAGAAATTCGATAATTTTCTCACAGATGTGAAGAATCTTGCAAAAAATTGTGAGTTTCAATCCGAAAATGAAACAGTGAGAGACAGATTAGTACTGGGATGCAACGATTGAGAAGCCCAAAAACAAATCATTATAGAGGGTGACATGACATTGGCTGAAGTGGTCAAACGGTTCAAGATTGCTGAAATAACGAATGAACAAGCAAAGGAGGTACAAGGTAACATCGTTCACGTGGACAAAATAAGTAGCAGAGACCGTGAGAAAAAATCAAGCAAAGGAGAAGTATTGAACTCGACAACAGCGCCTCTTCTGTCGGTAAAGTCGTCACCTACGATGATCAAGTGTCGCTGGTGTGGCCGACAACACGCGGCTAGTAGAGAGGTATGTCCAGCCCGCGGGAAGTTGTGTCCGAAGTGCCAACTACCGAATCATTTTGCTGCTGTCTGTCGAACGAAGGATTACAACGTGAAAACAGTGATGTCGCAGGAGGGAGATGATAATGACTCTTATTGTCACTCGGTAATTAATGAAAAAAATGGTGCAGTTGATTGGGGGCAAGAAGTTATATTAGAGAGGAAATTGAAATGTCAGTTCAAGCTAGACACAGGTAGCGATGTTAATTTGATACCGAATAGCGTGTATCAACAGTTGAAACGAGAGAATGAGAATATAAACATGAAGAATTCGAAGGTTAGGTTGAGGGCTTACAATAATTCGTAAATAGAAGTATATGGTTCTATTTTATTAGAGGTCAGAGTGGGAAATAAGTGAGCTTTATTGTAACAGATTCAGCATATCAGCCAACTTTGGGTGCAGGGTCTTGTACTCTATTGGATCTCATTGAAAAGAAAAATGTTAGTGTGGTCGGTTGCGAGAATGAGAAACAACGAGTCATAGAGAATTACAAATCTGTTTTTACAGGGACGGGACAGTTTCCGAAAGAAGTTCAGATTGTTTTGAAAGATAAATATGAAACGATCTCTAAGCCACCGCATAGAGTGCCATTGAAATTGAAAAATCAATTGAAAGCGGAGTTGAACCGTTTATGTAAATCAAATATTATTTCCAAAGTAGACACGCCAACAGAATGGGTGAATCGAATCGTAATCATTGAAAAAGATAATGGCGCGATCAGGTTATCTTTGGATCCACGCGATTTAAACAAATATGTTTTGAAGGAATACTATGAGATACCGACAATTAATGACTTGGAGGCAAATATTGGCAATGCGGAACACTTTTCTGTTTTAGATTTGAAAGAATCATTTTGGCAGATGAAGTTGACAGAAGATAGTAGAAAATATTGCATTTTTTCCAGTATATATGGAAATTGTTGTTTTAATGTGTTACCACTTGGGTTAGAGATTTCGGCGGAGATTTTTCAAGAAACTTGCGTGTCGAATTTTTCGGATATTGACGGAGTATTTATTTACATAGATGATTTTCTGATATTTGGGGAAACGAGAGAGCAACATGATCGGGCTCTAGAAAAAGTACTTAAGAGAGCTCAAGAACTAAACGTGAAATTTAATGTGAAAAAATTTCAGTTCTTACAGGATGTCACTAGATATTTTGGTCATGAAATTGTCAATGGTTGTTTGATGCCAGACAGAGGAAAGATTCAGACAATAATGGATTATGATACACCGACGAATAAAGACAGTTTGCAAAGTTTGTTAGGGTTTGTAAATTACTTGAGAGAATTTATACCTAATCTGTCTGAGATCATTCAACCAATGAGTGAACTACTCCAAAAGAATGTCCATTTCGCATGGACTGAAGTACATGCCGAGTGTTTGAAGAAAATAAAGAGTATTCTAACGAGTCATCCGGTATTACAAAATTTCGATCCAAGTTTGCCAATTATAATTCAAACAGATAGTTCAAAAAGTGCCATTGGTAGTGTTTTATTGCAAAATGGCCATTCTGTATCATTTGCATCAAAGAGTTTGTCGAAGACTGAATGCGAATACGGACAGATAGACAAGGAATTTTTAGCAATACTGTTTGCTTGCAAAAAATTCCATTATTATATTTATGGTAGACACACGATAGTTCAATCTGATCACCAGCCTCTTGTTGCTCTTATGAATAAAGAGATCAATGCGATTGGTTCCCAACGACTAAAAAAAATCACACTCAAATTAAGTATTTATGGCATTGATGTGCAATATGTCCGAGGAAAAAAAATGTTTATAGCAGATGCAATTAGTCGAGCATCTTCAAAAGCTGAATGTGAAACAGTTGAACATTACATAGATAAAGTTGCACACACGGCAAATGCAAGCGATGATCTATTGTCAAGAATAAAGTGTGAAACTGAGAAGGATGAAAGTCTAAGAATGTTGTGTGAGCTATATAAACGTGGTTGGCCTCAAGACAAGAGCGAGGTACCGAGCGAAATTAAGTTTTATCATAGGTTTAGGAACGAAATATTTGTAGAGAACGGTATTGTTTATTTTGAACATAGAATTATTGTTCCATCAACACTACGAAAGGAAATTCTGAGTAAAATTCATCGAACACATTTTGGAGTGAATAAAACAATTGCTAGGGCAAAGTCTCTTTTCTTTTGGCCAAATTTGAACGATGATGTGCGCGATGTTGTATCTAGATGTGGTTTGTGCGAAAAATATGGTAATAAAAAAGCGAAAGAACCCATGATTATAGATGAAGTTGTAACTCTACCATTTAAGAAAATTAGTTGTGATTTTCTGAAATTTGCTAATGAGGATTATTTGATTATTGCGGATTATTACTCAAAATGATTTGAATTAATCAAAGTTAGTTCTCTGTCTGCATCAGCCGTCATAACAGTATGTAAGAGTGTTTTTGCTAGTCATGGGATACCGCAAATCGTAAGAGCTGACAATATGTCGTTTAACTCATTGGAGTTTCGAACATTCGCAAGATAATGGGGATTTTCAATAGTGACATCCAGTCCAAGATATCCTAAATCGAACGGTTTTGTAGAAAGAATGGTGGGAATAGCCAAGGGTATAAAAGAAATCCATAGAAAAGAATCTAGATATAGAGTACATGTTACTAGAGTATAGAAATACACCAGTGCTTGGTTCACCGTATACTCCAACGCAATTATTGTTGAGTAGAAAAACGAGAAGTAAACTACCAATTTATGATGAATTATTGAAACCTAAGGTTGTGGAAGATTTCGATAAATATCAAAGGAACAGAGATCGTACGAATAAGAAGAATTATGATAAAACTGCGAAACTTTCAAAGCACGAATTTCGGGAGGGTCAGGATGTTTGGTATCGCAAACAAAATATATGGGAACCTGGTAAAGTAAATCATAAACATCCTACCCCCAGATCATTCGTGATTTCTGATGCAAAGGGAATGAATTTTAGAAGGAACACATCCCATATCAAACCGAGGGTAACAGAAGACATAGAAAAGGCGGAAACAGATCGGGGTGAGAATGAGGAATTTTTCGATGTAGAAGCTGAGTGTCCTGTTGATGTAGAAAATGAGTGTTCTGAGAAAAAAATTGTTGATGAACCTATAGCTCTAAATTCAAGACCTAAGAGGATAATTAACCCACCTGAACGTTTCAAAGATTATTATGTAGGATATAAGGGGAAGATGTAGTAGATAGATGTATGTAGGCGTGAGTGTGTGAGTGGAAGAGTGAGAATGAAGAGAAGGGAGCTGAGGTCAGTATGTATCTGGCTAGCGAGCAGAGCACATGTACTTGAAATGAAGAAAAACACATGTACTTGAAATAAAGAAAAACACAAAATTATACAGTTGGAGTATGAACGTTTCGTGCGGAATTGTAAATTCCAGGATCATAGGGCCGTATTTCTTTGGAGGAAACCTGACTGGCGCGGAGTATCTTCGTTTTCTGCATTTTGAACTCCCTGCTCTTATGGAAGACGTGAGTCTTGACGTGAGACCAAGGATGTGGTTCCAACAGGATGGAGCACCTTCTCATTACATGCGAATTGTTCGAAGATTTCTGGACGAGAAGTTTCCCAGAAGGTGGATTGGCCGTGGAGGACCTGTGCGATGGCCACCTAGGTCACCAGATCTGACGTCGCCTGATTTTTTCTTGTGGGGTTACATAAGAAATTTTGTATTCCGTGAACCTCCAACAACACGCGATGACATGAAATATCCAATAAGGAGAGCATGCACAGCAATAACACCTGTTACGTTGCAAGCAACTGTAGAAAACTTTCATAAAAGAATTGCGCTTTGTCAAAGGCAAAACGGCGCTCATTTTGAACATCTTTTGAATGCCTAATGCGTCCCCGAAGATACACCTCCAGTTCAGACAATCGGCTCTTTTCAGGGCCACAATGATGTGTAAAGTCCGATCGCGCAACCTCCTCGTGGTGCACATCGGGTAACGCTGATGCCGACGGCAATTTCCGGGAGATGAGAAACACTCAAGAGTTAAGCATTATGTTAGACAGAATACAATCCGAGGGTTTGAGAATTCTCATTTTCTCATCAATTAGAGCGCCATCTATGGGGATTTCGGAAAAACGTTTGAGACAAAAGTTCCTTGGTTTTTAGCGTAGAATCTAAACCGCTTGTAAAAAATAGGGGATTTGATTTAAAAAACATGAGTTGACCTCAGAATGACGTTGAAAGTGGGATCTGAGGTCGAAGCCAAGTTCACCATCGGATGTCCCCCTCAGATTCTTACATTTTTTTTCCGGAACATTTTCTTCTGAATCCATTCGTTTTCACGATATTCTGAGTGACAGATTGAAATGGGACACCCTGTATAAACATATATGAGATCATATATGAGCATATATGGATTTTGGCCATATATGATCATGTATGAATGAGACTATATATGGTCTTATGTGATCATATTCAATCATACTTCATCATATACATCCATATATGGACGAAAAAAATCACAATTTTACATGGAATGTGATGAAAAACCAAAGCAGAGAGAAATGAGATCAATGCTGATAGATTCCCCACTTTCATATATGACCATATAGGAACATATATGGCCAAAATCCATATGTGCTCATATATGAATCCATATATGGGTCCATATATGGAATTTTTTTTCCCGGGAATCTCTCACCTAGGTGCCGGACCTGCGTGAAGAGGAAATTAGAATTTTGTGAATGCAAAGATTGTAAGCACCTAGTTGAAAAATATAGTTCTTTATCATATGAAGATATAGAAAAGACTCGCTTCACGCAGGGAGAATTGCAAGGAATTTGTTCTTACATAGTTTTCTTTGCCGGTGCTCGTGGTGCTTGGAGAGTGGAAACATGAATTAGATAAAAATGAATGGATATTATAAATATACATACACATATACATATACTATTCGATATCATTTTGATTTATACGTTTTTTTTGGTGTATCATGTTTCAAATTTGTCTTTATATATTAAATCCATATCATATATAATTTGGTGTGTGTTCACTAGAATCACCTTATTCACATGGTCCGTTCCTCCCTGTCCTTGTCATAAGACAATGAAAGCAGGGTATTCTGGGAAGAAAGGAAGGTCATCAACCTTTCTTCCCTTCTGGTTGCCGGAAGGCAGTTTCGTTTCGATATCTAGAGACGAAATTCTCTGGACGTAACATAGGGTTGTAAAATTTTGGCGCAGTCGGTAGGACACCAACTGAGCGGACCAATGAGTTTATGGAGTTCGATTGAAACACATTCTTGTTTCACTGACCTACATTCGATTCAAATGCCCTACAAATTCTTTTTCGTAATAATTTGAGTTGGATGCAGCCCTAAGTTCTCTCAATCTCACCCTGTCACTTAGTTTCCTCATTTCCATGATTTCTGGTAATCAAAGGTTGACTCTAGGGTAATGCTCCAATATGATCGTCCCATATAAAAGATCCGCGATTATTTTATAAAATAAACGAACGCAGGAACTGTAATCAATATTGGTGAGGAATGAAAAAAATTCATGATGCATGAATGATAAAACTCGTTTGGTGTTCATTGTACAACTTCGCAGTGATTTCTCTCAACTTGTTACTCGCTAAATGTTGAAAAACTACCGCGTCTGGAAGGTTAACTTCGGGTAACCGAGAAATTAGTTCATTCACATCTAATGTTGATAGCAACCGTGACAGAAAGGTTAACTTCCGGAAATCTTAACTAAGTTCAGAGAATTCGGCTTATGCTAGAAATAAGCGCGATGGAAAGGTTAACTTATGTGGATGATGTAGGGAATTCCAACCTGGGAAGTAACGTTATTTGAACACTACAAATTGAGAAATGAACTCACTCGTAACTGAAAACAAACAAAAGGAGGACTTTGGAATCTAACGATTCGAATGAATAAATACTATCAGGGGACAAGATTATAGAATATATCCAATTATCAAATTTTCATCATAATCAGGAACGCAAATGTCAATCCTGCAAAGAATCATGACAAAAACAGAACGCAGACGTTTTATCCTGCAAAAATCATCGAAAACGAAAATGTGTAACGTAAGCGTTACTTACGCCGAGAGAGCAAGAGGAGGGGACGACAAGAAGAGGAAGTGGAGGTGGGAGAAGCAGCGGCACACTCCGTTACGAGGCTCGACTCAAGTGAGACGTAACGAATTGACATACCTATTCGACACCCGGAAATTGACCAAAAGCACGTGGCGCAACTCAAAAGTGGTTCCCGTGATATCGGAATACAATGAAGTGATTCCCAAGAAAAATTATTTGATTTGAAGATACCACGATTCCTGACTCCGGGGAATTGTTGGAAAAGCTTGGAAGAATGAAGGTCCGCTCTGCTCCCCTCGAAAGGAAGGCTATATGACGCACCACGATTCAACAGACCATTACGATTACACTCACATTCACCTCACTCAGAAATATATTTCTTTGCATTCTGGAATAGATATTCGCCTTGATTTAGGATAAATGCCACCCTCGGCTTTTCTCTAAATATCGTAGTTGTTCCTTCACCACCCCTCGCTCTCATACATTACACACAAATACATACACACTAAAACAAGTGAACACACATAATCAAACATACATACACTACAAACGAATACCCACAGATACAATACACAAACACTTATACACACACAAGGAAACACATAAAAACACACTCAATCACATACACATACAGACACAGAAAGAAACAAAAGAACGCATACAACACCTGATCATTTCCTACAAAGCGAAAAACCAAAACATAAAAAACTTCTTCCTCTGCCACCTCGCAAGTCTTCATCCATCTGTATTTCATATGAATACCTATATAAAAGGAACATACACATAGAAGGAATATCGGAATTGAAGTTATATACACGGGGTGATACAAAAACACAACAAAAGTTAACACAAAATCAAGAGAAATTAATAAGAAACGAATTAAACACCGTGTATATGGATTCCATTGACCATAGAGTAAGCATTAGTGCGGATTATTATATACATATATCGCACGGAACGATACTCTACGGGCAAGAAAAAGGATAACCTTGAGCGCAGAATAGAGTATCGTTGACGCGATGAAACGGTATACACAGACGAACAGTATAAACACAAAATTCCACACGTAATACAAAGTAATACAACTGAATAAATTGGCGAATTAAATCGATTAAATAAGAGAAAAACGAGATAACTACACAAATTTGAATGGCGGAAAATTTCAAATATTACATAAACGTTGATCGAAAAAGAAATACAGATAAATAACACATACACACCAAAACCATGTCAAGTTTCAAACAGAAAAAATTAAACACACAAATTCCAACTCAATAGGGAATAAATCATACTGAGCCGGAAAATCAAAATCAAGAGCAAACATAAAATGGATAGACATAATCGACAGAACGAAACATTTATCCATACAGATTATAGACACACAAGAGGTAATACGAGTAACATGTGGAACATAAAGAGACATGATAACATACCACAAGACAGAGACAGAAATGTAAGACGAACAGAACATATCAGAACTTCCACACAAGATAGCTTTCTACGAAATGACCAGGATTTTATCGATGGGACAAACCACTTATTAGAACACTTTGACCACCCAAACGTAGGACAAAGAAGAAGACAAAGACAAAATAGACAAAGACAACAAGAACGACCAAACAGAGACGGAAAAAGTACGAAGGGGAGAAATTTCTTACATGGAGATTCCGACTATGGGAACGAACTCAGCACAGCAGAATCACACATTACACATACAACACGGAGATATATGATGAATTGACTTGATGGCATCCGATTTTTGGAGGTCCCTCTACTTTGCGGTAGTCAAAATTACTGGCGACTGCTTCATCTGAAAAATACAAAATAAATATTTTCTCCTAGTATTAGAGTAGAACTAGTCCCTGAACGAGAGATTTTTTCTTCCTTGAACTACAACAAATTTGGCGCCGTAATGAATACCGGAAATGTCACCGAAAAAGTGATTTTTTCGTTCAAACCACTGCCAAAATTTCAATTTTCATTTTTTCTTCAAATCCTTCGTTCAGGGACTAGTGTTACTCTAATACCAAGAGAAAATATTCTTTTTGTATTTTTCAGAAGAAGCAGTCGCCAGTAATTTTGACTACCGCGAAGTACCTTTTTTGTGGAGGGACCTCCGAAAATCGACTGCCATCAAGTCAATTCGTCATGTTTTTTCATGAAAATTTTTTTAATCATATGCCAAGAACACTGAATAATAGTCTTTTGTATAGTGAAAGAAAAAAAATGGAGAGAATTAGCTTTTTTTGGCCTCTGAAACCCATGTAACCCCTTAAAGGATGAGATTAGTGATCAAATCACACAGCAGAATGGCTTGAATTTTGTCGGGCCAGGAGCAATTACTATAGAAGAACAACAGATTGCTCAAAAATTATTGCGTAACGTATCCGTCAATGGAGGTGGAAGTTGTCTTTGCTGTGATTGAATAAGTCATAAAACCAAAGATTGTCCGAGAATTTCGAGAGAGAAAGGAACGAACCAATGTCAAATTTGCAATCAGGAGAATCATACAGCTATGGATTGTAGAAACCGTAATCGTAATACAAACAACAAACAAGTGCAATGTCAAATTTGTAAGAAAATGGGACATGAAGCTAAGAATTGTAGGAGATCAAATGGGACTCATAATTAGAATTTGTTTTCTCGTAGTCGAGAAATCTGTCAAATATTTAAAAAATACGGACATACCGCCGATGAATGTTGATATTATGTCCCTATCAAAATGACGCGAATTATAAGAAAATGTCAATTATCCCTATCAAAATGACGCGAATTATAAGAAAATGTCAATTATGTGGTATGACAAATCATGGAGCGAAAAATTGTAGAGTGGATAGAATTTGCCCAAGGTGTGGGAACGCAAGACATTCAGCGATAAATTGTTCCTTAAATAATAGATGTCAAATATGTAATAATAATGATCATCTAGCTAACGCTTGTCTTCAGGCTCAAAATCAAAGAGCGATGCAGTGCCAATATTATGAAATCTATGGCCACGCAGCTGATGTGTGTCGTAAATTACAATATCAATTGAGAAATCAAACAAACACCAATGTCCATTCGGAACGCAGAAACGACGGGAATCAGGGAATCAATGGTAATCAAGGAATTGCAGGTGATATACCTGCTCCGGGAAACTCACGGAGCCTCCCTGCGAGGGAGGCTAGAGATCCTCCCCAAAATCAAGTCAGATTATTGCAAGAGGATACCTCCGAACCACAACTGTCAAATTAATTTTGGAATTACATTCCTCATCCATACAAATACATTCATTTTAACCCACTATTTTGCTATCAGATTCGAGGGCTGGGCCTTGTTTAATTGAAAAACATGTGATAGAAGATGAGGTTGAAATAAATAGGAATGAAATTCTTCATTTGTCCGGAATATCTTCTGAAATGGTGTCTACTGTAGGAGAAATCATTTTGAATTTCCTAGGAAATATCACTAAATTTCATGTAGTTTCAAATGATTTTCCTATTGAACAAGATGGAATTATAGGAACATCTTTTCTTGCTTAATATAGAGCAAAACTGAATTGGGAAAATAGCTGCTTAGAGATATGTGATCAGAAAATTCTATTTCTTCAAAATGGGAAAATTTATTCGATAGCACCACGTACAAGATAAGTAATACATGTGAATTTGAAAGAAACCTCATTATCAAAAGGATATTTCCCACGTTTGAAGACTGATCAGGGTCCTACATTGGAGGTTGTGTGGTTAAAAATTGCAATGGTCAAGCATATTTACCCATAATCAACACTACCGAAGAAAAAATTTCGATAGCCGTTCCGGAAATCAATTTACAGGAAATAGAGCAAATTTATGAGAAAGGGACTAAAAAGGTGCATAGGGAAAATGGGAGAAAGAAGCGAAACCAATTGAAGATCTGGAATCAAAAGATTCTTACAATTCGAGAAGGTAACAGATTGGAAAACATTCTTGAATTGCTCAGATTAGATCATCTAAGTACTGAAAAACGACAAGAAGTAGGAGCTTTGATCAAAGATAGTATGGATTTATATCATATACCTGGTGATAAATCAACTTCTACCTTTTCACTACGACATAATATTCCAACTACTGATGAAAATCCGATACATACGAAACCATACAGATTACACCAATGTTGAAGGATGAGAAAATTGAACAAGTAAACGAAATGCTTGATGATGGAACCATACGATCTTCACAATCACCTCATAATACGCCAGTATGGATTGTACTCAAACAACCTGATTCTCAAGGAATTGAAAGATGGCGTTTAGTTCTCGATTTTAAATCATTGAATGAAGAAACGATCGGAAACGCGTATCCATTACCTAATATTACGAAATATTGGATCAATTGGGAGAAGCAAGATATTTCAGTACTTTTGATTCAGCATCGGCTCTCTACCAACTTAATATGAATGAAAAGGATAGACACGAAACTGCTTTTTCAACACCCCATGGTCATTATGAATTTTCACGGATGCCATTTGGATTGAAAAATACTCCAGCAACATTCCAACATTTGATGGACATAGTACTGACTAGTTTACAAGGCATAGAATTGTTCGTATACTGGGTGATTCAAAATTGCCGTACACTTTTCTGAGGGCAGATTCTTGATGGAATTCTGAAAAGATTTTGATCCGGAGTATTTATATCTGATCCTTAGATCCGGAGATATGAGTATTCTTCAATATCCCGAAAAGTCCAAATACCTCAGAAGTACCATATTTCTGACTCTTGAATCCAACACCATTCTCTAAGTCAGATCACGGGGTATCCCTGAAAAAAATTAATCTCATTGAGCTTTCTTCGTTGTGGAGTTATAGCGGTTTGAAATTTTTTGTATTCCAGCCAATCAGAATTCGACAACTTCAAATTTTCGAGGACCGAGATCAACTTTGGATGAAAGAAGATAATTCTTCGTTTTTCCTAAATGACGAAGGCGAGCCTATAGATCATGTTACAGAGAAATTTTCAAGAATTCATTACATGAATTACTTTGGGATGCCCGGGAAAAAAAAATTCCATATATGGACCCATATATCGATTCATATATGGTCATATATGAAAGTGGGGAATCTATCAGCATTGATCTCACTTCTCCGTCCTTTGGTTTTTCATCACAATCCATGTGAAATTGTGACATTTTTTTGTCCGTATATGGATGTATATGATAATGTATGATTGAATATGATCACATATGGCCATATACAGTCTCATTCATACATGATCATATATGGCCAAAATCCATATATGCTCATTTATGATCTCATATATGTTTATATATGTTCATATATGATCCATATACAGGGTGGCGCAGAAGTCTGGAAACAACTTCATAACATTTGAACGGGGCATGATAATTGGATCAAATTTTTTTCAGTTAGAGGAGGGATCAAGGGCTATGGTAACGGGGGACTTTGAGTTCCCCAGACCTATAGGGGGCGCTGGGGGGGGAGCCAAAATTTTTAATGAGATGGGGGGGCTTGTGATACGTCATTCGATAGTGTGTCCCAACCCGAGCCAGCGGTTTCTTGCTTTTCGAAATCGGACCATTTTTCGCTGAGTTATCGTAATTTCAATACTCTGATGTGGAAAAGTCTGAGAACACCCCCATAACTCTTGAACGGGGCATGATAATTGGATCAAATTATTTTTGAATTGGAGGTTTTTTTTATCCCAATCTTGGTATTACCCAGAATCAACGGCGTGGACGTGTCGGGAACCTGATTCCTTGTGTATGTGTGTGTGTGTGTAGGTTTGTGTGGGTATGGGTGAGTGAGTGGTTGTGTGTGGTTGTTGGTGTGTGTGTTAGTGTGTGCGTGTGGTTGTGTGTGCGTGGGTGGTTGTGTTTCTGTGTGTGTGTGTGTAGGGGGAGTGAGTGTGGGTGTGTGCGTGTGTGGAAGTGTGTGTGTGTGTGGGTGTGAGTAAGTGTCGGTGGGTGGTTGATTCGGTCGTATGGGCCTTCGTAGGACTATTTTTATCGATACTCACTTACGTGCGCGTATTGGGCATCGATTATTCTCAGGTTCATTTCAAAGCTGTGATCGATAATCCTCAGGTTCATTTCCGGCTTCTCATTGTCAAAGTCGGTGATTTACCCAAGGTATTCGGTATTTAAATAATCCGTTGATCGGATATGTCACTTTCAGAGGGAGAACGAATCATTATCTTAATGATGCGTGGCTACGGGGATCGTCAACGATCTTTCAGGGAGGTACAAACCTTATTCAACGATGAGTATCGCGTCGGTACATCGGGAGTCTCCTTAGGTACTATCTCCAAAACAATCAAACGGTTTTCAGAAACTGGGAGTGTTAAGGATCGCCCAAGATGTGGCAGGCCACGCAAAACCATGATATTGCGGTGGAGGTCATACAATCATTTGTTGAGAAACCGCACACCTCCATCCGTAAAGCTTCACAAGCTCATGATATTAGTCGCCACTCAATTCAGCGCATTCCTGAAACTGCGCAGTTCCATCCCTTCAGAATCAAACTTGTGCAAGGATTACTTGAGGATGGTTTTGACCGTCGCTTGCAATTTTGCGAAACCTCTATGGAAATGATCGATGAAGATCCTCACCTGTTAGATAGGGTTGTTTTTTCGGACGAGGTCACTTTTTGCCTGAATGGTAACGTCGATAGACACAATTTCAGATATTAGAGCGACGAGAATCCTCATTGGACGACCGAATCGAAAACCCAATATCCAAAAAGATTGAATGTTTGGGCGGGGATAATGGGGAATCAGGTTATAGGGCCATTTTTCATTGGAGGGAATCTCACAGCTGCAAAATATTCGGATTTGCTTCGGGATCACATTGTCCCCTCGATTTTGAATATTGCTGGTGATAATTTCAATACGGTGTGGTTCCAGGAAGATGGGGCACCAGCTCATTTTGGCATTCAGGTGAGGCATTTCCTCGATGAGACATCCCCAAACCGATGGATTGGGCGGAGGGGGAAAATTGAGTGGCCGCCCCGATCTCCAGATCTTACGCCGTTGGATTTTTTTGTGAGGATTCCTAAAAGATCGAGTGTACTGCACAAAACCTGCAAATTTGAACGAGTTACGGCAGAATATCATCGATGAAACAGGGTTGATCACTCCACAAATGTTGGGAGAAGTCAAACAAAGTTTTTATGAGCGATTGGCGAGCTGTCAGGAAGTTGGAGGACACCAGTTCGAACAATTGCGATAGCGTGCCGAGCGCATGATCGTTGATGATGATCATTCGAACCGACAAAAGGGACCGCGCGGACACACACACACACACACTCAACCACATACACACACCTACTCACAACCACACCCACACCCACCGACACCCACACACAACCACTCACCCACCCATATCCACACGCGTTCACACGAACCTACTCCCTCTCACTCACTCACACACACACACACACACACACACACGAAATCTGGTTCCCGACACGTCCACGCCGTTGATTCTGGGTAATGCCAAGATTGGGATAAAAAAACCTCCGATTCAAAAAAAATTTGATCCAATTATCATGCCCCGTTCAAGAGTTATGGAGGTGTTTCCAGACTTTCGTGCCACCCTGTATGATTCATATACGCTCATATACGACCATATATGAATTATTTTTTTCCCGGTCATGAATATAGGAAGTTGTGAAGCAATTCTAAGAGGTAATGAATGCTATCTAGGATTGTGCGTGTTATTTTCCGAGAAAGTTCTCAACTCTGATGAAATTATAAGAAATCTACAAACTGCGCCACGAGTATTGATTGAAATGATGAAAATCAATAATATATCCTGTCTCAGCGCCTCTCAAATTGAATTCTCTCATCAAATTCCTTGGGAAACAATTGTGAATGAATTTCGAAAAGTGTTTCAAAATACTTCTTCCAAAATTACCTTTTGTAGGGGAATAGTTATCAAACCACCACAAACAGAGAAATTCAGTCATAGGAGAAGCCCATACTTCTTCCGTTGGTGGACACAAAGCCGAAGGTAAAACCTTCGAAGCAATGAGATGGAGATATTACTGGGAATACATGGAAGAGGATATCCAGAACTTTATACAAAATTGGTTGCGATGTGAATTGAAAAAGTTGACGCGAATTAGAATTAAACAGCCTATGACGATTACTAATACCCCTGGAGCATCGTCTGAAAAAATGGCATTGGATATAGTAGGACCTTCCCCACCTCCACGTACAAACGGTAATGGATATACTTCAAAAGTGCAATGTTTGTCAACTAAACATTGTACTAGGGTGCCGTTGAAGGATGCAATCGCACCTCCAATTACTGACGCATTATTGAAAAAATTTGTATGTATTTATGGAACTCCTAAAATCGTTCTAACAGATCGAGGAACGAATTTTCTTCCAAATTCAATGAGAATATTAGCTAAGCGATTGGGCATAAGACGATTGAAAACTACTGCCTTTCATCCTCGAACTAATGGTTCTTCAGAAAGGACACACATGGTCTCAGTAGAATATCTCAGACAATACATTAGTAAAGGCCCAGAATGGGATGATTGGGTTGAACTCGCGATGTTTTCTTATAACCGCAGCGTACACGGAAGTACACACCGTACTCCCTATGAATTGGTATTTGGAGAATTGCCCATCATTCCTTCTAGTCAACCACTACCAGAAATTGAGCAATTGAAAACGTATGACGACTATCCAATCAGATTGATATCGCGATTAGACGAATTGCAGAAAGAAACGCGAATAAATTTAGAAATCGCAGAAATCAAATCAAAAGGATATTGCTATAGAAAAATAAATCCAGTTAATTTAGAGGCCGGGGTTTCGTATTTCTTCGGGAAGGATTGCAAAATTGGGAAACCAAGTGGCCCAAATGGAGGCCCATATAGAATATTGGAAGTATTAGGTGATAAAAATGTCAAAATTCAAATAGGGAATGAGGAAAAAATAGTTTCAGTTGGTAGGGTCATCCCTACAATAATTGACATAACCCTGTTGAAATCAAATCGAGAGAGAGATACTCTGATAATTCAATTAATTCCTGGATCTCTTTGCATAGCCAGAATGAATAGATTGCCGCAACGCAATATTCTGCCCGCGGAAGAATTTCCACTCTTGTCTGGACGGGCTAGACAACTCCATGAATGGCACCTCTCGCATTCGAGCGGTCAGCCAAGAGCAGTTCAAAAGGCTGTCATCACGGGAGCAGTGAACAGATACGCTCAATTCCAACGTTGGAATGGAGATGCTGCTCTGGCTGCACAAGAGCATAGAGGAGCACTCGCTTATGTGCGGCGAAGAATGCAAGATATGAAAGAATCCCAATTGGGTCTGCTCCTCGCCCCTAAGGATGCTGCAGATGCCCTTCCCATTCCTGAGGATCCCGCGGATCCCCCTTCCGCCCCTGAGGATGCTGCGGATACCCCTATATCTCCCGAGAATGCTGTAGATGCCCCTGTCATCCTCGAAACTCCACGAGTGAAGAAGGAATCGGAAGTTCAGGTTCCGAATAATTCAACCCTACCCAAAGTCGAAGCAGTTCCGCTTATGACAGTACGGGTTCGAAAACAAAAATTGACTCTGACGAAATATTGTCGTTATTGTGACATAAATTTGAATGATCTCCGCGTGCGAATTGGGTCATTCCTATTCTGTCCTGAGTGTGGCACTGATAGTGAATGTTCATGAAAAAGAAGGAGCAACATATATACATATACTCCTCATATAGACTCCATTTTTACTTTATTTTTTTTTTAAATCAATGAAAGTCTCTTTATACCATTCTTATGGAATTTTACGTTGATCAGCATTTCGAAAATATTTTCTCTCCGATTTTGGAGAAAATATATGTATTTTTCATCAGTTATTTTATCATCAAATATATTACTATTGCCATAAATATTATTATCGAAATTTATATTCCCATTTCATATATATACTCAATATTTTACTGACCCACATACGCAAAATATGATTGAATTTATTCGCTTTCATATCTATCCTGTATGGTATACTCCAGTAAATTTTTTTTTGATAAACATTTCCAAGTCAAATCAAGAATATCTTGTTTCGAATTTTTTCCTTCAAACCCCAGACCACTACCAAAATCACAGCCCCTGCCATCGTCATTGCCACGTCCAATTTCCTCAGCATGCCCATTTTGGGTTATAAATTATTGGGTATGGGAATAAGTTTCCGCCCTCTTCCAAGCAGAGTTGATTTTTATGCAAACAATGGATTATTACATAATGTCATTCAAAATATGCACCATTGGAAGCGACCACTTCTGCACATCTCTCAGGCAGCATACGGATTCCTCGGAGAAACAGAGCAGGTTCTTTTGACTCGATTCATTCATTGAGCTATTTTTCGACACTTTCGTAAGAAAGTAGACCGCTCTCCAGTAAGAGCTGATTGCATAGATCGAAATAGATGAAAATCCGAAGGCGCGATGTCTGAGGAATACGGTGGGTGGGGCAAGATTTTCCAATTCACTCCTTCCAAATATGTTTAAACAGGTTGAGCAATATGTGGCCTAGCATTATCATGCAGCGAGATAAGTTTATCATGTCCACCGTCCCATTCCGGTCGTTTTTCTTCCAGAGCTCGATTCAAACGTATCGGCTGTAGTCTGTCACGATCGCCAGTGATTGTTTCTGATGGTTGAAGAAGTTCATAATAAATTACACCTTCCTAATCCCACTAGATGCACAACATAATCTTTGAAGCGTGGATATTTGTTTTCGGTGTCGATGGACCTGGTACAGCTGGCATCCCCCAACTTTTTCGACGCTTAGAATTATCATAATAGATTGGTTTCTCATTGCCAGTGATAATACGATGCAGAAAACTCTTTCTGCTGTTCAAGAAGCATCTCGCACCTCACCAAACGTCTCTTGATATCTCTCTCCTTTCGTCGATGCGGCACCCAATTACCTGCTTTTTGGACCATTCCCATCTTGTGCAAGCGTTCACCGACGGTCGACCTGTCAACACCCAACTCTTCAGACAACTCATCTAGGGTTTGACATGCATCTTCATTCAATAATTGTTCCAGTTCTACATCTTCGAATTTTTCGGTGCCCCTCCGGGTTCTCTATCACTCACGTTCAAATCACTACTTTGGAATCGTCGAAAAGCACTCTTCACAAGCTGTATGAGACGGAGCGTGATCACCGTGAATATCGCACAGTACACGACACGTTTCAGCGGCACTCTTCTTCGAAATGAAATAATGAAGCATAACTTCCCGCAAATGCTGTTTTGTCGGAACACACGTTGTCATTTTTGACACCAGATAAAAAATGATGTTTGCGCTTGTAACAAATGTCAACTACCGCAATCGACACCTTACATATACACTTCCAAATCACAGGTATTGCACTTGAGTGAACTCAAAAATAGTATCAGCAGCAACACTTGTCCCAAGAGGGTGGAAACTCATTCCCATACCCAATGAAATAAAATGAAAAATCAATTTACAAAAAATGATGACATGATAAAATGAATTACAAAAGAGGATATAGTAATCGATACAAATCCTTCAAATTCTTCTTCCCTTCATGATTTTTCCAGAGGGAATGAATCAATTCGAGAAACACAATCAGAAGTTTCACAGGAAACATCATTTCAAACCAATTCCATATTCACGTAATGATGATCATCAATCATCGAACCATCATATACAAAATGACTCTCATTTTTCTACATGTCTTCCCGAAAAACATAGAAATTCACCATTTTTGGGGACGACAAAAATCGACTCAATTCAATGCCCTGACCAAACCACAAAATACCCCAGAAAACATCAATATACCAAATATCTCTGAAATACAAATAGCTGAGCCTTGCATTGAAAATGAGGGAACAGAAGAATCCAATCATGGTTTCCTTGCCTCAATCGATTAAAACACCATATATTGTGAAACCTTGATTTGGAAAGGAAACATAATATGCGGAATGAACGGTAGAAGATTCAATTCTTCACGTTGCAGTAATGAAGATCATAATGAATATTGGACGAAACGGCAAGAACAAGCTAATTATCACGATATGGGAGCACGTAATTTGTGTCCAGAATGTGTATGTGATAAGGATCGGAAAGAATGGATATTCCGACGCAGTGTGTTAGACGTTGCAATGTCACGAAGCTCCCATATCGTCTCTAAAAAGTTTATACCTGGATAGATTCAAGTTATTCTTGCAAATTTGATAAATAATCGATGTAAATGAGGGGGATATTCATGATACCTGTCCTTGATATCCTTTTTATCCATCCCTGGTAGTATCTGCTTCCTTTACGTGGTGGGGAGGATAAGTATCTCAGAGTTGGATCTTTTTTTTTGAGTGGAATAAACTACTCAAGAGAAAGAATACAAACTGAGAGAAACGAAATCATCCTAATGCCAGAAACATCGGCAAAATCAAACGGAAGGAAAGCAAGGGGAAACTACCTTCCTTGACATGTTTCAATACTTCCCGAGGAAATGAAACCTTTTTCCTAACCTGGAATATTATGTAACAAAAACAAACAAACAAATTAATAAATACATGATGGTGCTCTCTCGAGTAAAATATTCCGGAGGTAAACTAGTCTCCCGTTCGGATCTCCGGGTGGAGGCTGCTCGAGGAAGCTTCATCAGCAAGGAACGAAAACCGAAGAATAGGATAGGGAAAAGAAACAACATTCTTCGAGTCGGAGCGTGGAATGTTAGATCACTGAGGCAAGCGGGAAAATTAGAAAATTTGAAATTAGAAATGAATAGGTTGAATATAGACGTAATGGGGATTAGCGAAATGAGATGGCCACAAGAGGGCGATTTCTGGAGTGGGGATTATAGAATAATTCATACAGGATCAAAGAACGGTCAAGCAGGTGTAGGAATTGTAATGCATAAAAGAGTAGGAAATAGAATAGAAAATTATTTGCAACATAATGAACGTGTGATGATGGTTAGAATCAGAACAAAACCGGTAGACACAGTCATAGTCCAAGTATACATGCCCACATCTGCATATTCGGAGGAAGATATTGAAAAAACGTACGAAGAAATAGAAGAAGTGATAGAATATGTGAAGGGAGAAGAGAATTTGATAGTGATGGGGATTGGAATGCGGTAGTAGGACAAGGAAAAGAGGACAACATTATAGGAGATTTCGCGTTAGGGAGGAGGAACGATAGAGGACAACGTTTAGTCGAATTTTGTGAAAATCATAAGATGGTTATCACAAACACTTTATTCGAAAATCATCCGAAAAGAATCTACACTTGGAAAATGCCAGGAGATACAGCAAGATACCAAATTGATTACATATTAGTGAAACAAAGATTTAGAAACCAAGTGAAAAACTGTAAAACTTATCCCGGTGCAGATATAGATAGTGATCATAATATGTTGATGATGAAATGTTCTCTGAAATTCAAATCTCTGAAGAAGAAAAGGAAAATGCAGAAAAGATGGAATTTGAAGAACCTCAAGCAAAAACAAACACATGAGGCATTCGAGAAAATGTTGGATGAAAAATTGGGAGATCAAAAAGAGAAAGACTTGGGAATAGAGAGTAGATGGACAAAGATGAAGGGGAATATAAGAGAATGTGCGGATAAGATTTTGAAGAATGATGGAGTAGAAGCTAAAAACCCATGGATAACGGGAGAAATTTTAGAATTGATGAATGAAAGAAGAAAATACAAGAATAATGATAGCCAAGAAGGCCAGCAACGATACAAATCATTGAGGAATAAAATAATAAGAGAATCAAGGAAAACAAAAGAACAGTGGTTAGAAGAGAAATGTCAGGAAATAGAAATAAGATTGCATTTAGGAAAAATAGATGAAGCATATAGAATTATTAAAAGATTTTTCGGACAAATGAAATCTAGAAGCAATAAGATTAGAAACTCTCTAGGACGACAATTGATGAAAACGGAAGAGAAAATAGAACAGTGGATCAATCATTTGGAAGACTTGTATAGAGGAAACGATGATATAGCACTATTAGAGAAGGAGGAGGATGTAGATGAGGAAGAATTGGGAGATTCGATATTGAGATCAGAATTCGACAAGGCTTTGAAAGAATTGAAAAATAATAAAGCGCCAGGCATAGATGGCATAAGTGCGGACCTTATAAAAGCCTCCAGTGAAGGAACTCGCGACGCACTGTTTGAATTGATTAGAGATATGTACGAAAAAGGAGAAGTACCGGAAGATTTCCAAAAGAATAAAATTGTCGCTATCCCGAAAAACAAGGGGCAGACAAATGCGAGAACTACAGAACGATCAGTTTAACTTCACATGCTTCGAAAATACTGACCAAAATTATATACAGGAGGATGGAAAATAAAATAGAGAGTAGATTGGCAGAGGATCAGTTTGGTTTTAGAAAAATAGGGGAACGCGAGAAGCAATCTTAGCACTCAGGGCAGTAATAGAGAAAAGGATAGCGCTGAAGAAATCTGTGTACATAGGTTTTGTAGATATACAAAAGGCTTTCGATAATGTGGACTGGGAGAAGATGTTTGCGATCCTGAAGAAGGTGGGAATAAATTATAAAGATAGAAGAATAATAAACGAATTATATAAGAATCAAAGTGCAATAATAGACATAGAGGGTCAGGAAGGGGAAGCACAAATAAGAAGAGGGGTGAGACAAGGATGCTCATTATCGCCACTGATGTTCAATTTATATATAGAAGAAGCAATGAACGAAGTGAAGGAGGAAATTCAATCGAAATTACAGATTCAGGGAGAAAATATAAGTATGTTGAGATTCGCGGATGACATAGCTATATTGGCCACGAGTAGTACTGAGTTAGAAAATATTCTCAACACCATGAGAACAATATTGTTGGAAAACTATTGTATGAATATAAATAAAGACAAAACAAAATTCATGATGTGTACAGCAGCGAAAACATCTAGAAGAACGAGAATCAAAATAGATACCGAGGCAATTGAACAGGTGAAAGAATTCAAATATCTAGGAAGCATAATTACAGAGAACGGCAAAAGCGAAAGAGATATAAGAGCAAGAATAGCACAAGGGAAACAGGCTTTTTATCAAAAGAGACAGTTATTATGCTAAAAAAATATAAGCTTGGAAGTAAGGAAGAAATTCTTGAAAAGTTACGTTTGGAGCACAGCATTATATGGTTGCGAAACTTGGACAATGGGGAAAACTGCTCAACGAAGACTTGAAGCTTTTGAAATGTGATGTTATAGGAGGATGCTCAGAATAAAATGGATAGACAAAGTCAAAAATGAAGAAGTACTCGAGCAGATAAATGAAGAAAGAAATCTTCTGGAACACATCGTGAAAAGGAGAAGCAATCTTATAGGACACACATTACGGCATGAGAGTTTATTGAAAACAATATTGGAAGGGAAAATGAATGGTAAAACTGGTAAAGGTAGACCTAGAGCAAGTTATATGAAGCAAATCGTACAAGACAAGGGATGTAGTAGATATGTAGAAATTAAACGTTTGGCGGATAATAGACAGGGGTGGAGGGTTTCATCAAACCAGTCGTAAGACTGATTACTCCATGATGATGATGAATCGATGTAAAAAAAGCTAATATACGAATCGATTTAAGCTCAATTTTGCAAATTTGATTATGAATCGTCAATTCTAAAGAGCTCATATCCGGATGGATTCAAGTTCATTCTTGCAAATTTGGATAATTATCGACGTGAAAAAAAAGAGCTCATATACGAATCGACTCAAGCTCGCTTTTGCAAATTTTATTGTGAATCATCAATTCTGTACAGCTCATAACCGGATGTATTTGAGTTATTTTTGCGGATCTGGTTGATTATCGATGTGGAAAAAAAGCGCATATGTCAATCGATTCGAGCTCAGTATTGCAAATTTCATTAGGAAAGCTAATGACCGCGTAGATTCCAGTTCTTTCGTGCAAAATTAATAAATGATCGATTCGTAAAAAAGCTCGAATCAGAATCGATCCGAACTCATCTTCGCCAATTTTGATCTCAGGAAAAGCTCATATCCGAATAACTAAGTAAAAGTTATTGATCTCTCTTTTCACGGATTTATAATCAATTATTAGAAATATTCTGAATAATCAAAAACGTACCATCATATATGCATTTCAACTTCATATATGTATTTTAGGTTGAGATAATGTCACGTTCAAGGAAATTTTCACACCAAATTTTTCAAAAATGCCATACAATAATTTACGATACAATTATAATTCACCTTAAGTGAACGTCAACTACATTTCAAAACAATTCGCCGACTTCACAGAATTATATTTCGTTTGGAGATTTCCTTGAACGTCGATTGTGCGCCGACGAGCGACGAAGCAACTCGTAACCTTTCTCTCTTTCCCTCGTGTGTGTGCCTCGGCGCGACCACACAACGGATGCCCCTTTCTACTTTGTCACTCTTTTTCCTTTCTTCACGCCATCTTCAACCTTTTTTTTCCTCTTACGTTTATGACTCGCACGATGGCTGTCGCCGAACCCAGCTACAATAGCTATTCACATGTATGCGGGTGCATATATGTATTCATATATGCATTCGTATGCATGTGAATGTACGTAATCGCCAGAATTCTAAATTCTTATATTCCTTTCTTTTAGACACACGGTTGATTGTTCTCCGCGAAGCCACGTGCCGTGGCTTTCCATTGTCGGGGCCAGCAAAATGCAGGCCTCAGCAGCGATAAGCCACGTACGAAGGCCCATCGGCAGGGAAATTTGACACCGGATTTCCTAGAAATCTTGGTGGCATGTTGAAGTGCTGATTAGGCTGAGAACAATCAACCTCCCACTTTTCACGATAGATTTCCTTCTTGGCCGGCGATTGCCATCGGGCAGTCAGTCTTCACTTTAACCGCGTTTGAAACCGTTCGGAAAAAGTAAGTACCTTTTCTCTCTCACTCTCTCTGGGGCGTTGTCCCTCATGGGTGAGGATACCGGCGCTACGAAAGCTCCACCAGGGGTTCATACTTTCCCCTGGTGAAAATCCAAAAAGTGGACTCGTGTATCCACCCTTCGAGCTATGGAGGGATGAGCGAAAAAGGAAAAGCTCAGGGCCCTCCCGCTCGGAGGATGGATATACACTGGAGCCCTTTTGATGGTGTCGGTTTATTCCTCCGCACTCATGGGTGCCATCGCTCTTTCGAGGGATTGAGAGAAAGAGAAGAACTCGAGAAATAGTCTAGTGCATAAGTGTATTGGTTCATTTTAGTTTCATCAGACAAAAAAACAGGGGAATTGGACAAGGCCTACACCCCGAACAATAAAACATCATAATCCGTAATAAAAAAAAACCCATAGCCAAAAACAATTTTAAATAAATCAAAACTAAAACAAGTGCCATACCAGCGCGCAGAACGGCGAGTGAAACTTTTTCCATAGCTTTCCTTCCTCTTTCCTTCTTATTTCGCTCTTTCTCAATACTTCACCTTCTTCCTCCGTCATGTACATATATATATATATATATATAATATATATATATATATGCATATATACATACATCATAAACGTGTATTATTTTTTTTTTTCTTATATAGACAATTATATATTTGTACCCCTTGATTACTCAAAACATGTATTAAATCGAATTTCTCAACTGTATTAGCAAACCTTCACTTTCTTCTTCTCATCCACCTCTACCAATCCTAAACAGGAAGGGCGTCTCGATGCCCTTGAAGGCAGAAAACCGAGTTCTATCGGTCTTACCGCTCGGGCCGATATAATTCATCCCAGAGGTCACGCTGGACCACAGTCATACAACGATGGTTCGACGACCTCTCGTGTCGTCTCCTCCACCGTCGTAACAAAAGTGGTGACTAGGCGGTGAAATTCTGCCGAAAACCCTGTTTTTGAATAAAATTCTGAAGGTCCGAGACGAAAAAGGAATCATTTTCGTGTTTCTTTTCCATCGAATCCTTCAAAATTCCCATTCTTCGTTTTCTACTAATTTCCTTCCATTTACTTCTATTCCCTTATGCATTAAGATAAATCGTTCGAGTTCAACAACAACAATTTTATGTCATTCTTGTAGTCAGGTGTTCGACTGTGTACTTAAAATTATATATACATAATATTCATAGTCGTACACTCAAACGATATATCGAAATGCAACTTTCCTTCTTGCAACTACACGTGGATGAAGCTATCGGTTTATTCGAGCTCCATCCATTCGTAGTCGCTGTCCTTCTTTAACCCATATGAGCTCTCGTCGTTGTACACAGCATACGCTGTACAACGTAACATACATTTTCTCCTTCACTACATTACATTTCTAATTAAGAGTGATAATCACAGGCCTTTTGACTGTGATTCTTTCTCTGAAGTCATGATATGCATTTCTGATATTGTATGAGTCGTCCTCTCAATTCCATATATAGTGTACGATGCGTATAGTGATATATAAAGAAATCTCAATCTTGATATATAAAGAAATGCTCATCCAAGTGATGCATACGTTTTTCTCCACTCATAGCCACGAACGACGAAGTTATCGGTCTATTCGAGCTCCATCCATTCGTAGTCGCTATGTCCTCCTCTATATATCGAACGCATTCTTTCTTCCGCGTGAGATTTTCTTCTTCCATGTAATGTATGTGCAAACGAATATTTACACAGCATTGTATGGATTTTCAATCGTCATTTTTTTCGAAGATGATTGAGAATAAATCATTTTGAGGAATCCTCTTAGTTCACGGGACATAGTCATTTCCCGAACCCTCTTGTAAAATCGTAACTCGTACCTACGATATGCAATCATACACAGCCGTCAGCTGTGCGGTACCCTGTCTTCTTCTCGCTCCCAATCTAAGCGAGATTTCTTTCCCTTTGTCCATTGTTCTCGATGATGACGTCTCCAGTCTGAATTTTCCTCTTCTATCTTTTCTCTATTACTTTTGAAATAGTTTTCGTTACATGAGGGAGACAGATGATGACGACGAGAATTGTGTCCAGTGTTCTCGCTGTCATTCAATGCTGTAAACATGCGCTAGTGAAGTGACGGTAACGGCGCTCTACACATGCGAGTTCGTTTCTCATTTTATCCTCCTTCTTCGCGTTTTAAATGCAATTAAACCCATTTTAAGAAATTTTGACCGAGTAATAAAATTAAGCAATAACCCCACCATATCTTCGTAGAAGGTGATACATTGGAAAACATTCGAATGGTTTTTTTTTGGAACAACTTAACCAATTCATATTTCAACTTCACTGTTGCTAGCAACGAATAATCATTTTGACCAGTTTGGGTTTTTTTTAAAAGATCTTGAATCTACGAATTATAGTCGAAATCGATGTTATATTAAATTTTCCACATTCAACCAATGATAAATCGATAAATTGGCATAAAATTTTCAACTGTCTATTAATTCCAATGTATCATTTCTCTAAAATGTATTTTTCTTTCCTCTCTATCTGTTAAATCGCGCATGTACATGTTTCTGAGCTTATGCGCATGCTGCAATATTTTATTTTGTTTTATTCATCGGGCTAACGTCCCGTCAACGAGATGTGAACTTTCCAGCAGCGGGTGCAAACCATAACCCACAAATGATCCAAATTAATCGAATTCAAATCGTGTTTTGGAATTGTCTCGAGGAAAATTTATTCCACGAAATGAATTGTTTTGTTTTGTCATCCTCAAGTGAAGACTATGTGTTCTCCCGAACCATTTCTTTTATACAAAAAAAAAACGTATAGTTCAATTTTTTTTTTCCTGAATACGGTGCCCCGAGAGGTGCTACCAAGTTTTTCTGCCATTCAAAAATTTACCGTCCATCGAAATTCAAAATCAATAAATGAGCAATTTCATATTTTCCCATTCATTCGGAATTGAAATTCAACTTCATAAATAAGCTCTTGCGTCATTAAAATTTTATTTCATTTTTGGTTTGACATATTTCTCAAGTAGAATAAATAGAAACCCTACACACTGTGCTGCTGGATACTTATGTTCACCTCCAACATTGTGGTGAATCGAGCTAACGTCTCGATCTTGATATTGTTCCTCCTCCAGCACGCAACCACTCTTTTTGAATAAAGACTCAAATTTTGGAAATTTGCCCGAAAAGAAGTTTACATTTTTCTTTTTTCCCTTTTTGAATGAGAAATTAATATGAAGTAATAATCGTATTCAAATCATTGTTTTTTATTTTAAAACAAGTAGAAGCAATTCTCAACATACCTTCTAAACCTTATTCACGCAAATTCCATGACAAAAATTAAAATGTTTCCTCTCAATTATAATCCGCTTACCTCATTTGATTTTCTTTTAAAGACTAGTTCGTCAAACTTCAGAATTCCAGTAAATATCTTTTTCCACGTTGTTTATCGACTTTATCACCTAATTCAAACCTCTTGAGCCCTGTTGTTGTTGCTGGAGGGGAGGTTTTTTTTTGTGTTGTTCCCGTTCCTGCAGGTTCCTTCGAGAATGGTCATTCCCCGACGGCATGGGGGAATCTCTAAATTCATTTCGGTTGCCTAGTGAATGCGTAACTTCGGGTTTCATTTCCGGAAGTGAAGCTAACCCAATATTCATTCCATTCCGAATTCCGTTTCACATTGATATGCCGATTCGCTCTCATCGCGCGAATAGATCGACACTTGGTGCTCCGGTGACTCTGATCAACCTGTGCAGACCTGGGCATCATAGCTCGCTTTGGCAGCGGCAGGCATCAATTTAAGACCTGCTATGTTGTCTCGTAAGCTCGAGACTATACGACGCTCGCTAAGGGTCTGTGCATGGAGAGCTTAACTCTCCACCGCCATGCGAAACCGATCGGACTCCTCTCGGAAGAGTTCGGAACCTAGTTTCCGAGCCGTGGCACCCGCGTACATAGTTACCCGCGAGTCGGTTTTCCATCCTCTTCATTGAATTGCCTCGAGAATTCATCACTGAACCCCAATGGGTTGATTCCGGAAGAGCCAAGCTTGCCGTCGGGAGAGTGACCATCGCATCAATTCCGTTAAATGTCGTCGGCTAACGTTCGGCCAATGTATTTCCATACTCCTTTCCTTTCCTATATTTGAGATAGTGGTTGCCTCGAATAATAACTTAGTAGCGCTTTCGTCGTATTATCCGAAATCGGGAAGCCCCTGCTAATATCATCAACGCGTATGACTATTCAGGAAAATTCTGATTTGAGAGATCATCCCACTTTTCGCGAGGTTACAAAATGGACCCACCACCGAATGTTGATGACGTGAATCAAACCCTCGCGGGAGCGGTTGGTTCCCTCGCGGAATACATAGGTGTACAAAATGCATCCATGCATATACCCTACTTCGAAGGGTATAATTTACCGGTCACAAATTTTGCCCAAGACGTACAAAACGGCTCGTCCCAGATACCCCGAAAATGCGAACAGAATTTCTTAAAGAGCGTCCTGGCCAAACTTACGGGAGAAGCACGTCAACAAGTGGCAGGGCTCCAGTTCGCTACTACTGATGCCCTTGTTACTCGTTTAAAGTCCGAATTTGCTCCCCGACGGAATTTCGATCTTTTCCATCGGGAATTGATGAATCTACGCATGTTCAGGAGCGAGTCAGTGGCTCGATATGCCGCCCGAACAAACGCTTCAGTCCGAGGCGCTTTAAACGCCCTTAAAAAGTCGCGTGGCGCAGAACCCAGTCAGGACACCCGCGATTTAATAGAAAGCTCAGCCTTGCGCTCCTTTCTAAACGGTCTGGCACCCGAAATGGAAGCCAGAGCGTCCCCTGCACGTCCCAAAACCTTAGAGGAAGCGATTAACCTTGCGAGGGACGTCGAATACGAGCTTCAAAGTAGAGCTTGGGTCTCAGAGCCTAGCCGTTATGAGCCGCGTGAATCGCACTATCCTGCGCGCTCATACTACACAGAGAATCGAAACTATTGTAATCCCCCTTTTTCCTCTTACCCCGAGCATTTCGACCCCAGGTACGAACCCTTGTTCGCCCCTAGGCCTCCAACATATTACCCAAGCTCCTCAAGCAATTATCACCCGGAATTGGGCCGAGTGGAAAGAGGAGCGATTCCTAGGACCCCTGATCAACCACGCTGGGCTACCAACTATCGCAGTCAATCGCCTTCCAGGGACCTCCTTGATTTCGCCCAACCAGGATTTTCAGGCTCTCAAGCCCCCAGAATTCGAATAGCCCAGCGCTCACCCGAAAGACCTGAGTCACCCACGAACCCTAGACCGGACCGTGAGTTTACTGTCCGCAATACCCAAGACTACCGTTGCTACGAGTGCGGAAAAATGGGTCACTTCGCGTCTGCCCATAGAAGTCCGCGAAATAGCCCGAATGGGTCCCCTTCTCCAGCCTTCAAGAATGGAGACGCCATTTCTTCTCGTCCTCAGGAGTCTTCAAACTCCAAGGGAGCTCAATCGATCGTTGCACGAGCGAGCAACCCTTTTCCCGAACAGCACCGAAAAACCGTCAGGTTTTCGGAAGCACAAAATTTGGGCGGTGGCTCAACAAGTCTACCGGACCCCCGTCAGTGGTTCTCAAAAGTCCACAATTAAAAACCTCTGGAGGCGTTTTCCTTGTGGACACAGGCGCTGAAGTCAATCTTGTGAAAGCCAACTCTCTCTGTCCCACCTCTATAGTCGATACCCATGACACCATATACATCGCAGGCATCACGGCCGATGAAGTCACTACCATGGGTACTACGGAAGTCAAAATATTCAGCGTAACCGTTACCTTTCATGTAATAAGCGCCGAGTTCCCAATCCCCTATGATGGAATTCTGGGTTTAGATTACCTTCGCCTTGAGAATGTAGAAATATCTTTCCATAATAACACGATGGTCATGGAAAGTAGACCGATTCACCCCATTCCTTTCTTGAAGAACGGACGTGATAGGTACGTGAAATCCCTTGTTTCATCGACTCAAGTTACAAATACCCAGGCAAACCCTATCAAGCCTACAAGGATTGGAAATCGCTCCATAACTACTATTGTCAAGGCTAGAACCCGACAGGTAGTCCCTGTTCCCGTAGCTAATAACGAAATTATCGAGGGTTATCTACCTAGACTCGAGTTAGCCGAGCATCTCCATGCAGGAGATGCTGCCGTGACTAACGAGAACGGAATTTGTTACGTCTTAGCTATTAACACCAGTGAAAAGGATATCGAGGTCAGAATTCCCCCTCAAGACTTGATAGCTTACGATACGGTAGAAAGTCACTCGGAAAACTCCACCATCTCCATATCACGGGATGAGAGAATTCGGAAAATCAAAGAAATAATAGACGTTTCCCATTTAGGCCCTGCAGAACGCGATCATGTTTATCACATCATTAGGAACCATTCCGATCGCTTTTATCTCTCAGGAGATAAACTGCCCGCTACGAATCAGGTGCGTCATTCCATCCCAACCACCGATGACCTGCCCATCCATACCAGGCAATATCGTGACCTCCGAGTGCACGAACAAGAAATCGAGCGCCAAATCTCTAAACTCCTAACCGAAGGAGTAATCGAGCCATCGAGTTCCCCATACAATTCCCCTTTGTGGGTTGTCCCGAAGAAGGCCGACTCTCAAGGAAAACCACGATGGAGGTTGGTCATCGATTTCCGATCACTAAATGAGAAAACGGTCGGAGATGCTTATCCTCTTCCAAACATCGTCGATATCCTGGACGAGTTAGGAAAGGCCCAATATTTCTCGGTATTCGATTTGACCAGCGGGTTCCACCAAATCGAGATGGAATCTAACGACCGAGCAAAAACTGCGTTGACCACCCCCAGAGGACATTACGAGAACGTCCGGATGCCTTTTGGGTTGAAGAACGCACCCGCTACCTTCCAGAGACTCATGAACAACATCCTTACAGGCCTCCAAGGGGTAGAATTGTTTGTCTACCTAGATGACATCGTCGTTTTCGCAGAAAATCTCCACGATCATGGAGTTAGAGTCAAAAACCTGATGAGTCGATTGGAACGGGCCAAGCTAGTCCTACAAACAGAGAAATGCCAGTTTTTGAGACGGGAAGTGGTTTACTTGGGCCATGTCATCTCAAATCAGGGCGTACGCCCTGATCCAAGTAAAATCACCGCCGTGAAAGAATCCCCTGTCCCTAAATCTCAAACTAATGTCCGTCAATTTCTGGGCCTTACAGGATATTACCGTCGGTTCTTGAAGGATTATTCTAAGCGAGCCAAGCCATTGCCTAACTTATTAAAGAGAACGTCCAAATTCCTATGGGGTCCAGAAGAACAGGCCAGTTTTGAGGATTTGCGTGATGCCCTCTGCACAGAGCCAATCCTACAGTATCCCAACTTCGATGAACCATTTATCCTAACAACAGATGCCTCAAACGGAGCTGTTGGGGCGATACTCAGCCAAGGGAAAATAGGTCAAGATTTACCCATCGCGTATGCATCCCGAGTACTCCAAAAGGCCGAGTTAAACTATTCAACGATCGAAAAAGAATGCTTAGCCATCGTTTTCGGCGCACAGCATTTTCGTCCATATTTATGGGGTCGCGAGTTCACGGTAGTTACCGACCATGACCCACTAGTATGGCTACATTCGGTCTCCGATCCTAGCTCACGGCTAACGCGTTGGCGAATCAAACTGGCTGACTATCAATACAAAGTAGTCTACAAACCCGATAAGATTATTAAGAACGCTGATGCCCTATCTCGGAACCCAGTCACAAATGGAGACAACGCCAGAGTCTATCCTGTCCAACCTAGGGATTCCCAGGATCCCCCAAATCTAGAAGAGAGTACTATCGCGACCCGTGTAAAACGTCAGCACCGCGTGGAAGACCCAGAAGAGTTATCTCCCGGTCAGAGAAGACTGCTTATACCCCGCGCTAGTGATCGTTCATTCCCTAGTGGTAGCAGGCTTAGCCTATCACCACAACTTTCCGATTTAGAAGAAGAAGCAGACCAAGATTTTAGTGGCGAAGACACGGAAGAAGAGCCCACACCACGGCCAGTCCCGAATCATGGCTCGGCTCAGAGGAATCTTCTCCCCTCGTTTGAATTCTTGCAGGAGTCCGCTGACGAGTCCTCCATCGATGAACAAGACGATGGGGAAGAAACTCTTGACCATAATCCTGTCACTTTATTGCAATCTGATACCGAATCGGACGATTCTGACCAAGACACAAGAAACACCATAGTCCCAGCCGGATCTTGGGAATCCTTAGTCGCTCGAGCCGAGGGTCTACCCGAAACACCCAGGTTTCCATTACCTAATGAATTTCCAGGCCTCCCTGCAGCGGGCTCTACACCCGCGTCTGTCCCTACGCGCCCATCTGCACAAGGGGAGCGAAACCGCGAGCAAGTCCCTGTCGAAAGCTTTTCGTCTATTCCCGACGAAAACTCCTATTTCCACCCGTACCCGGGTCCACATTCAGAGTTTCAACTAGATTCCGATCTCAATCAAATGAAAATTAGAGTCTCAAAAGAATTACTGTTGTCCAAGAAAGACAACTACGTACACTTCTTGGCTGCTGACTGCCATCCCATATCGACGACCTCGAAATCTCTGATTGATTTGGAACTCGTCGATACGTTCGATCTAGCACGGCAAAAACCCGTAGTAGGGCAAGTCCTAGTATCCAAGAAGGGGAATTTGCGCGTTTTCAATCTCATTTATAAGGTCGCTAGTTATAGTAGCCCGGAAGTAGATGACTTACTAACGTGCTTGAGTAACTTGAGGAGCACTCTTGAGCAGACCGGAGTGTGAACCCTAAGGTTGCCCAATTTGCAAGATCCGACGAGGAAGTTCCCGAAACATTTCCTCAGAGATGCACTGAGACGTGTTTTTAGCGACAGCGATGTCTCCTTCACCATTTGTTCCGGGGAGATTATCACCCCAGTAGATGATGAGAGAGAAAGACTTATTAAAGAGAGTCATTCAAGCCTTACGGGTGGACACAAAGGTGTGACCAAGACCTATAAACGGTTGCGTGGACGGTTTCACTGGCCGGGCATGCGAGACGATGTCCAGCATTTCATTCAGACATGTCCAATCTGTCAACTCCAAAAATTGGAGCGAATAAAAACGCGTCAACCAATGCTTATAACCGACACCCCCCTGACGCTTTCCATAAGATCGCCTCGGACACCGTCGGCCCTCTTCACGCTACGGCCAGAGGAAATTCACATATTTTGACGATACAAGATTCCCTCACGAAGTACTGCGTGGCTGTTCCGATACCCAACATAAGGGCTACCACTGTCGCGGACGCTTTCGCTAGAAATTTCATATCCGTTTATGGCTGTCCTCGCGTCATCTCAACCGATAGGGGTACGTCCTTTGTAAATAAAGTCCTACATGGACTAGCAAAAATATTCAAGATCTCCCATATCACCACCTCCGGGTATAACCCCCAAGCCAACGGCTCCTTAGAACGTAGCCACGCCGTGCTTGGCGAGTACCTTAGTATGTATACAGATGCCACACACGAATGGGACGATCTCGTTTGTTACGCGATGTTCTCGTACAACACCGCGGTCCATGGAGAGTCGAAATTTACTCCCTATGAACTCGTATTCGGAAGGCCCGCGCGCGCCGCCAGTTCCTTCCCAACTCTTGACAAGGTAGGAACTTACGGTTCCTATTTGACAGATTTGGTAAACAGACTGGAAGAGATCCGCGAGATCGCTCGCTATAATTTAATCAAGGCTAAGAACAGGTCTAAACAAACATACGATAAGCACATAAAACCCAGGGCTTTCCGAACTGGAGACTTAGTCTACGTATTGCGAGAGCCTCGTAAGAACAAACCGGATAGTCCATACGTGGGCCCGTACAAAATAATTAGACTAACTGATAGAAACAACGCTTACACCGAAGTCCCGTCCGGGAGAATAATTTGCAAACATGTGGATAAACTGAAGCCCGCGTACCCGCTGTACTAATGTCCGATTATATAAGTCGCCATAACGCCGCCAAAGATGTTCTACTTCCTAATCCTGGGGCTCGTGGCCACCACATCCCAAGAAGAGGTTTCTCCGAAAATTCGAATTACGCCCATGGACTCCAACCCGGGACTCTTCTTCGAGCAACTGGAGCCTATTCGCCTCACCTCAGTCCAATGGAGAATTGCCACCTACGTCGACGTGGGAATTCTTCTGTCACGAAAACCTGCAATAATGGCTGAACTGGAAGAAATAGTTAGTCACTGCGCCAAAAAAGACGCCCTCGAGTGTGATTTTATGTCAGCAGCCGATCATTTGAGACACAGATTGGTCGAGCTCGAACGCTCCGAGGCTCAACTCATCAATCTGGTTGACCCTACGGAAAAATTCCGAGTCGACGTCAATCCAACACACAAAACCAGGAACTTCTTCCGCCGTGAAGCTCCCTTGTCAGTAGTGGGTGAAATCTCTCACACACTATTTGGGACGCTCACACAAGCCGATGCTGTATCTTTTTCGATGGAGATCGACCGGCTGAATGATCGACAACACCAGGTTGCAAATTTGATCGAAAAACAAGCCATGATTACTCAATCCGATATGCATGCCGTCCATGCAGAGCTTGATCGATTGCGGAACGAAACGCAGAAAGAGAGAGTCCGGACCGAGTTACTCCTTTCAATGGTGATTCAAGGACAAAAGGAGGGAGATCTACGCGCACACAGGAATGCTGGTCTGTCGTGGATCCAACTACTAGAAGTCGAAGTCATGGAGTATGAAGGTGCCATGAATTCATTAGTGAACGCCATCTTGTTCAGCAAAAGAGGAGTCTTACATCCAAGGATTCTATCCCCGGACCAACTATCGAAAGCTGCCCAGTCGATCCAACAGAACACCCAGCAACTCGAGTTCCCGACGCTTGTCCACAAGCTCCACGTGGATGAACTCATGATGATATCTGAAGTCCATGCTATGATCATCAATTCGAAGATCCTGTTCGTCATCGAAGTCCCGTTACTGAATCGACAAGAATATGAATCGTACAAACTCCATCCTTTCCCTACTCCGCAAGAGACGACTGATGGGTACCTCGGACTCGCTTGCATCCAACCTACTGCCCAATATCTTGTTGTTTTCAAGGATAGGACCACATATTTCGTCCCCGATGAGAAGTATCTGACAACTTGCAAAGGATACGGACGATTCCGTATCTGTCGTTTGACGCAACCCGAATACAACCTGGAGGTTGTGCCAACCTGTGAAACCTTATTACTATCCAACCCAGGAGATGACTCGATCAAGATGTGTGATGTTCGCCTAAGTCCCAACACGCACTCCCACTGGACACGGATCGAATCATTAAATGGTTGGTTGTTCTCCGGCTCGAAGGCAGAAAGTGCACAGCTAATCTGCCCAG
Organism: Gonatopus flavifemur; assembly: GCA_018340375.1. Taxonomy (NCBI): domain Eukaryota; kingdom Metazoa; phylum Arthropoda; class Insecta; order Hymenoptera; family Dryinidae; genus Gonatopus; species Gonatopus flavifemur. Next base: position 1,358,162 of record JAFFJZ010000040.1, read on the forward strand.
GGCAACACACCCATCAGACCACTCTACCAAAGGCCGGAATACTACAATCAGCGCCGGGTTGCGCTATTGGAACACATTACACAACCTTAACAGCCTTGTCCAACATAGGACACACAGAGTTCTCCTTCTTCTCGCCTCCAACGTCATTAAACATTTCGCGACTGCTTCTCGATTTCACTCAAGAAATGGGTACGATAACTAGAGAGCTTAGGCCCGTCTGGAACGAGGAACCATTCCCCCATGTAATCCCCGAACGCAGCCACTCTTTACAAGAAATCATAGAGAAGGCCCAAGAACTAAAGATAACCAAAAACACGGGACAAACCTTAGAATCCCTAACCTACGCGACCGGAGGAGTAGCCGCTACCCTGACTACCCTGATCGCGGGGTGGGTTTTCGCGCAAATCCGGAAACGCCTCCCCACGAACGTCGCAAATTGGTTCGCGAGACCGGCTTCCGTCGAGGAAAATGAAGATAGCGCTAACACACAATACGCCGAAATCCAGCGTGCAGAACCTGTCAACCCCAACTCTGTCCATACGACCACGATCCATAAATCAAAGCTTTTGACTCACTAGTCTGAGTCCCTTTGGTTGCATGACAACGCTAAATTCTGTTGTCTTTCGAATGTCCGTAGCATGATGGAAGCAAAAATCGTCCGTTGCACGTATTGCCAACGCCGGTGCACCACCCTCTCGATTCGAGAGCACGAACGGAAGTGCGCCAAAACACCTCACCAAGGTAGTCAACCCTCCACCAGCGCGCAATCCGGCAATCCAAGGGTGGAATCTAAAATCGTAATGCCCCGGCCCTGGACGGTGGATGAGCGGGTCCAAACGCCACGAAGATTTCTATTTAACCAGCCACCTCCACGCGCGAATAAAACAACCCAAACGGACGAACTAGTGCCCATGTCACAATCCTTGACCATGGAACAAGTAGCCATTCTGGTCAACGCTCTCTGCACGTCCCTGCATGGTCACCAGCAAGACACTGAGTCGAAACCCTCAGCATCCAGCCCTGTTCCAATCCCCGACCTAGATTAAGTCCTTCTCCGGTCTATAACCTATCTCCGTCCACGAGGTAGGTAATTGTGGACCGCTCTGCTTCTGCTTGTCCCCCGCCAGCATGTAACAACCAATCATTGTTGAGCGGCCAAGCCAATGATAATACCGGTAATCCTTCTAGCAATGGGAGACTACCAAAAGGAGCTATCTAATTTGGTGATAACCCAATTACGCCTGCTCGACCAGGAGTGGAAAATAAGAGCCGCGCTCCTGAAGGAGGCAACCAGACACACCTCAAGCCAGGAGTCCATGGCGACCCAGCTCCTCCTTACCAACCAGGAGAGGGAAATCCGAGCGGCTTTCCTGAGGAACGCAGCAGAGTACTCACGGAGCTCCTCCGTCCAGACCCAGACGGAGCCCGTGATATTACTAACTCGGAGACCGCCATCGAAATGGGAGGCTGCAACACAAACTGAGCCCGAAGATCAGCTGGTCGAGGCCCCCTCCACTCGCAGATTCCGCCCGGGATGCTGAAGCTGCGGGGACTAGGGTCATAACCATCGGTTCTGCCCCGCCGGACCTGCAAGAGCCCGGTTTTGACACGGATGCGGGAGGCCTGGTTGGATTCGGCGGACCTGCCCTGATTGCCGCGACCACTAGAGTCCGCGAAGCCCGTCACCTCGGTCGGCTCTTCAGGCGCCATTAAATATTAAGTTAAACTATAAGACCGCCACGGGTCGCGGATCTCGCTGGCAGAGTGCGCTTCACAAGCCGCTGCGCTTCCACTTCGCTGGCGCGCCCTGGCAGCGGGATCCGCTACCCGGCTATATAAGTTCCTGTGACGGGGGAACCCTTCTCTCCTCCCCTCTACCCTCTCACCTCATACAGGAGCTTCGGCGCTCGTCGAGGCGCCGTTCGATAACCTCTCGGCTCTCGGGTGGAAGCATCCTTCTAGAAGGATGTTCCATCTGGGAGGGGAGGTGTCACGTTCGAGGAAATTTTCACACGAAATTTTTCAAAAATGCCATACAATAATTTACGATACAATTATAATTCACCTTAAGTGAACGTGAACTTCATTTCAAAACAATCCGCCGACTTCACAGAATTATATTTCGTTTGGAGATTTCCTTGAACGTCGATTGTGCGCCGACGAGCGACGGAGCAACTCGTAACCTCTCTCTCTTTCCCTCGTGTGTGTGCCTCGGCGCGACCACACAACGGGTGCCTCTTTCTACTTTGTCACTCTTTTTCCTTTCTTCACGCCATCTTCAACCTTTTTTTCCCTCTTACGTTTATGACTCGCACGATGGCTGTCGCCGAACCCAGCTACAATAGCTATTCACATGTATGCGGGTGCATATATGTATTCATATATGCATTTGTATGCATGTGAATGTACGTAATCGCCAGAATTCTAAATTCTTATATTCCTTTCTTTTAGACACACGGTAGATTGTTCTCCGCGAAGCCACGTGCTGTGGCTCTCCATTGTCGGGGCCAGCAAAATGCAGGCCTCAGCAGCGATAAGCCACGTACGAAGGCCCATCGGCAGGGAAATTTGACACCGGATTTCCTAGAAATCTTGGTGGCATGTTGAAGTGCTGATTAGGCTGAGAACAATCAACCTCTCACTTTTCACGATAGATCTCCTTCTTGGCCGGCGATTGCCATCGGGCAGTCAGTCTTCACTTTAACCGCGTTAGAAACCGTTCGGAAAAAGTAAGTACTTTTTCTCTCTCCCTCTCTCTGGGGCGTTGTCCCTCATGGTTGAGGATACCGGCGCTACGAAAGCTCCACCAGGGGTTCATACTTTCCCCTGGTGAAAATCCAAAAAGTGAACTCGTGTATCCACCCTTCGAGCTATGAAGGGATGAGCGAAAAAGGAAAAGCTCAGGGCCCTCCCGCTCGGAGGATGGATATACACTGGAGCCCTTTTGATGGTGTCGGTTTATTCCTCCGCACTCATGGGTGCCATCGCTCTTGCGAGGGATTGAGAGAGAGAGAAGAACTCGAGAAATAGTCTAGTGCATAAGTGTATTGGTTCATTTTAGTTTCATCAGACAAAAAAACAGGGGAATTGGACAAGGCCTACACCCCGAACAATAAAACATCATAATCCGTAATAAAAAAAAACCCATAGCCAAAAACAATTTTAAATAGATCAAAACTAAACAAGTGCCATACCAGCTCGCAGAACGGTGAGTGAAACTTTTTCCATAGCTTTCCTTCCTCTTTCCTTCTTATTTCGCTCTTTCTCAATACTTCACCTTCTTCCTCCGTCATGTACATATATATATATATGCATATATACATACATCATAAACGTGTATTATTATTTTTTTTTTCTTATATAGACAATTATATATTTGTACCCCTTGATTACTCAAAACATGTATTAAATCGAATTCCTCAACTGTATTAGCAAACCTTCACTTTCTTCTTCTCATCCACGTCTACCAATCCTAAACAGGAAGGGCGTCTCGATGCCCTTCAAGGCAGAAAACCGAGTTCTATCGGTCTTACCGCTCGGGCCGATATAATTCATCCCAGAGGCCACGCTGGACCACAGTCATACAACGATGGTTCGACGACCTCTCGTGTCGTCTCCTCCACCGTCGTAACAATAATAAGTTCTTTTTTGTAACCAATAATATCTAATTCAGAGAATATCGAAAACACTCTTCCATATTTTGTCAACGAGGCAATATGATGAGACAACCGTTGATGATCATCCTCATATCAACATGGATAACTCTCACTCCTGCTATCATAGGATATGACTGCGGAACACCCAATCTCAACATTACCACGCTGTCTTCGATCAACGTGGGAGAATGCGTGACTTCCAATATAAAACCCAACGTTACGAAAACCAACCTACAATTGTTACAATTGACGAAGTACGATAAAGCACACCAATGTAAAATTTCTATCCAATGAACAGTGTCTCGATGTGGAATGTTCTTACATCTTTCTGCTGTAACGAATGTAATAGCAGAATATGTGACGGGAATAGGGAGAACTCAATGTGAAAAACTACACAAAACCGGGTCATTATATTTATCACACAATAATATAATGACCGAATTGAAAAATAATATGACCAACGTCAGACACACGATATTGGCAGGCAGTGTCAATTCGGATGCAGAATGTGATGGGTCATCTTATTCTGATCCATATGGGTCATGGGATGATGTGATTGTTCAAGCAATCGTCAGAATCACCCTAAAATCTTATCGAGCTGTTGTTAATTTAGATAACAACAAAATTCATTTGCAATCCCGAAAAATGTGTCAACACACCGAGGGAAATTGCATTGATAACGAAGATGGATATACCTTCTGGGAGTCAATTCCGCGAGATATCTGTCATTCCAGCGACTATGGAGTCATATACGAAGGATTGAAAGAAATGCATTACATTCAGAATGAAAGACGAAACTACCGACGGGACTCAAACGATCTACTCACTAACAACCGAAGATACTACATTTGCTCAAGCACAAGTTGGAGAAGGAAAGGTATGCGGTTATACTTTGATAAAAACCGAGCATCCCAGGTTATTTTTTCTCGAAACTAACGATGGAAATACCTTTGCGACTGAAAAACGTCTAGGAACCGAAAACTTATTCGTTAATTTAAATTCAAAATTCGTATATGTTGAGAGACATATACGCACACAAATGAATAATCTATACAAAGACACGACCACGCACCGATGTCAACTAGAACAACAAGTATTGAGGAATTCTTCAACGAATGCTATCAACTCACCAGATGAATTCGCGTTTCATTTGAGGTAGTAGCCCGGTGTGACGGGTTCGAAAAATCGATTTTTTTTTTTACATTCTTCGGAAGAAAAACATCTTGAAAATATACTCTAAAAATTTCAGACCGAAATTTTTGGTATTTTCAAAGTTATAGCTGTAATAAGAGAACGCGCCGTAGTGTGTATGAAAGCGTGTGACACGTCAGCAGCAGCTGTTCTGACCGTACCCTTTGTTAATGTCCCGTATACGATACGTATGCGCAATTATACGTATTTTACCTTCCCCTTAGACTAACAAGGACGAAATATAAGAATTTTGTTCAGTAACTATCGAGCATCTCATCAGTAAACTTCTTTCACTAGACGAATACAGACTGCTCTGAAATGGGAAACGAGCGCTTTAGTGGAAGTAGGCACGAGAATGAAGGTGGAAAAAAGAGATCAGGGAAATCAATTTACTGCAGAAGCTGATACTGATTTTGTGAGTACAAGCGCAGAAAAACTGAAAGATGATAGTGACTTTGAAGTAAACCATGACTCTACTTTCAGGTACGTTTCAATCAGTTCCGCTTTGGTGTTTGGTGCGTTGGAATCGGAGTTAAAATGTAAACTTTGCAACAGTGATATTGAATTTTTGAAAAATTCACCTAGAGGATTGGGATTTGAATTATGTGTAAAGTGTTTGTGCCGAGAATATCTGATTGATTCGTGTCCAATGATCAAAAATGCGTATGAAATTAACCGACGATTAACTTATGTAATGAGGTTGCTCAGCATCAGTCACGCTGGAATTGATGTTTTTTGCTCAATGATGGATTCAAATATTTTTCATAAGTCTCTCTATTATCAAGTGGTAGAGCAAATAAGCGTCGCTGTCAAATCTGTCGCTGATATTGTGCTCAAAAAAGCAATAAAGGAAGGAAACGGGAAGAACGTGGCAGAAGGTTGCCCGGAAAATCACTTGACTGTTTCAGGAGGTGGTTCGTGGGCTAGAAGAGGTTTTTCTTCTCTATTGGGCATTGTGTCATTGATAGGAAAATTTTCTAATAAAATTGTTGACGTTATAGTTAAGTCAAGCATATGTACAGGATGCCAGTATTTAGCAACAAAAGATCCCATCGAAGCCGAGAATTCATACGATGATCACAAAGATGAATGCACAGCAAACCACGAGGACAGTAGTGGTGAAATGGAGGTCAACGGGATTTCGGAAATGTTCAAACGTTCTCTGCAGCGTTATGGTGTGATGTATGTGGAGTACATTGGAGATGGAGACAGTAAAACTCATAGGAATTTGATCGATGATAAACCTTACGGTGGCGACCCAGAAATGGAGAAGCAAGAATGTGTATGACATGTGAAAAAAAAGATGTACCGAGCACTTCAAGGTGTAAAAAACACTCTCAACGAGTACGCAAAAGTGAAGCAACAATTGGAGGCAGCTGAGAAAAAAAAGATGGCCGCAAAAGAAAAGCGCACCGAGGAAAGTGCTCCGAAAAAGCGTAGGACAAAGAGAGACACGTCAACCAGCACTGAGCCACGAAAACCCAAACCGTTGCAAATAACTAATAAGATTATGTTGAAAATGACTACGTACTATGGTTTGGCTATCACTATAAACTGTCAATCTCTCGAGGAAATGAAGAAAGCCATGTGGGCTACATTCTACCACATGACATCGACAGACGAAAATCCTCAGCACTCTTACTGCTCAGATTTGTGGTGCAAGTATCAACAGCGCAAGGCGGAAAATCAAGAGAGGACTTACAAACACCCAGTAACGTTTGACGAACAAGTTACAAATCTTATAAAACTGATATACGAGATTCTAGCGTCCGACGATTTATTGAAAAGATGCTTGGGCGGGAACACCCAAAATAACAACGAAAGTTTCAACCACTGTGTATGGAATTTCGCTCCGAAGCATACTTTTACTAAGAAAAACGTTCCGGAAATTGCTACCCATACCGCCTAGAAAAAAGGTGATTTTTGGGAATTTTAAAAAAAAACTACTGCATGAAATTCTTCAAAATTTGAAGGGTTTATTTATACATTAATAATGAATATTTAGTGAAATTTTTGGATCAAAATACTCAAATCGCAAGGAGTTATAAGGAATCTCCCGAATGGAGAAAAACAAAAGTTGCCCCACTGCTGGGGTGATTCCGGCCTTCCCGGTGGCTGAAATAAAAAAAAGTAAAGATATTATTAAACTAGAAGGTATTGTCCATACCATGAACCTCCACTTTGAAAAAAAAATTGAAATCCAACAAAATGGCAGAGTTTTGAAAAAAAAATGTCGAATTTTGCTCGAAAATTAGATGATTTTTCGCCTGCCAAAATTATATTTTTCATGCAATCGAAAAACTGGAGGTTCATGGTACGGAGAAACATATACAAAATGCGCCGAAACAAAAATCAAAGCGATCGGACGATTTGTCTTGGAGTTACAACTCCAGCAAATTTGAAAAATGTAGTTTCGAGAAAAACGCGTTTGAAGATAAAATGATTGATTTCATTGTTATAAATAGATAAAACTCATACTTACAGCTAATCTGCTATTCCAGGTCCATACAATTCACCTTCATCTTCCTCATAAAGGGCCTGCTGGGCTGTTGAAGCTCTTCTTCGAGATGTTCTACCCTCTTTCGTGGCAGCCTTTTGGCGATACTGTGCTATTCGCAGTCTTGTTTCATCTTTGCTAGCGGCATAATCTCTTGCTGCAGGTCCAATTATCACTTCCATCATATTAAGTACTCTTAGGATAGATGAATAACCGTGATTGAATATCGGAGTCGCAAAGTAATTTGATAATTCAATAGTTTTGAGACCACAGTGGAGGTGTTTTGGAGCAAAGTGCCAAAGTAAACCATTATAGCTTTCATTATTATTCTGGGTATTATTACCCTTACATCTATCAAGCAATTCACGTCGAGACAAGTCCTCGTATATTGGCTTCAGAGCTTCTTGAACCTTTAGATCAAGTGGAAGATAATCATGTTTGAACTTAGTCAAGTTCAGTCCTTCAGCTTCCGCGCAGCGATAAGCGCACCAACTCTCTGCGCCTTCTGGACAGTTTTCATGATTTGGATTTTTATCAGTCGAAGCCAAATGATGAAATGTAGCCCAGATTGCTTTATACATTTCATCTACATTATTTTGATGTCGCATGATCGCTAGGCCGTAATACTTTTGAAGTTTATTAATCAAATTAAAAGTTAATTTTAGCGTGGTTTTACTTTTTCCTCCTAAGCTCTTATTGGCTTTCTTCAAACTACGGCATCGTGATCCCATTCTTTTTTTAACATGTAGATAACACTCTAGTTTTTCAACAGGAATATCATATGGATTTAAATCTAATAATCCTTTATATGTGGCACTATCACCATCCCCAATGTACCGCAAATATTTGACTCCATATTTAGTAATCGAGCGACCAAACATGTCTTTCACACTTTCCACTTCCATCTTTGAAGCCGATCCTATATGATTTACATCGCAATTCTCTTCGTGTAGTGAGAGCCATTCTTCGTAAGCTTCGGGATCACTGTCTTTTTTATTCGCCCAAAAGACACAACTCTGGCAATGAGTTGACTTCACGCACGAATCGACGATTTTTTTAGAATATTTTCCTGCCAGAGTTACTACACCAAAACGTGAAGTATGTCCACGTTTTTTCCATGTTCCATCTCCCGAAACAGTCAAATTTGTATCTGAATTTTCTTTCTGTAATGTCTGCTGCTTCTCTTCTTCTACAGCTCTTTGCATGCTGAATTTACAAACTGCTTCTGCTGCTGTCCATAAATTCGTGAAGCATCCAGCAAAAGTTTGATGATAAAATGTACTTGCTAAATCCATTAGCCCGCAAAAAAGATTAATACCGTTCATTCCAATACCCAAAAGACGCATCACAGCCACCAAACGTCTGTTTATTTCAAATGCATTTCCAATCATAGGCCCGGAATTGATGTACGAAACACCACATTCACATATCACAGCAATTTTAAATCCTACACCTCGCCGATTGACTTGATCAAAAGTGACATTTTTTTGACAAGTTTTGCACATTACTAAATTGCTGATTGCATGAAAAACCGAAAAAAATTGAACAATGCAATATCCATGAGTTGGATCAATCACAATATTTTCATCTTGATTTTTTAATAGTTTTTCAGCGGACGTACTAGTATTCGCGGTAGACTGATGGAGTGTATGTTGATTTCCCGCAAACTTTCGTTTTTTCGAAACTGATCTATTTATGGGAGCATCGTGAGTACCTTTTTGGTTTAAAGGTAGAGATTTTTCACTCATTTTCGTTAAACAGTAGTTTCAATAACGGTCACAGCAAGTAAATATATATCGCTGCAAAACGTAACTTTCTGCGCGCTGAGCAGCTACTCTTTAGAAGGCTATGACTCAAAATGAGAACGTCATGAGTATACTGAGAAAAAAGTGCGGTTATGCCAGCAATCTGAAGTATGAATTAAGGTATACAGCTGCAGTCGCGATATGATAATCGGTGTAAAACTGTCTAGATTGCTAAGATAGCGATGCATTCGGCTGTGTCAGCTATACTGGCATCCGTATACCTCCTAACCGCAAGTTCACATGAATAGTACATCTATGAGAGCTATACCTTTTTTTCAGTGTACCTTTTCGGTTTGAATATACAAGTTTTTCACTGATTTTTATGAAAATAACTCATGAAGTGTTCAGTGTAACGGTCATAGTAAATAAATGTATCTAGCTCCGAAACGCGAATTTCTGACTACTGAGCAGCTACTCTTTAAAAGGCTGTAACTCGAAAACTATTTGAGATATTCGTTTGAAATTTTAATATGTTATTCTTGAAGGTACAAACTATCGAAATATGCAAAAAAAAATCGATTTTTTCAAAGTGTCACACTAGGTGTGCCCCTTAACGTTCCATAAACCCTTTATAATCATCGAATGATGTAAAAAGGGTGAATTCGAATAAATTCATCATTGTTCAATGTTGTGGTTGGGATAAGTCGAAAACACATTCTCCAGAAGAATCATTAGAAACGGCCGAGGATTGATCTAACATACATTGATTCTCGACCAATCAGAATACAGGATTCGGAATCCAATCTCTTGTGTTAAACTTACAAATCAAACCGTTCAAATTGGGTATCGGATGAATGAAAATTCTCATGTTTTCTTCTTTACATGAAAATTCTGATTGAAAACGAGTAGTTATATTTTTTCCTCCCACTTGAATCCCTATCCCTACGAAATAACACTATTCTACATTTATCTGCGTAATAAAAATCATTACTGAAATTACAACTCTCACCTACAGCATATCGTGTTAAGAATACATGACAATAATCAATTTTCCCACAGTGTTGACGAATTCAATCGTCCTACATAGAAAATTTACCAATTTGTATGTTGGTAAATCGTATCGATTATACCGATCAGTACTGATAATTCCCCTATTTTACGTCAAAGGACAAGGATGGGGGAGAAAACAGAGTTCAAGGATCTTAAGTCAGGAGAGAATTATTTTCAATTTTAACAAATTTTATTTCATATTCGTGCATGTAGGATATATTTTGGCAAGATATATATTTGGATATACTCGTCATTTGACAATTGTAATCGTCTCAAATTTTTATCTGTAAATTTTGTACATAAGTTTATCAAATGTTCACAACTCTCACATTTGTAAATATGTACTTTACGGGTCTGACAATTCTCGCAACGGGAGGACACATTATCAATACTAGTCTCAGACCGATTCTCGGTTAGCGCGTCACACTGATTAGTGAGACACGTTATTTTCCTCCGCGCGTCTTCAGCGTTTTTAGTGATTTTTCTCTTTCGTATGAGATTTAAAAATAGACCTTTATCCTTCACAGACCCTTCCTTTTTTTTGAGTATGGTTTTCAATTGATTGATTTGTATCAACAAATTGGGTACTTCCACTGAAAGAAATTGTTCGATTGAAAACAAAAATTCGGCCATCTTTAAAGTAGATTTTGAATTCAATACTTACTTTTAGGTTCCAGGAAAAAAGGTATTTGCTGTCGGTTGGAACTATATGTGAGCTCCGACCAGTCTCAGAATGGGAATAATACTCGTGCGTTTTGGAAAGTATCTGCGGCCGGTTGAAGCTATGTGTGAGCTTCGACCAGTCTTAGATATTGGAGTGAGGATCGGAATAATGCTCGTTAGTTTTCTCGAAGGTATCTGCGGCCGGTTGAAACTATATGTGAGCTTCGCCCAGTCTCAGATACAGGTGTTGTATATTTGAGGAGGATGGAACTATGTGTGAGTTCCAGGGTGAGGATTATCAGAGCTATGTGTGAGCAACTAATAGGCAGGGATTCATATCAGAGCTATGAGAAGCTACTGGAGGAACTGATTATTTTCCATTTGTAGGGCCTACCTTTTATACTAATTTTTGTCATTGAATTTTGGTGGGGCACATGGATTTTTACTTAGAGGTGGCATACGTTAGAGGATGGATTTCCTCACATAGCTATGTAAAACTTAATTATTTGAGGAAAGCAAATAGAGTTTTACGAGCCCTTTATTGACCGGATGACCGAGATGACAACGGGTTCGTAGTGACACGTTTTGTAAGAGATCGTGATTGCCCTTCATAAGTTGATGTTTGGAAATAACTACTTGGTCTATGATTTCTTAAAAATACTGAATACATACTGAAGAGAATCGGATATGAATATATATATATATATATATATATATATGATATAATTATTGATTTATATAATTGGTTGTATCAACCAACAATAGTAAGTAGAGATTGATAAAAATTAGATCGGTAAGGTGCATTCAAGAACCACGTGAAGAAGGGTCCGATGTTGGACAAGTGAAAGGTATGCTCGAGGTCATCGACCCGAATCCTCGAGTTCTGTGCAGTATTGGTCTCGATGTCGCGTTGCGTGCATACTGAAGCATGCGTTATCGGAGATCTTCACGATCTTCCGAAGGTTCAGTGCACAAGTATCTTGCATTTCGAGTTGATCACGTGCGTTTTTGGAAACACCTTCCACAAAAAAATAGAGAAGAAAATGTATGTAGGTTAACGAAATAAGAACATATAATATTGTAGAGAGAAGAATATATATATATAGGGGAATGTAGTCATACTTGGACAGTCGTCATACACGGACACTTCCAATATTTCACATTATACTAGCAGCGTTATCTGTGTGCGAGCGTGGTTTGTTTTGTTCACGTTACGGAAAGCTTTTCATGTCACGACATGTTTTGGAACTATTCATTTTCATATTTTGTTGACGCAGAGGCGTGAAAGTGCCAACAAAAGTTTTCAGAAACCTGTGAAAAACGTGATACAACTCCGAGTAAAAACATGTCATCGACAAGGTAAGCATATAAATACGTTAAGTAGTTCCCACGCAATAAAGTGCTAAAAGGAATTCTTGTTTATTTGAATGGTTTGGTTATGACGTTGTGCGATAGGGTTATGGCACTTGTCGTCATATTTCGACACTTTTTGTTGTTATAGTTGGACACCCGTACTCTCTAATATGAATCAGCGATAATCATGACACTTATTCAAATTAACGTATATGCGCTAATTTTTAGGTTATTTTTCACTGAAATTTCAGTCATTAATCTCACAATATGTAAATGAAATATGAATTTGTTTCCTTTTTTTTCAGAGCTTCACGCTACAAGCGAACAACAGAAAGAGGTGAAGTCGACCTAAAAAATGTTGTTTTGGCTATTAAAACAGTGAAGTTGGGAAACGAAAAATTAAAAACAGTGGCAAGGGCTTATGATCTGCCACGAACGACTTTGCGTCGATACATTGAGAAAGTAGACAAAGAGTATGACGACATTTCTATTGTTACTGACGAAAATCTGGAGAAAACCCTACAACGGTTATGTACACACGCTCCCAGACAAGTAAGGAAACTCAGACATAAATTATACTTTAATAAAGTACTACTTTAAAATAATAGGTACTACTTTGAAATAAAAATTTTAATGAAATACTAATACGCAACAAATATTTTACAGATATTCACTACCGAACAAGAGGAAGCCTTGGTCAACTATATAAAACAATGCAGTGACCATTATTACGGCTTGAGTGTTGTTGAACTAAGACAGCTAGCGTTCCAATTTGCTAAGAAAATTGATGTAGATTATCCTCTAACGTGGAACGCGAACGAAATGAGTGGACGCGATTGGTACTATGGTTTCATGAGACGCCACCAAAAACTTTCGTTGCGCACGCCAGAACAGACAAGCTTACATCGCGTAAAATCATTTTCCAAACATAATGTGCAGCTTTTTTTCCACAATGTGGATTTGGTTTTGTCTCAGCATCCATTTCAAGCGGCAGATACATGGAATATGGATGAAACTGGTTTTTCCACAGTGCCAACAAAAATTGGAAAGGTGATTTCGTTGCGAGGTACAAGAAGAGTCGGCCAAATTGCTCAAGAACGGGGGAGCATGGTCACTATGGCTCTTGCTGTCAATGCCGAGGGAAATTCCATACCAACATTTTTTTTGTTTCCTCGCCAAAACATGCAATCTACGTTTTTGGAAAATGCTTCTCCTGGGGCTGTTGGATTTGCCAATGGATCTGGGTGGATGCAGCAAGCGGAATTTATCAAGTACATGGAGTTCTTCATCGAGAAAACTAAAGCCTCAAAGCAATCACCAAAACTGCTGTTCCTGGACAATCACGCCTCCCATCTTTCCGTAGAGGCACTGGATTTGGCTGTTGATAACGGCGTTACTTTAGTTTCATTCCCGCCGCATTGCAGCCATCGCTTGCAGCCGTTAGATGTTTCTGTTTATGGACCAGTAAAAGCGTACTACAAATCGCAATGTAATGCATGGCAAAAGAATAACGCTGGTAAATTTCTAGAAATCCGGCATATCCCAGGCTTAGTTCGATCAACACTGGATTTGGCACTGACACCACGAAACATCAAATCTGGTTTCTCTTCTACTGGAATATTTCCATACAATCCAGATATTTTTACGGACGCGGACTATGTGCAAGCAGTGTTTAGTGGCGAAAATGCTCGAGCTGTTGAGGAAGCTGAAGTCAGTGACGGTGATTTACAGCGCACTATAGTTCATTTACCTGTCCCTACAGTTGCCGTACGTGAAGAAATCGCTAGTCCCACTGAATCATTGGTATCCACATCTCGTGAATCAAGATTTCCTTCCGTTTTGAACAAAATTGGACCTGTGCAAGCTACTCCACCAACGGCAAAAAAATCAAATCGAGGACGGCGTCCAATGAGCAGCACAATTTTGACGTCGCCAGAAAACGTTGACACATTGCGGGAAAAGCAACAAAAGCGGAAGGCTTCCACAAAGCCAGGAAAAAGTTTGACACCGACCTCAGCGAAAGCAGCAGGCACTACAGTACCAGCAAAACGAGGTTGTCCTCCCAAAAAAATGCAACAAAAAAGTTCTTCTGATGAAGACGAAGATGAGGATTTTTGCATAATATGTTTAAAAACAATGCCACGACACTTAAACCGCAATAACTCCGTTGCATGTGTTGAATGTAAACGAGACGTCCACCTGAAGTGTGCGAAAAATCTTACCAATTTGTATGTTGGTAAATCGTATCGATTATACCGATCAGCTGATCGTATGAGCGCCCTCTGCAAGCACCTTCCCCTCTTGTTCTGTTATGACGCTCCTGAATGACCGATGGATCCACCTCATAATTAGTCAACTTTAATTAATTATATCTCGGAAATTATGCGTCGGAGAGCATTGTGCAGAAGGACAAATCGTTTTAGAATTTCATCAGGAATCTACTCCCAAAAAAGAGTGCGGGAATTTTGAATCACCCTGTAGATATTCGAATGTATGTACGGGATAAGTATAGGGAAGAGTGAGGAAAGAAAAGAAAAAGGAGAAAGAGGAAAATATCATGGAAGTATAAGCGAGATTGTTACAATTCTTTTCTATACACTCAGAAATCACTTCGAAATATATATATACTGCAATTATACAATTTGAACCTAACTACAGAGAGTTACTGTAGATTGAATAGTGGAAACTATTACATTGAACAAGTCTGATTGATTTGCATCTGGTTGCATGTTTTAGACTTGTGAATTCAAGAATTTCTATCCTCTCGAACTAACTATCTTATATTCCTATTAAATTAATACACTTCCCTATAGCAAATAAGAATTGAAACTTAGATTGGCCTGCCTGGAATTATAAATATTTCAATAATAAATCCCCCTTGTTCATATATATACATATATATTTTTTTTCCCTTCCAGTGGTCAACATAATTTCTTCTCTCCTGAAAGCATTTGAGCCTTTGGAAAGGAGAATCCTCTTCAGGCAGGGACTGTTGAATAGAAGGCATGATCCTTTCTCTGCCAAGCAGGCCCTTTGAGTGAGGAGGAATATTGCACAAAATAAAAAACAATTGCGAGAGGTTAAGGAGAGGATTGCACTCCTGATCGAAGAAATCCCAGATGAACGGGTTGAAATGATTAAAAAACCCACGAGGCCCCCTACAGCATCCACGGAACCACGGGCTGGTCCATCTCTATATATTCGTAGTATCAAGAGTTCGAAAAGACCGAATCTCCCACCCAGGTGCCGGACCTGCGTGAAGAGAAAATTAGAATTTCATGATGAATGCGATGTTGATTATTGAAGTATCCAATGTTTACGAACACCTGTAAGGATATAAGGAATGAATAAGAATGAAATAAGAATTGAAATAAGGAACGATAACTATATACATTACCTGGCTGGATCTCGCAACATGGGTTACCTGTGAAATAAGAAATAATCATATATAGATAAATTATTATGCAGATTAATTATAATTAGGTAAAGTGATTGAAATAGTTATAATGTCTCACCTTGGACCAACGTTGTAGGGAATGAAAACCTCCGGAGAAAAGGACATCCTGCGCTTCAACACTCATAAAATACGCGACACGAAGCAGGAACAAACTGTACGATGACAGTTTGTAAACAATATTCAGTGGAGAATTCCAAAAAGGAATTTGAATAGTAGTTGAGGGAATGAAGTTTGAAAGTTACTAACGCAGACACTAGAAGCCACCAATTACGGTATCAATTCGATTGTCTGTCATTTTTCTAATAAGAGAAAATAATCGCGAATTTAATTTAAAGCTGTCATTTGTATCAGGTGAACAACTTAGAAACTCGAATCGGTCTCCACTCGCAACATGCTTCCTCTGCAATGCACACCGACTCCTGTCGCTAAGACGGTATGGATATCGGCCTTAAAGAGAGACGCAGTAATCAAGGAACTGACTAACAGAGGGGTAGAGTTTGATCCCTCAGACTCTGTTAAAATTTTAAGGACGAGACTTCGCGAGGTGGTTGCATTGAACCAATCACAACGACCAGTACAGGGAATCTGCTGGATCAGAATCTACCACCTCAAGACAGCCCCGATAACGTGACCAACCTCACGGATAGGAACGTCTCCGCAAACTCATTGGGTACACGAGACGTCATACGTGAAGATGGGAGCCAAATCAACGAAACCGTTAGTTGGGAAGAATAAGACATCATACATCATACATCTCTTCCTTTTCAACCAATGGTTTCGTTGATTTGTCCTCTCGTTGATTCGTCCCCCACCCATACGTGACCGATTGGAATGCAAGAGAGAAGCATTGACGCAGAGAATCCGAGAGGAGATACAACAGGAGGGGAGGAATGAGCTGGATAGTTATGCCCGGGGGATGTCAGAGAGAGAAAGAACGATGGCACGGGAACAAAACTGGTGGACCGAAGAAAGAGACGCCACAGAGGCGTTAGTAACAGAATTACGTGGAAGAATATGGGAATAAGAGAGAAGGGGCGATACCCTCAATCCTAATTTAGATGAACGACTCCCGAGAATGACAAATGACGAGGAGACAGAGATGGAGAGAGTGATGCGGAACCTCTTCAGCAACCCTCCCCCTCGAATCCCCAGTATACAAGAACAAGTCAGAAAGTGGAGGGTGTCTTACAACGGTGGTTCAGGATTGCGAACATTCTTAGAATGAGTAGAGGAATTGAGCGATAGTTTCCGTATCCAATCCAAACAGCCGTTGAGTTGCATCCCCATTCTACTTCGCGATAAAGCCTTGTTGTGGTATCGTAACAACAAGCAAAATTGGAAAACCTGGTCGGAGTTTGTACGTGACCCGAATATATTTTATCTACCAGTAGATCCAGACCGTCAGTTGGAAGACGAAATTAGAAACCGAATTCAAGGACCAAAAGAATCGGCAAGAGATTACCTAACGAATCTCCGAACTTCAATGAGGAGATATGGTGAGATGGACGATAGAGCCCAGTTGAATTGTTTATACACCAACTTAAGGTTAGAGTATAAGTTAAACATCAGAAGACGTGAAGTCACATGCGTAGCAGACTTGATGACGTACGCTTGTCAGTACGAAGAAGCCTTGAAGGAGGGTTAAACGTACAAACTACCACCAGGAATCCAACACTCCACAACGCCGGAAACAGCGTACAAAGGCCCGAAAAAAGCCGAGAACCATTCAGATCAGCACTTTAGACTCGCACTACGACAAACGTGCATACTGTCGGCGTTGTGGGCAGGAAGGTCACGCACGATGGGGATGCCCTAATAAAGTAGTAAGGTTGTGCTCTAGATGTGGCAAAAAAGATGTCTGGCCGCAGGCTTGTCGCTGCATAACCGTTCAACCAGTCAATAGACCTCAACGCCCACAACCCAACCGTGATCACGACGATAACCAACGTAGGGTGACCGCCGATACCCAAGGAAGTAATAACTCCTGGTACAGGGACGATTTTCGTAGGAACCCCGACCAGTCTAGAACTTTCAATCAGACGAGTAGACAGAGTGCAAATCGTGGACGATTTAGTTCAGCTTATGACGGGGTAAATAACATCCCACCAAGAAACCCAACGGTCCATCCGACCAATGGGATGACGGAACAACCTACAGTTACGAACGCACTCGCAGAAGTTACATTCGCGAACGTACGTGCTAGCGACTGTAGGCGACGAATAAAGGTGGACATTGCCGGTGAAACTCATTGGGGATTGGCAGATACAGGTGCCACTCTACCTTCATAATGGATAGCGCTTCTTTTGAGGGAGCCCGTGACCAGAGTCTGTGTACATATTTTAACCCCGATCCTCGAGACCTAACCGCATTGGACGGTCGCGGAATTCAAACTCGAGGTACTGCAACCATCTCAACTAGAATCAGCGATCGGACGTTCCCCTTGTCTCACTGCATTGTCGAGTGTTACCACAATCACGTCCTGTTCGGGGTAGACACTCTAGCAAAACTCTACTTCCAAGTAGTATGGGGGAATCCCGAAAATCGTGTTCAAACCTCCGTACATACTTCAACGGAGCAAACGAAATCCGAAAATCCCTATTTTCCACTCCCTCGCGAAATAATGAAGGAGGAACTTAAACAATTCGACGCGATTAAAAGTCCTACTACCTTGGCAAGTCATAAGATTGAAGTCATTCGCGGCACTGAGCCAATCAAATCAAGGTATCATCCCCGCAACCCTGCTATGCAGGAGGTTATCGATCCCGAAGTTGACAAGATGCTTGACGAAAGAATTATTGAACCATCCAGTAGTCCCTGGAGCTCTCCAATCGTTCTGGTTGAGAAAAAAATAAGAGGTATAGATTTCGCATTGGTTTAGAAAAGCGAATGGAGCCCCGGAAAAGGACGCTTACTCCTTACAACATATTAACGACACGCTGAACAAACTTAGGAACGCGAAGTTTATTTCCACAATAGACTTGAAGAATGGTTATTGGCAAGTTCCGCTAGATCCGATTAGTAAACCGGTAACCACTTTTACCGTACCTCGCCGAGGTTTGTTCCAATTCGAAGTAATGCCTTCGGGCTACACTCCGCTTCCGCTACTTTCCAGCGGTTGTTAAACGACTTGATCACCCCTAATCTGGAACCATTTGTCGAAGTTTATTTGGACGATATTATTGTGATCAGTGAAACCCTAGACCAACACTTGGTTATTTTAAAAGGAATATTTAAAATCTTACGTCACACTCGTCTTAAAGTCAACACAGAGAACAGTCAGTTTTCACAGCAACGAATCGTGTACCTTGGTCATGTAATAGACAAGGATAGCATCAGAACCGACCCTGCTGAAACCCAAGCCATTAATCAAATTCCGGTACCCACAAACGTCAAGGAACTACGTCAGTTCATTGGTATGATGTCGTGGGACCACCGCTTTATACCTAACTGTTCAGAATTACCCAAACCTCTCACAGCTCTTCTAAAGAAGCGGGGAAAATGGGATTGGACGGAAAAGGAGCAGGTCGCGTTCGTATCGCTCAAAAACTGTCTCGTCTCTTCACTAGTCTTGTCGCCTCCCGACTTTTCTAGGGAGTTTGTCCTCCAAACCGATGCTAGTAAGTATGGTCTAGGCGCCGTGCTAACTCAGAACACGGATCAGGGTGGAAGGGTCATTGCCTACGCCAGTCGAACATTGAATAAAAGCGAGGTCAACTACTCGGTAACGGAGAAATAATGTTTAGCTGTCGTGTGGGGTATAGAGAAGAGGAGACCCTACTTAGAGGGGTATAAATTTACAGTCCTTATGGATAACCAATCCTCAAAATGGTTGTTTACATCGGACAGTCCCGCAGGTTGAGTCGCTCGATGGAGTCATTTACCTACAACAATTCAAGTTTGATATAATTCACCGTAAAGGCAAGTTGAATAAAGTAGCTGATGCCCTATCACGTAGCCCTTGTCTTTAGAATCCAACCGAGGATCCTGAACAAATCCTGGAGGAAACCATTAAAGTAGCTAGTCTCTCAGCCGAAGACCAATGGTATTGGCGAATGCTTGACAAAGGCCGCCAAGAACCTGACAGATACCCCGAATATTGTATTCGTAACAACAAACTGTACAAACATGTTCTACACAGTCTTAACTACGAGGAGAGGCAGGATGCATGAAAGTGCCGCGTCCCCGGGTCCCCTCGACATCAAGTCTTACTCGAAAACCACAATTCTCCGACCGCTGGTCACCTTGGCATCGCCAAAACGATAGCCCGAATTTCGAAATCCCACTTTTGGCCTAGGATGAATGAAGACATAACTCGTCACGTCCACGAATGTCAAGTTTGTCAGGAATTTGAACCATCGCAACAACCCATTTCAGGTATCATGGGTACAACTAACGCCACACAGCCTTGGGAGGTAGGATCAATCGATATCATAGGTCCGAAACCCAGGTTCTCTAACGGACATAGTTACCTACTAGTAATGCAGGATAAATTCACCAAGTGGACAGAAATCCAACCGCTTAGACAGCCAAGGGCCCCGGTAATAGTTAAAGCGTTTAAAGAAAGAGTAATTCTGAGGTTTGGTTGCCCCCGAACGGTCATTTCCGATAACGGCAGTCAGTTCGTAAGTAAAGATTTCGTTAATTTGCTCGCGCAATACGGCGTTAGGCACCAGCGTACTCCCGTTTATTCCCCGCAATGCAATCCAGTAGAAAGGATGAATGAGGTCATAGGAACCATGATAAGTCAATTTATCGAAAAGATGCAACGGTCGTGGGATAAATTTATTCCAGAATTGATGTTCGCAGTTAACACGGCTAAGCATGAATCGACTCAGTTCACACAGTCATTTCTCAGCTACGGTAAAGAAATTTATCCACCCCGAACATCAAGGTCGGAATTAGAGGCTCAGGATGATGCCCCGTTAATCGATCACGAAGCCAGATTGAGAGTCCTCCGTGAATCCTTCGAACTGGTGAGGGTCAACCTAGCGAGAGCGTTTGTAAGGTAGAGTCGCCATTATAACAAGGATAAAGGCGATTGGGAACGCCGGGTGGGGAAGACTGTCAGCAAACGCAAACACCACTTGTCTTCCGCCGCAGATGCGTTTTCGGTCAAGTTGGCTAATAAGTTTTCCACAGGTTACATAGTGACATCAGAAGTATGAAATGATGTTTACGAGATGGAAAAGGATGGGAAGATCAGTCAAGTCCACATCAAGGATCTTAAACCTAATGTTTCCGATAGTCCTAGCACAGGACAAAACTGAATTAATCCTGGAAGTACCCCTGTACATGTCAATTTCGTGATCCACGAATGAGCTTACGTTTAATTTTGATTTCTTTCGCTGTGTTCAGTGACTATGGCAGAAGCACCGGAATAAGAGCCTGACACGAAGGAGAGTATCCGCGATAAACTCCGTCGCTTGTACGCGGACGCCACACCAACGTGCGTCATTAGAGTCAGGGTGGCCGTCTCCACATCCAAACCCATTAACCCTAAAAGTAAGAGCGAGAAACTAATGGCAGACGTCCAAAAGCCTCAATGTCCACTCAACCTAAATCTTCAACTTCACAGCCCGTTTTGTCCACGCCAGCGAACGTTTGCCTGCCTGGTGCAGGAACTTCTTCATCGAAAGTCAAGTCAACGTCAAGATACCTGCCACAACAGAGGTCGAGTGTCTCACTAAGGCCGTTCCACTTCCTACCACTATCGTGAAGTCTAGATCCAACCACGCCAAGGTGGAACAATACGATCCAGCTGATCCTGGGTTCGATAAAACCTCACGTTCTGCGCATACCCAAAGCACCCATCAAATCAGGCCGAAGGTGGTTAGCGTGGAAAAGCCGACGTCTTCAATGAGCCTTGCTGTCACATTGTTGAAAGAGCAGCTAAGGCGCTGTGAGAAAATGACTGACCCGTCAAAAATCAAGGGGTCCAGTCGGTTACAATTATCAGCAACAGCTGGAGACATGGAGTCTCTGATAGATCGACACGGGAGTTGAGATTAAAAGAGGGTCTGAGCCCAGTCTTACCGAACGGCCGATTCTCACCGGAACGCGGAGTCAAACGCTACGAGAGCCTTAACAAGGAAAAGATCAAAAGATCAGATATGGCGCACGCAGGCTGAAGTTGACGGCAAGGGATAAGCAGGACAGGGTCTGGTGAATCAGCGGAGGCGAGGGTCGACTAGTCATCAAACGACAGGAGGACGCCAAATAGCAGAGATCTTCGCTATTCATCTGCTTACCAGTTTCGAGTGTCAGTGAATGAAAGTATTTCTGGTCATATATGGCCGACCGTTTTTCCTCATTTAATGAGTGGATCATCAGTATTTGCGCCGATTGTGCGCATAAGTATTGAGTCAAGCAATCGTCGAGAGACGAAAACGAACGATCCGTGCCATACATTAGTATGTAAGAGAATGAAGTATAGTTTTTTTCGTTCTGATAAGTATTAACGACCGAGTCGTGTGGGGGATTTTGCTCCACTGTTTTCTTTCGCTAAGAGTTCATTTTTACTATGTTGGGTCAGAAGCTTTAATGGAGAGTGTTCTGTATAACGGCTGACTTTTAATACCGATAGAATTCAGAGATGCTAGCTATGCCAGTCGTTATAGGAATCATATAATTCCCCCCCCCCCCCCCTCAACGTCGTACAGCGATGTTGCATCAAATTACTGCTCAAGGCAACAAAGGATTTCAACTTGGGCTCAGAAAGGGTGCCAGATGGCCCCAGAAGGGAACTATCAAAATCAAGAAAACGAGACAAGAATCAAGTCAAGAGCAGAAGTATTCAAAATGAGCCCATACATTACCGTAAACTAACCCAGACCGCGTAGAGGGAGTGGGTAAAAGGGGATTGCGAAATAATGTCGGGTGATAGTGAATCGCACACATAATTTTGAAATAAAATTGAAACATATGATTCGGATTTAATGTAAAACTACAAAAGGTGGGCTTCAACTGCACCACACAAATAACAAAGACTAACAGCCGGCAAGAGGCGACTGAACTGTGCGCGGAACAAAACAATTAATTTTTCCCCACTTATTTCAATAAATACGAATCAATCAGTGCAGCCGGAAAACCTACATGCACTGGAAGAACAGCCACGCGTTTTTCTCGTTTCTTTCTTTTGAACTTGGCGGTTACCACGATGTCCAGCACAAGAGAGAATAAATTGTGAGAGAAGAGGAATTCGCCATGACAAATTCCACGTTAGAGAAATTATTCCAGTGAATGGAAATCACCGACTCTCGTACACGGGAAGGGAATTCAAGAAAGGATGGAATCCAAAAGGCACGGGGCACCAAATTCCCCACACTTTCAACTGTCACAAACCAACGTTGAGCCGCTAAGATTGAGAATGATTGTCTCGTATTGATAATAAAAGCCGATGAGCTGAATTCCATTCCCTCTTTCTTCCATAATTCGAAATTAGGCCACCGGTGGCTCTATCAGCGAATTCGAAACGTAATCCCAATGGCACGTGGCCCCATGGACGTCGATAGCGAGAGTACCGGTGGCGTGGAAATTTCCCATCATAAGGCAGACCGGGTTCCACTTGATTCTCGTTGTACGGCAGTGGCGATAAGAGTTCTCCTCTTTCTCCTCTCACGGTGATCCTGTACCTCTAACTATGACCCTTCTTCCCCGCCAAGCAAATATTCCGAGCAGGTAGAGAAAGAAAAGAAAGAACAAAGCGAGAAAGCGGGAGAAATAATACAATTCCGTATCAGTCGACAATCACACGGCTGTAGCATCCTTAAGAGACTCTATACAATACAAATTTTCCATAGAGCTATAATGACAGTCTCCCCTGACGGCTATAACCCTACTCCGCGACATCGACGAGAGAGAGAAAATTACAAAAAACCATGTGACGAGGTATTGAAAAAAATACCGTCACATCTGTAAGGATCAATTTTGGGTTCGAAGCACTCCTTCGTGGAATTCATGATTGGAGTAAGAGACGAACAAACATTGTTATATTTTTTGTTTTTTATAAATTACGTCACCGTTTGTTTTCTTTTGTCGTTTCATCCACTGTGATAGAAAGTGCTGTAACTTATGAAAGAATAAATAAATAGTTGTATTGCATAGAAAGAGATGATTCATTAACGGTCCAGCCGTCTAGATGTTTGTAATTGTGTTGCCTTCATTCCTAAGTGGGAGAAAAAAAAGTACGCTTCTGGGAAGCATCCTTTTTTTTATTCAAGAAATGGGAGTGCGACGTAAAGTCGTATTATTCCACCTGGGAAGAGAAGAATACGATTATGTATTAGAGGTATAATAGTAATCTGAAATAGTATAAAAGATTACCTCGGGAGCATTGCAAATGCAATGCTCAATATTGAAGTATCCAATGTCCACGGACACCGGTAAGGATATAAGGAATGAGTAAAAATGAAATGAGAATTCAGATAAGGAACCATAACTATATACATTACATGGCTGGATCTCGCAACATAGGTTACCTGTAAAATGAGAGAGAATCATATGTAGATGAATTAAAAATTAGATTAATTATAATTAGGTTAAGTGATTGAAATAGGAGTAATGTCTTACCTCAGACCAACGTTGTAGGGAATGAAAACCTCCGTAGAAAAAGACATCCTTCGCGTAGACACTCATAAAATGCGCGACACGAAGCAGGAACAAACTGTACGATGACAGTTTGTAAACAACATCCCAAACGACCATTTTGGATCGCAGTATCGAATTATCGCATGCGTGACGCATGCGCAAAAATAACACGTGACAGCCTGTGTTCGGAAGAAGATAGAGGTATGAATCGTAACAAATGTTCGCGTCCGCTAGGATCGTGGCAGTCTCTCGCGTGGGAAATGAATCCTCTTGGGATTAACAGGAGGTGCCAGCGCGAGTATCATCACTTCTCGATCCCGGCTGGTCTATTGACATTAGACACTCGGTTGAAAAGGTGGGAGCAGTCAGGTCGTTGTACCCAGTACATGGCTTTATAGATAGGTTTTGCGTAGGGGAGGTGGTCGACGGTTATACACCGTCAAAGAGTAAACGCTGGTTAGGCAATCACTGGACAAAAGTGGACACACTTTTCTTTGGGCCATAGCGGCAGAGCACAGCCGAGACGCGGGAATTAGCTGGTAGCTACCCTCTTACAGCTAAAAACACGACGAGGCCACTCTCTCACGGCCAGAATAATTACGAAGCCAGTGATAGGTCAGATAGTGAAAGTCACTAGAATGACTAGGTCCGATATAAGGCTTTGATATTTTGATCGCGGTCAGAGATCAATTGAGGTGCCGGGAAGAATAACTCGCTTAGCGCTCGGAACGCATCACAAATTTGATCCAAACAGTCCCGTCGGAGGTCGAGGAAAAAAGTCGAAATTTTGGAGATCAAAGAATACTAGGTCATAGAGCTTGAAAAAACAAGGTCAGTGTCCCTCTACCATTTTTTTCTAGGATGAATAATTCTCGAGAAAAAAAATAAAAACTACACATTTTTTCATACCAAAAATCAATGTTTTCCAACATTGAACTCGTTGGATCTCATTCATTTTCCGGCGAATCGGAAGAAAACTTACAGATTCTGATTTGTGAGACTTCACCGAAGACGACAATGTCGAAAAAATTTATAAAAATTAATAATAAATCAGTTAATTCTTTATTCGAAGTAAAAATCACGTGTTTTATGCTTTGCATGAAAGAAGTGTCGGGGGAAGTATGAGCTGCAAAAAACTTCCAGCGACAAGGTTGTTCGCTAAGGTATGGACGAACTTTTTGGAAAGTTCCAGATCGATTGGATTATTAGTTTGCAAAAGACAGGGATTTATTTATTAGCGCACAACGGCAATCTATCACGATTATGCGTCTTTTACCGGGAGACTATCAGGGTCCGTAGGAAAGATTGTATTCAACCACTGTTTCAACTTGAGATGTTTTTTTGGGTCGGAGAATTCGAATATCCAACTACTTCCACGAGATTCAATTTCCTTTATCCATGTTCTCGTTATAAAAAAATTTGATTGAAGTTACAGAAAGAATAACTCGCTTAGTGCTTGAAATCACGTAGAAGAGTGATTATATTGGGCAATAAAAACAAGTAAGTGGAAACAAGTAATAGAAAATATACATATTCAGATTCTTGTAAGTAAAACCTATTTTGACACATAATTCTCAAGGTGAAAATGATAAATCAAAAACATTCTCGGTCTCAAATCAATAGTTTTGAAAACATACCTCACGATGACTCAGTCGTTTGTTAGCGAAATCGAATGCTATTTTCAGGATGTGTGCTCAATAGTATATCAATTATCACCAACTACGAGATTTTGTGAGAAGCATGATGTGCTGAATTTCATTCAATCACAAATCAATGCTAATCGAAAATTACGTTTCACGTACTTCGAAGAAAAGAAGTGTCGCAAGAATTTGTCCAACCACTGTAAGAGATATAACGAGGAGAATACTTGTAGTGCATGAGAATTTCGATCCTACGATGTTTCTCTAATTCTTTTTACACTAGTGCCGCTGACACAATTCGATTTCCAATTGTTTCGAATTCCTTTGTTGTCAAATTTTGTCGGATACTCCACTCGATTATCAGGAACATCTTCGTTACTGAAAGTTCTATTGAACTTAAAATTCTTCCGATACTTCTTTTCTTCGAAGTACGTGAAACGTAATTTTTGATTAGCATTGATTTTTGATTGAATAAAATCAAACACATTATGCTTTTCACAAAATCTCGTAGTTGGTAATAATTGATATACTATTGAGCATACATCCTCAAAATAGCATTCGATTTCGCTAACAAACGACTGAGTCATCGTGAGGTATGTTTTCAGAACTATTGATTTGAGACCGAGGATGTTTTTGATTTATCATTTTCACCTTGAGAATTATGTGTCAAAATAGGTTTTACTTACAAGAATCTGAATATGTATATTTTTTATTACTTGTTTCCACCTACTTGTATTCATTGCCCAATATGATCACTCTTCTACGTGATTTCAAGCACTAAGCGAGTTATTCTTTCTGTAACTTCAATCAAATTTTTTTATAACAAGAACATGGATAAAGGAAATTGAATCTCGTGGAAGTAGTTGGATATTCGAATTCTCCGACCCAAAAAAACATCTCAAGTTGAAAAAGTGGTTGAATACAATCTTTCCTACGGACCCTGATAGTCTCCCGGTAAGAGACGCATAATCGTGATAGATTGCCGTTGTGCGCTAATAAATAAATCCCTGTCTTTTGCAAACTAATAATCCAATCGATCTGGAACTTTCCAAAAAGTTTGTCCATACCTTAGCGAACAACCTTGTCGCTGGAAGTTTTTTGCAGCTCATACTTCCCCCGACACTTCTTTCATGCAAAGCATAAAACACGTGATTTTTACTTCGAATAAAGAATTAATTGATTTATTATTAATTTTTATAAATTTATTCGACATTGTCGTCTTCGGTGAAGTCTCACAAATCAGAATCTGTAAGTTTGCTTCCGATTCGCCGGGAAATGAATGAGATCCAACGAGTTCAATGTTGGAAAACATTGATTTTTGGTATGAAAAAATGTGTAGTTTTTATTTTTTTTCTCGAGAACTATTCATCCTAGAAAAAAATGGTAGAGGGACACTGACCTTGTTTTTTCAAGCTCTATGACCTAGTATTCTTTGATCTCCAAAATTCCGACTTTTTTCCTCGACCTCTGACGAAACCGTTTGGATCAAATTTGTGATGCGTTCCGAGCGCTAAGCGAGTTATTCTTCCCGGCACCTCAATCATTCATATCCCTGGCCAAAGAAACTAAACAAACCTAAACTGCAAGTAGTCTTCAGGTTTGTTTAGGAGCTACTATGTGTTTTCGTCTCGTGAATTTGTGGAGTACAACTAAACCCGCAATTTATGATTCAATTCCAAATGCTCGCAAACAATGACTTCCCAATTGTTTTAGTATTTAAGTGTATAATCTATTCAGGTAAATTCGGAGCTTCAATGGAACCAATCCCTCCTGCACACCTCCAGAAATGAGGAACTAGGTTTTCCAGGTTCCATTCCGCAATTCTATACGATATTTCACTCCCACGAATATCCGTCAGTTTTCGTAATTCCGGAAGGACTTCATTCAAGTACCTTGGTCAAAAAAATTAAATAAACCTAAACAAAAAATTCTCTTCGGGACTGCTTCCGACCTACTGTGCGTTTTTGTCTCGGTGATGTCGGAAATAAATCTAAACATTAATTACATCCATCGTTTCCGGATACACACACACAATGACCTCAGAATTGTTTCCATATTTCATTCATCGACTTACTTATGACAAGTTCAAGTTTTTATGGAACAAATTATTTCATCACACTTCCGCAATACAAAAACACTGGATGTTTTAGATTCAGTTCCGCATTTTGTGAATGAATTGATTCCAGAATTAAACATTCAATTCTCCGAAAGAGATGGGATAAGAATAGAATAAGAATTTTTTTCGGACTTATTTTAACATTCAGAACATTTCGTGCATTCATGATCTCCTCTAGTTCCGCACATGACTTTAGAAATTTACTCCTACCTAATGGGGATTCGAAACCTCACGGAACCTACCTGCTTATACGACCTGCCTACCTAACCTCTGAGCTATCCTAACACCCCACTCTGAAGGCGCGTCTTGCCAATGATACTGTGCAGCTGTTCAAGGATCTAATCACGCACGCGTGATTGGGTTTCCGTGTATTCCCACGTAGACCTAAGAGAAGTGTTTCCATTTATTTTAGATCTACTTCCGGAGGAACATGCTTTAGAGCAATTGACTTTTATGTCTGCATAAATCATTTCCAATGACTTAGGTACATATCTTGGGTTATAATCTGTTTAGGTTTACTTATGAAGAATCGGGAATAAAATTTTTATAAATGTTCACGCGTCATGTGATCTGATCAACTTCCGTAAGATGCGGAAACATTTATCAAAGGTTTGTTCCGATTTTTCGCAATAGGTGAACCGAAGTACAACAAAACGTGGACTGTTTCAAAATAATTTGAAATCATTATATGTATACAAATCGTGATTGTTCACGAAATGATAGGCGCGGAAATAGATTTGAAATGCATGGAAATATTTTGCCTAGGTTTCAACGTAAACTCGCGGAAGTTGATCAAGTGACGAGATGCGGGAACATTCATCAAAGTTTTCTTTCCGATTTTTTGCAAGTACACGGAGAAAAATTGTCTATTATGAATTACTAGACTCGCTAGTATATTGCGGATATACTTGTATTTTGAAGTTATATACCACACATTCTCTTCAAAAGTACCAGACTTTCTGGGAGTTAATGGTAGGATAATAACATTTTATGATAGATAGTCTGATGCTTTTGATGAGAATGTTTGGTATATAACCCCAAAATGCAAGTATATTCTCAATATACTGGCGCGTCTAGTCATGATCATGAAGTAATCAGTCTTATGACTGGTTTGATGAAATCCTCCAACCCTGTCTATTGTCCGCTAACCGCTTAACTTCTGCATATCTACGACAGCCCTCATCTTGTATAATTTGCTTCATATAACTTAATCTAGGTCTACCTCTTCGAATTTTACCATTCATTTTTCCTTCCAATATTGTTTCCAATAGGCTATCATGCCTTAATGTGTGTCCTATCAGATTACTTCTACTTTTCACGACCTGTCTCAAGAGACTTATTTTTTCATTTACCTTCTCAAGTACTTCTCCATTTCTTACTTTCTCTATCCACTTCATTCGAAGCATCTTTCTATAACACCACATTTCAAAAGCTTCGAGTCTTCGTTGGGCCATTTTTCCAATTGTCCAAGTTTCGCAAACATACAATGCCGTGCTCCAAACGTAACTCTTCAAGAATTTCTTCCTTACTGCTAAGCTAATATTCTGCGAACATAGTAACTGTTTCTTTGGGTCGGAAGCCTGTTTCCCTTGTGCTACTCTTGCTCTTATATCTCTTTCGCTTTCACCGTTTTCTGTAATTATGCTTCCCAGGTGGTTAAATTCCTTGACTTGCTGAATTGTCTCTGCATCTATTTTGATTTTCGTTCTTCTTGATGTTTTCGCTGTTGTACAAATCATGAATTTTGTTTTGTCATTATTTATATTCACACAATATTTGTCTAGTAATATTTTTTTATAGTTTTGAGAGTATTTTCTAACTCAGCACCACTCGTAGCTAATATAGCTATGTCATCCGCAAATCTCAACATGCTTACATTCTCACCTTGAATCTGTAATTTCAATGGCACTTGCTCCTTCACTTCGTTGATTGCTTCTTCTATATACAAATTGAAAATCAGTGGCGATAGTGAGCGTCCTTGTCTCACCCCGCTCTTAATTTGTGCTTCTCCTTTTTTACCCTCCATTTCTATTATTGCGGTTTGATTCTTATATCATCCATATATCACCCTTAAAATTAATCCCTACCTTTTTCAAAATCGTGAACATTTTTTCCCAATCAAAATCATCGAATGCTTTTTATATATTTACAAAACCTATATACACAGACTTTTTCAACTTTAGACTTTTCTCTATTACTGTTCTCAGTGCTAATATTGCGTCCCGCGTTCCCCTATTTTTCCTGAAACCGAACTGATCTTCTGCCAATCTACTCTCCATTTTATTCTTCCTCCTCCTGTATATGATTTCGGTCAGTATTTTCGAGGCATGTGGAGTTGGACTAATCGTTCTGTAGTTCTCGCATTTGTCTGCTCCTTGTTTTTTTGGAATGGCGACAATTTTGTTCTCCTTGAAATCTTTCGGTACTTCACCTATTTCGTACATATCTTTGACCAAATCAAACAGTGCGTCACGAGTTCTCTGACTGGAGGCTTTGATAAGGTCCGCACTTATGCCATCTATTCCTGGCGCTTTATTATTTTTCAATTCTTTCAAAGCCCTGTCGAATTTTGATCTCAAAATTGAATCTGCCAATTCTTCTTCATCGATATCTTCCTCCCTCTCTGAAATTCCTACATTATCGCTCCCTTTATACAGATCTTCCAAATGATTAATCCATTGTTCTATTTTTCCCTCCGTTCTTATCAATTGTCTCCCTAGAGAATTTTTAATCTTACTGCTGCTAGATTTCATTTGTCCAAAAAATCCCTTAACCATCCCATATGCCTCATCAATTCTTCCTGAGTGTAATCTCACTTGTATATCTTGACATTTTGGATGGGGGACAAATTAACGAAAAACCAAATCAACGGAACCGTTAGTTGGAAAGAATGAGACATCATACATTGTACATCTTTCCCTTTTCAACCAATGGTTTCGTTGATTTGTCCTTCCGTTGATTCAGGCCCCATCCGACATTTTCCCTCCAACCATTGTTCTTTCGCTTCCCTTGATTCTCTGATCATTTTATTCCTCAGTGCCTTGTACGTCTGCTGGTCTTGTTCACTATTCTTATTCTTGTATTTCCTCCTTCCATTAATTGAATCGAGAATTTCTTCTGTTATCCATGGTTTCTTAGGGTCTATCTCATCGTTCTTCAAAATTTCATCTGCACATTGCTCCATGTTCCCCTTCATATTTGTCCATCTACTCTCTATTTCCAAGTCTTTTCCTTGTCGATCCTCCAATTTTCCGCCCAACATCACTTTGAATGCCTCCCGTGTTTTTCCTTGTTCGAGATTCTTCAAATTCCATCTTTTTTGCATTTTCCATTTCTTTTTCAGAGCTTTGAATTTCAGAGAACATTTCATCAGCAACATATTGTGATCACTATCTATATCCGCGCCTGGATAAGTTTTACAGCTTTTCACTTGGTTTCTAAATCTTCGTTTTACTAATATGTAATCGATTTGATATCTTGCTGTATCTCCTGAAATTTTCCAAGTATAGATTCTTCTTGGATGATTTTTGAATAATGTGTTGGTAATAACTATTTTATGGCTTTCATAGAATTCGATTGAACGTTGTCCTCTTTCATTTCTTTTTCCCAACGCAAAATCTCCTATTATGTTGCACTTTTTTCCTTGCCCTACTACCGCATTCCAGTCGCCTATGATCATTAAATTTTCTTCTCCCTTCACATATTCTATCATTTCTTCTATTTCCTCGTACGTTTTTTCGATATCTCCCTTTGAGTATACAGATGTGGGTATGTGTACTTGAACTACAACAGTGTCTACCAGTTTTATTCTAACTCTGACCATCATTATGCGTTCGCTATGTTGCAAATAATTTTCTATCCTATTCCCTACCCTTTTACGCATTATAATTCCCACACCTGCTTGATCATTCTTTGATGCTGTGTGAATGATTCTATAATCCCCACTCCAGAAATCTCCTTCTTGCGGCCATCTCATTCCACTAATTCCCATTACATCGATACCCAACCTCTTCATTTCTAATTTCAAATTCTCTGATTTCCCTGTTTGTCTCAGTGATCTAACATTCCACGCTCCGACTCGAAGAATGTTCTCTTTCCTCCCTATCCTGTTTGGTTTTCTGGCTTGTTTGATGAGGCTCTCTCAAGTAGCCTCCACCCGGAGATCCGAACGGGAGGCTATTTCACCTCCAGAATATTTTACCCGAGAGAACGCATCATGTTGTTGTCGTTGCTTTTTTTTCAATGAATTGAAATTCGGAATTCTCGGCTTGGAGAGAAGATTTCATTTTCTCGGGAATATTAGAATATATCAAGGGAGGTAGTTTCCCCTTGCTTTCCTCCCGTTTCTGCCGAAGTTCCTGGCGATGGGATGATTCAGTTGCTCTTAGTTTGTATTCTCCCTCTCGAGTAGTTCATTTCACACGAAAAAGAGACCCATTTCTGAGATACTTATCCTCCCCACCACGTAGAGGAAGCAGATACTACCAAGGATGGATAAAAAGGATATCATGGACAGGTTTCAAGAATGTCCCCCCGGAAGACCCGCAATCATCCCACGGGGAGGTCTAGTAATTTATGATAGATAATTTTTCTGAGTGTAGACCGAGATGCACCAAAACCCAAAATACCCCCAAGTGATTTGAAGTCATTATGTGCATACTATTCGTAACTGTTCCTAAACTGATTGGTACGGAAATACCCATGTTATATAACGGGGTTTGCCGTAGGGGGAAGGGAGGAGAAAAACCCCGTTATAAACGTAAAAATAACACGCCTTCCCAACCGGAGTGGCTCGATTGGAAAAGCCAGTGGGTACCCGCCCCTGGTTTGAAGCTTTCGATAAGATATAGATTCTCTTATCTTGCACCCCCAGTGTGGTGGTTAAGGTTAACATGGAAGGAATTAAGATGTGGAGGAATTCGTTTCACAAATGCTTCATTCCATTCAAAGAAACTATGGAAAACATAAAAACAGATATAATTTTGTTTACAGATCTTTCTATGAGAATTTCCGAAAAGAACTTGAATGTACAATGAGTAAGAAAATATAATTTTGATTACAGATCTTTCTATGAGAATTTCCGAGAAGAACTTGAATGTACAATGAGTAAGAAAAGGAAGGAAATTCCCTTGTGTCGTGTATACAGTGTGTATGAAGAAGGAGGAAGGAAGAACTGATATTTTTTCCTCTTTTGCTCTTGAGTCACCGTGGTGGAAAAGAAGAGTACACGTTAGGTACTTCTTTTCGAACAAAGAAAAGACGAGGTGATGGTTGCTTCTGGTGTCCTCCTGTCTCTCTCTCTCTCTCTCTTCTCCTCTCGAAGGTTGAAGATGTGCTGTTTCATGATTGGGTCTTAACGCGATTCGATGCCAGAATATGCTTTGAATTAATTAATTACGCTGAATTTCACTGATTTTATTATAACAAAAAAAATTGATTCTATTCGCGAAACTTGGTTGGATTATGTACTTATTCTACAGAGTCACGTTTCACTAAATTTCAATCATGACTAAGGCAAAGGAAATAATTTGAGAAAACGTTCCGTTGGAAAGAGATTTTTGAACGTGAACTTCTTACAGAAGACTCCGTGGGACCTTCCAAAGGGACACACTTTTACGATTTATTGCGAAACTTGAAATATTCAATCGTCAACTTGCCTTCAATCGAATCTTCGTTTCTTACCCTCTTGCGGGAAAGGACGGACTTGTCTTCACGTATGGAAATGGGATGTTCAACGAAAACTTCCGCGTAACGGATCTCCCGATTCTTCCATCGTCCGTCCTATTTACGTGTTCTTCACCTAGGTGATGGAACACGCCAGATCCTGGCAAGAGGGGTTTTTTTGCCGACTCAACTGCCTGATCAGCAGTGATTAATCGATTCGGTATTGGGAAAGAGAGAGAGAGACACGGGCACTTGGGTACTGTGAACAAAGACAGCGAATCCGCGGGCGTTGGACTTTGGTTCCGCGTTGGTATGTTCCATCACGGTGCATCGAAAATATGCATCGATGTGGACATCGATGCGAGCTCTGACCTTGAATTCTTTCTTCCTGCTCAGCGTTTTGTTCGAGCGTGCGTTTTTTCTTCTTACATACTATAAGTCGGAATATATTTATACATATATTTTCAATAATGTTTGGGATCTGACTTCCCTTTGTTTTGAAAAAGTGAACGTATGGGAATACAAGCGGGAATAGGGATTATATTATTCCGTACGCTGGGAGTGAAACTCATCGTCACGTAACATCTCCCCGCTTGAGACCGGAAATGGTGTGCGGAAGACAATCCCATGCACGGTCCCAGGTCGAATGGTGACGAGGAATTTCTCTCCTTCGTGGTTAATTCGTGACCCTCGCTCTCTTGTTTTTGTGTATCTCTATAAATAACTCTAAAATGTCGAAGTATGTATTGTTCGTGTTCTTTTGGAAAGACGGCTTCGTCTGTTAGTGCAGATCCAATGATGCGGTTGGCGGGGCACGAGCCGGAGGTTGATTTGGCGGACAGATGGCTTTTATTGGCAATGGCGTTGGTGGTGGCGCCGGCCGTGCTGCTGGTGGTGTTATGTTGGGTATTTCATGGATGATCGCGATTTCGGGTCTTTGGGCGAACCTTTTCCGGGGCTGTTGGTATGCTCTGTTGGCCCTTCGTTCACACCGTTTGCTGTAGATGACGTAGGCAATGATTCCGAGCATTAGGGCCATCGTTAGGGATGGCACTCCGTATAGGGCCACGCGGGATCCGAACAAGCTCCGATGGTGCCTTTGGCAGTCATGATGGTGGATCCGGTAGAAGCGGTGCAGCCCGCGTGTAGCTGTAGGATCCCGATTCCCTGTATCACCACCTTGCCCATGGGGTGGTTCGGGCAGTGTATGTCTATTCCTTCAGACCAACCAGCGGAGAAGAGCCATCCCATCCCGGATTCGAGTTCAGCCCAGTATGTATCTGGCGTTCGGGGGATCTTCACGGTGCACAGCTTCCAAGGGTCTGATGTTGGCCGACTTAATAGTTCGGTTTCGCAGGTTGGCCTAGCAGTGATGGATCGCAGGAGAGTGGGTCCGCAAATGTACGTGACTCCTTTGACCTTGCATTCACTCAGATATGCGGCTGTGGGCGAGAAATAGAGCATCAGCTTGGCCTCCACGGCCACATACGGGATCTGAGGCTCCACGTAGGCGACTACTGTCCTGCCTGGGCCGAAGCTTTGATTGATCGGGCATCTATACGGCCTAAGTAGCTGGTAGATGTTCCTTCCCAGGAGCGGGATAGCGATTACCAGGATAAGTCGATCTCTAGACGTTAGTTTCTTGACGTTCATGAGGTTGGTGAATTGCTCCGAGTGGAGCTCTTCCAATGTCATAGGAAACTGGTAGGCCGAACTTTGCTGTTTTGGGCGGAAACTACCGCGTTCATCATGGTGTTTACTCCCTCTATATATTGGGCGATCAGGCGCTCTTGCTCGTCGAGCCACCGGCGCATTAACAGCCTGTAGGTTTCGGTTCTTGATTCACTAACAAACTCTTCCAGTTGCACTCCGAGCCTGTTGACTTCCTTCGCAATAGTGGACATCTTTCGGCTTTGGTTGTTTATCGCGTCATGTATGAAGTGTAGTTGCGAGCGGAGGATATGGGTCTGATTCGCCAGGAGGGCCGCCACATGACCCTGGTCATCGTACAAGCGGTCTATTTCTTTGTTGTGACGCTCGGCTTCCTCTTCTCCCATGGTGCCGAATAGTACATGGCTGACTGTTCCGATGGAAGTAAACGGGGCTCCCCGTTTGGTGCGCCGTTGGTTGGTTGTGAGGCCTTGAAGTGTTTTCGTTGAACTTTCGGCTACCGCCAGCTTACGGCGCAAATGGCCATCTGCTTCGGCAAAAGAACAATCTGCTTGCTGGTGTTGGTGACAGGCTAGCCGCGCTTGGTGAAGGAGTTCCTCCAGATCGGGCTTAGCATCAAGGAGAGGTTTCAGATCGATATAGGCTACTAGTCGCCATTCAGCGGGAGACAGTCGTATGGTGTTGAACGAGTCGAAATAGACTCCCGCTGGGGTGGATACTAGGACAACGGTGTGTCCGGGAAATTCCCTGGCCCCAACAATACTTATGATGAAGGAAAATATCCATGTTGCCATGGTCGCCATCCCGCTGGTCGTGCGTGGTGGAAAAGAAGGTTAATCCCACGCTGACTTCTCCACGACGCAGGAGCATGGGATGAGGGAGAAAGTGTTAGTGTTCGTGTGTGTGTGTTTGACAAAACGCTTGTACCAGAGATGAAGAGCAGAGATCGCCAACGCAATGCCAAAAATCATGAAGCGTATCACGTTTTTTTTTATGGAGAAAAAAAAACATGATTGGTTGAATTTTTCTTTTCTTTCAAGCCAAACAGCATGGAGAGATATGCGAGAAACGTGATACTGCCAATCAGGAGCTGGACCCTGATTTTCACATCTTGTCAGTAATCTCCTCAACTCATCTCTGCTTGTATTGAGACTGCTAGAACCTCAACAGACACGCATACACATACATATATACAGATTAAGTCAGAACGTCATGAAGTCCTGCGGTGAGAATATTCCTGAGGTGATTTGGAGGAGATTTTTCCTTTGGCGAATTTTGATCTGAGGCCTAGTTTGAGAATTATAGCCATTCGCTGTTGACCAATCGGGACGTTGCTATACCGTTGATACAGGGATGCCACTACGAACAGCTGACGCAGAGGGTTTAACTGAGTGTGAAGGGCGAAGTGAGGTATTTTCAGATGGGAAATATGAGAAAATGCGGGAATCCAAGAAATTGCACGGTATTCAAGACCAAGGATATGTATTTCGTATGTTGAGGATAAATTTCGATCGAGATGAGAGACAGAAAAATTTTTGTGAAAATGAATTTTTCAAAAGTCACCTCATTCGACTCGAAATCACTCGAAACGTGTGGAAAAGTCATTAGGAGGGCATTTCGGCCGTCGTAATCCCGTTAGAACTGAGAGGTCGATGACCGATTGTTGCAAAATTATTCTAAGTTCATTGACAGGTGCAAAAAATGGAAAAAATCGATTTCTCCGTCATTTCTGGGCGCACAGATGTGATTAACTCCATTCTTTGTTCAGCTTGGCCTCCTCTTGCAGAATAAACGATTGTTGGTACCGGTTATAATAGGACGTCGATAAATTCAGAGAAATTCACAAGTTCAATCACGAAGGAGGGACTTGTAAATTTTTGAAAAAATCAGTTTTTCAAAAGGCGTCCAATTCGACTCAGAATCACTCGGAACGTGTAAGAGAGTCGTTTGGAGGGCATTTCGGTCATCTTGATCGCCTGAGACCTGACAGGTCGATGACCGATTGTTGCAAAATTATTCTAGATGCAATGACAGGTGCAATGAATTGAAAAAAACGATTTCTTCGTCATTTCTCAACGCACAGATGTGATTAACTCCATTCTTTGTTCAGCTCGGCCTCCTCTTGCAGAATGAAGGATTCTTGGTACCGGTTATAATAGGACGTCGGTAAGTTTAGAACAATTCACAAGTTCAATCACGAAGGAGGGACTTGTAAATTTTTGAATACATCAATTTTTCAAAAGGCGTCTCATTCGACTCAGAATCACTCGAAACGTGTAAAAAAGTCGTTAGGAGGGCATTGCGGCCGTCGTAATCCCGTTAGAACTGAGAGGTCGATGACCGATTGTTGCAAAATTATTCCAAGTTCAATGACAGGTGCAATGAAATGAAAAAAACGAGTTCTTCGTCATTTCTGAACGCACAGATGTGATTAACTCCATTCTTTGTTCAGCACGGCCTCCTCTTGCAGAATAAACGATTCTTGGTACCGGTTATGATGAAACGTCGACAAATTAAGAACAATTCACAAGTTCAAAGACGAAGGAGGGACTTGTAAATTTTTGATAAACTCAATTTTTCAAAAGTCACCTCATCCGACTCGAAATCACTGGGAGAGTGTGAAAAAGTCGTTGGGAGGGCATTTCGGCCGTCGTAATCCCGTTAGGACTGAGAGGTCGATGACCGACTGTTGCGAAATTATCCCAAGTTCAATGACAGGTGCAAAAAATGGAGAAAATCGATTTCTCCGTCATTGCTGAACGCACAGATGTGATTAACTCCATTCTTTGTTCAACTCAGCCTCCTCTTGCAGAATAAACGATTCTCGGTACCGGTTATAATAGGACGTCGATAAATTCAGAGAAATTCACAAGTTCAATCACGAAGGAGGGACTTGTAAATTTTTGAAAAAATCAATTTTTCAAAAGGCATCCAATTCGACTCAGAATCACTCGGAACGTGTAAAAGAGTCGTTTGGAGGGCATTTCGGTCATCTTGATCGCCTGAGACCTGACAGGTCGATGAACGATTGTTGCAAAATTCTTTCAAGTTCAATGACAGGTGCAAAAAATGGAAAAAAACGATTTCTTCGTCTTTTCTCAACACACAGATGTGATTAACTCCATTCTTTGTTCAGCACGGCCTCCTCTTGCAGAATGAACGATTCTTGGTACCGGTTATGATGAAACGTCGACAAATTTAGAACAATTCACAAGTTTAAAGACGAAGGAGGGACTTGTAAATTTTTGATAAACTCAATTTTTCAAAAGTCACCTCATCCGACTCGAAATCACTGGGAGAGTGTGAAAAAGTCGTCAGGAGGGCATTTCGGCCGTCGTAATCCCGTTAGAACGGATAGGTCGATGACCGATTGTTGCAAAATTATTCTAAGTTCAATGACAGGTGCAAAAAATGGGAAAAATCGATTTCTCCGTCATTTCTGAACGCACAGATGTGATTAACTCCATTCTTTGTTCAGCTCGGCCTCCTCTTGCAGAATAAACGATTCTTGGTACCGGTTATAATAGGACGTCGATAAATTCAGAAAAATTCACAAGTTCAATCACGAAGGAGGGACTTGTAAATTTTTGAAAAAATCAGTTTTTCAAAAGGCGTCCAATTCGACTCAGAATCACTCGGAACGTGTAAGAGAGTCGTTTGGAGGGCATTTCGGTCATCTTGATCGCCTGAGACCTGACAGGTCGATGAACGATTGTTGCATAATTATTCTAAGTTCAATGACAGGTGCAAAAAATGGAAAAAATCGATTTCTCCGTCATTGCTGAACGCACAGATGTGATTAACTCCATTCTTTGTTCAGCTCAGCCTCCTCTTGCAGAATAAACGATTCTCGGTACCGGTTATAATAGGACGTCGATAAATTCAGAACAATTCACAAGTCCAAAAACGAAGGAGGGACTTGTAAATTTTTGAAAAAATCAATTTTTCAAAAGGCATCTCATTCCACTCAGAATCACTCGAAACGTGTAAAAAAGTCGTTTGGAGGCCATTCCGGTCATCTTAATCGCCTTTGACCTGACAGGTGGATAAACGATTGTTGCAAAATTACTCTAAGTGCAATGACAGGTGCAATAAATGAAAAAAATCGATTTCTTCGTCATTTCTGAACGCACAGATGTGACTTACTTCATTCTTTGTTCAGCCCGGCCTCCTTTTGCAGTATAAACGATTTCTGGTACCTGTTTCCATGGAATGTCAATAAATTCCAAAAAACTCCGAAGTTCAATTATGCACAGGTGATCTGTGACTTGTCGGAAAAAAAAACTCATCCCTGAAATTCAAAGTTTAGAGTTGAGATTGAACCTCGTGAAAAATGTTGGTCGCCATGAAAAGGGCGGTTTGTTGTACATGAACACTTCACGATCCACAAGAGGTGCTCGGAGTGACCTACATCCATTTCCGCACACGCTCGCAACCTCCTCAATAGATTGCGCTGCATATTCACCATCATTTCCTCATCGATGGTCGCTGTTGCAGTATGGAGTTTCATATCGAGTTCTTCCACGTTTTGTGGCATCTCCCGATATACAACTGCTTCGAAATGTCCCCACACGCAGAAGTCCAATGGATTCAAATCCGGTGAACGTGCAGGCCATCTGATTGGTCCGAATCTGCCTATTCATCTTCCTGGAAACTTAACGTTAAGGGAATCTGTCACGATCCTCGCACTATGGGGACCAGCACCATCCTGTTGAAGGGATAACCTTCGTCGTTCCTCTAGAGGGACATCCTCTAAGAATTCTGGGAGATTCTCCACAAGAAAATCCAAATACCGCCGACTCGTTAATCTTCCATCCAGGAGCACTGGACCCAAAATGCTCGTGCCCAAGACACCTGCCCATACATTGAGTTTCGAACGAACTTGGTAGCTCCTCACCCTTGTGACTTGAGGATTATCCTCGCTCCAGTGATGCATATCACGTGAATTGAATACACTTTCTCGTGTAAATAATGATTCGTCCGAAAACATAATACGACTACTGAAGCTCGGATCGCGTTCGTGTTGTCTCAGGAACCACTGACAAAACGATTTCCTCTTCGGATAATCTTCAGGCAACAAGTGTTGGACGCGAGTGTAGTGGAACGGATGGAGGTGTTCTCCTCGTAAGACTCGTTGAACAGTGGACTGCGATAAGTTGTGTAAACGAGCAATCTCCCTCGTGCTCATCTCCGGTGTCTCATGAACAGCATTCAACACAAGGTTCTCGTTGAGAACATTCCTTGCTCGTCGATCGGGTCCACCATCTGCGAAATTACCGCGAACACTTCCAGTCTCGTACAAACGCTGAGAGCATTGTGCGATTACATTATAACTTGGATGCCGCTCGCGATTGGGGAATTTCTCCGCATATCGCCTTACAGCGAGTGCCGGTTGCCCATGACATTCGCCAAGGGTCATCATCATATCATAGTATTCCTGATTGGAATACATGTTCATTACCTTCGCAACTGATTGATGGAGACCTTCGATCTGTGATGATGTGAGACCGCGTGGGGAGATTTTATTCATAAGGGAACTTGAAAGACAATAGAAGAGCGATTCGTTTTAATCATCATTGATTGGTTGGAATTTGTGCACTTTTTGAACCAATAGGGT
Source organism: Gonatopus flavifemur (assembly GCA_018340375.1). Lineage (NCBI taxonomy): Eukaryota > Metazoa > Arthropoda > Insecta > Hymenoptera > Dryinidae > Gonatopus > Gonatopus flavifemur. The sequence goes on from JAFFJZ010000040.1 coordinate 1,399,068, forward strand.
TGAAAGCGATGTATGTAACTCCCTCATTCCTTCACATGAATAAAAAAACTGCTAAATCGATAAACTTACCTGAGAATCGAATAAGGTACTCCAATGTTTGAATGTTCGATGAATCTTGGAGAATTTACAACAGGGCAGGATAAGCTCTCTGATCTCGAGAGACATGAGCAGACCGGGATTCCCACAAGACGGTTTTTCAGCACGTTTCAAGCGATTTCCAGTCGAATGAGGTGACTTTCAATAGATTAATATTCACAAAAATTAACAAGTCCCTCCTTTGTGATTGAACTTGTGAATTTCTCTGAACTTATCGACGTCCTATTGTAACCGGTACCAAGAATCCTTTATTCTGCAAGAGGAGGCCGTGCTGAACAAAGAATGGAGTTAATCACATCTGTGCGTTCAGAAACGACGAAGAAATCGATTTTTTTCATTTATTGCACCTGTCATTGCACTTAGAATAATTTGGCAACCATCGTTCATCCACCTGTGAGGTCTAAGGCGATTGAGATGACTGAAATGCCCTCCAAACGACTTTTTTACACGTTCCGAGTGATTCTGAGTCGAATGAGATGCCTTTTGAAAAATTGATGTTTTCAAAAATTTACAAGTCCCTCCTTCGTGATTGAACTTGTGAATTTTTCTAAACTCATCGACGTCCTATTATAACCGGTACCAAGAATCCTTTATTCTGCAAGAGGAGGCCGAGCTGAACAAAGAATGGAGTTAATCACATCTGTGCGTTCAGAAATGACGGAGGAATCGATTTTTTTCATTTTTTGCACCTGTCATTGAACTTAGAATAATTTTGCAACAATCGGTCATCGACTTCTCAGTTCTAACGGGATTACGACGGCCGAAATGCCTCCCTAACGACTTTTTCACACGTTCCGAGTGATTTCGGGTCGAATGAGGTGACTTTTGAAAAATTCATTTTTACAAAAATTTTTCTGTTCCTTATCTCGATCGAAATTTATCCTCAACATACGAAATACATATCCTTGGTCTTGAATACCGTGCAATTTCTTGGATTCACGCATTTTCTCATATTTCCCATCTGAAAATACCTCACTTCGCCCTTCACACTCAGTTAAACCCTCTGCAACGTCCAACTGCGAATGGCTATAACTCTAAAACTAGGCCTCAGATTAAAATTTGCCGAAGGAAAAATCTTCTTCAAATCACCTCAGGAATATCCTCACCGCAGGACTTCATGACGTTCTGACTCACCCTGTATATATGAAGAGAATTCTCCATTCCCGTGATGGTATGGGTCTCTATATTGATGTTGCTCCCGGGATGGGAGTATATATACAGGGTGGGGCATTTAAAGTGTCGCGGGCGTTTTTTCCAAAAATAAAATGAGATACGAGAAAATTTTTCGGACAAAAATTGTAGGGTATCGAGGGGGACATCCGATGGTGGCCTTGGCTTTGACCTCAAATCTCATCTTCAAGGGCATTCTGAGGTCAACTCTTGTTTTTTGAATAGCATCTCATATTTTTTACTGCAGATTTGGATTCTAGGTCAAAAACCAAGACACTTTTGTCTGAACCATTTTCCTGAAATCCGCAAAGATGGCGCTCTAATCGATATTGTTCCATACTGAATCTGACATTAGAATAACTCGAAAACGAAGCGTCTTGGAGGAGAATGTTTCGGACAAAAGTTGTCTGATTCCAAGGTGGACCCCTTGAACTGAGACGGAGGTGATGGGGTATAACAGACGAAACACAACACATTCCAATCGTCTACATCACTCGGATAATTTCAATGCAGTAGATGCTCAAAATGATGGCCTTCGACTTCAATACACATTTCAAAACGTTTTACAAAAGATTGCTGAACTCGTGCTAAAATATCTTCATTGATGCTCGCGCATGCATTGATGATTCGTTGACGCATATTCTCAGGTGTAGTCGGTGCTTATTGATAAACTGTATCTTTTATGTATCCCCATAAAAAAAAATCTGGAGAAGTAAGATCCGGAGAACGGGCAGGCCAATGAACTGGTCCACGACGTCCTATCCATCGTCCAGGATAATCTCTGTCCAATATTTCTCGAGCTGTGACTGCATAATGGGATGGACAACCATCGTGTTGATACCACATATTCAATCGTTCCTGAATAGGTATGTCTTCAAGTAATGTTGGAAGTGCTTGATCTAAGAAATGTCTGTACTTCTCTCCATTTAGCGTATCTGCAATGAAGTACGGTCCAATTACTCGAGATCGAAAAATACCACACCAAACATTCACAGCCCATTGTCTTTGATGCTCTACTTGACGTAACCATCTTGGATTTTCTGTCGCCCAGTAATGCATATTATGTCGATTTACTTGACCATGATTGGTGAACGTCGACTCATCAGAAAATAATATGTTGATGAAGTTGTTATTGTGCATTTGCGCTAGACCCCATCGACAAAACTGTACACGATTTCTGAAATCATCACCGTGAAGGTCTTGATGCAAACAAATGTGATACGGATGGAATTTGTGATGTTTCAGTATTCGAAGAACACTTCTTCGAGGAATTCCCGAATGGAGTTCAATTTCACGAGAGCTCACGTGTGGATGATTGGCTACTGCAGCTAGTACATTAACTTCCGCATTTTCTCCGCCAACAGTTCTCATTCGATGTCGTTTCTCCCTTGTAACACTTCCCGTTTCTGAGAATAATTTTGTAATGCGTTGGAAATACCTAATGGATGGCGTTGTTCTTTCAGGAAATCGTTCTGCATACAAGTCATATGCTTGTCTGGGGTTCTTATGCACTTCACCGTAAATGTAGATCATATCGATCTTCTCAGAAACCGTGTATCGGATATCCATGATTTTCAATTTGTCATAAACCAAGTAATAATCAAATGTAACTGACAAACTGACTTTCAAAATCGTGAATTTTCACTGAACCCCGTCGTTTGTTTACATCGCCTGAGCTCTGAATGGTGGTAATGTAGACGATTGAAATGTGTTGTGTATTGACAACTTTTGTACGAAACATTCTTTTGCAAGACCCTTCGTTTTCGAGTTATTCGAATGTCAGATTCAAAATGGAACAATATCGATTAGAGCGGCATTTTTGTGGATTTCAAGAAAATGGTTCAGACAAAAGTTTCTTGATTTTTGACCTAGAATCCAAATCTGCAGTAAAAAATATGAGATGCTATTTAAAAAACAAGAATTGATCTTAGAATGCCCTTGAAGATGAGATTTGAGGTCAAAGCCAAGGCCACCATCGGATGTCCCCCTCGGTACCCTACAACTTTTGTCCGAAAAATTTTCTCGTATCTCACTTTATTTTTGGAAAAAACGCCCGCGACACTTTAAATGCCCCACCCTGTATGTACGGCAGGTCCATACGCGATACACGTATGTTCGCAAGTGGATCTGGTATAACAAAATTTCGATTGTTTCGTCATAGTGTATCTCCTCATGTTGTGAGGGATTATCCCAATGATTTTGTTATCATCATCGATTGGTACGAGCGTCTAAAAATTTAATTGTGCTTCATTCGGTAGATATTTTGTTCATAGCGTTGTTTTCGCCTCTTATACGTATAAGCGCCCATATACACGTATTCATGTTACGCGAGTACGTATCTGTATCTGGATTCTCATACGTATTATTCAGCTTAGGGATAAAAGTGGTATTTTCGTGAACGGAAGTATCACCACTGTTCCTATCCTTACTGGTTTTTTCAGTGGTGGAAGGAGGAAGAGGGAGAGGAGAAGGAACGGAGTTTTTTTTTGTCATTTTATCACCTTTTTTTTGTGGGGGTTTACTCGCCTTATGTCTTTTCTTTTTTTTTTATATATTATTATTATTATCACCCCGTCTTTCTCCATTTTCTTTTCTTTTTCGCTTCTTTTTTCGCTTGCATATGTGTATTTTTGTGTGTGTGTGTGTGTGTTTTTCTTTTTGATAAAGATCTCTTCGAGGTTTCGGGGAGGCGGAAATGAGCATGCTTTTCGTTTCGGGAAGTTCAAAGAATGGTGAGGTGATTTTGTCGATGGGGTCCCTGTTTTCCTGGTAGTGTGGTGGTTCCACAGTGTGTCGAATGTCTCCTGGTAGAGAGAACGATGCGGAGAAGGTCAAAGCGGAATTTATTCGAGACGGTGTGGGTGGACAATCGGTGATGACTTCTTTGTAAGGAATAATAGAGGAGAAGAAAAAAAATGAATGTGATATATCAATCGAAAAAGAACGAGCGATAGATGGTCCTCCGCAGATCCTAGTTGTCTCCTTAGTATTTATTCATTATATATCAAATGATTATCGTAAATTTTATGACCCATTGATTGAACTTTCCATATACCGTGAAGTATGAAAAATCAAAATACTAATTTCCATCTGCAGTATTGACTTCTTGACTGTCGTATTTTCAATATCATTCGCATATCTGTATTATAGATATGTAAGATTATTTCTAAATTGAGGAATAAACTTCCGGGGTTCTGGGATTGTCAAATCTCGATTCGAGCTTCCTTCATATTATTGCACATCATTCTTATATATCTTTACATATTTGTATATAAGAAAGATACCGTACTCAACTCATTTTTTTTTGCCATGGCCCTGTGTTATACGTGCATGATACTCGTTTCAAGGTGGGAATGTTATGCTATGTATAACACGGGCATTCACGCACACTGACGCATGCATACGAGCACTTATAGTCGTAGATACACGCTCGAGGATGCATACGCAAGTGCCTACGAGCGTAACCCTGTGAACTTAGCCGGCGACTTTGAGGAAAAATTTTTTTTTCCATGCCGAAATGTAGTCCATCGTTCGTACCCCAATGTACCGTAAAGATTTTCGTTTGTACCCTAAAGGAAGATACGTCATAAGGGGTTGAAAAAAAAGTTCGCCGGCGATTTTTTCCGATTTCAATGATCTTGGGCTCATTGAACAGAAGATGACGCGTAGATGATTACACCGATGAGGATTTTTTATTTTACCCCCAGGGAAAAAAGTTAGGGGCGATATTCCCATTTTGGAGAGAGATGAAATAATTTTGACTGCGGGATCCGATTCCGGGGCAGGCGCGATCCAAGAATCATAGGTCACATGCCCATTCTATCCCGAAGGAGGAGAATTGGGAGGGGGACTTGATTTCAGAGCATAACAAAGGCATCCCGAGAGCGCAATCTGACTTGGGAGAAGGCGCTATTGAACAATCACAATTCATGTACCCACGTTTCATCAACGAGAAGGGGAATTGGGTGGGGAGGGGGGGTGATTTGTTCCGAAGCTTGACGGAAGTACCATAACGCAAAACCTGATTTCAAGAGCATTTGAGCACTGAAAAACTTGTGATTTCGTAACTTTCGGGAGCCATAGAATGACTCAACAGGTTCCGGGAAGAATTCTGCGTGAATGAAAATGATCCCCACATGCCAGAGTGTGATTTTACCCAGTATCATTGTTTTTACCCTGAATCCGGATGAGATGGAGCATTTGAAGACTGAAAAACATGTCATTTCGTAACTTTCGGGAGCCATAAAAGAACTTAGGAGATTCCGGCAAAAATTCTGCGTGGATAGCAATGTACCCCACATGCCAAAGTATGATTTCACCGGATATCATCGTTTGTACCCTAAATCTTGATGAGGTAGAGCATTTTAAAACTCATGACCCTGTAATTTTTCAACTTTCGGGAGCTATAAAATGATTTAGCAGATTCCGGCAAGAATTCTGCGTGAATGACTATGATCCCCACATTCCAGAGTGTGATTCCACTCAGTATTATCGTTTGTGCCCTAAACACGGATGAGATAGAGCATTTGAAGATTGAAAAACATGTAATTTCGTAACTTCCGGGAGCCATGAGAGGACTTAGGAGATTCCGGCCAGAATTCTGCGTGGATAGCAGTGTGCCCCACATGCCGGAGTATGATTTCACCGGATATCATTGTTTGTACCTCAAATCTGGATGAGGTGGAGCATCTTAAAACTTATTACCCTGTAATTTTTCACCTTCCGGGAGCTATAAAAGGGCTTGGGGGATTCCGGCAGAGATTCTGCGTCGATAGGAATGTCCCACACATGCTGGAGTATAATTCTAACAGGTATTATCGTTTGTTCCCCAATCCGGACGAGGTCCAGCATCTCAAGTTCTTGAGGAAACAATCATGACCCATCATACCCTATTTTGTTGAGAGTTGAAAAATTAAAGGGTTATGAGTTTCAAAATGCTGTACCTCATCCGGATTCAGGGTGCAAACGATGATATCTGATGAAATCATACTTCGGCATGTGGAGTACACTGCTATCTACGCAGAATTTTTGCCAGATTCTCCTAAGTCATTTTATGGCTCCCGAAAGTTGAAAAATTACAGGGTTATGAGTTTCAAAATGCTCTGACTCATCCGGATTCAGGGTACAAACGATGATATCCGGTGAAATCATACTCTCGCATGCCGGGAACATCGCCATCCACGCAGAATTTCTGTCGGAATCTCCTAAGTCCTCTTATGGCTCCCGAAAGTCACGGAATTACAAGTTTTCCAGTGCTCGAATGCTATCGGAATCAGGTTCTGCGTTAGGGTACTTCCGTCAAGCTTCGGAACAAATCACCCCCCTCTCTCCCCACTCAATTCCCCTCCTCGTTGATGAAACGTGGGTACATGAATCGTGATTGTTGTATGGCACCTTCTCCGAAGTCAGATTGCGCTCCCGGGTTGCCTTTGTTATGCTTTGAAATCAAGTTACCCCCCCCCCCCAATTCTTTCCTTCCGTGATAAAATGGGCATATGACCTATGATTCTTGAATGGCGCCCGCCCCGGAATCGGATTCCGCAGTCAAAATTATTCCATCTCTCTTCAAAACGGAAATATCGCCCTCATCTTTTTTCCCTGGGGTAGAATCAAAAATTCTTATCGTCACAATCATCTACGCGTCATCCTCTTCCCGATGAGCCCAAGATCATCAAAATCGGAAAAAGTCGCCGGCAAACCTTTTTTTCAACCCCCTATAAGTTATTTCCCTTTAGGGTACAAACGGAAATCGTTACGGTACATTGGGGTCCAAACGATGGACTACATTTTGGCATGGAAAAAAAAATTTTTCCCCAACGTCGTCGGCTAAGTTCACAGGGGTCACGAGCGTACATGTATTCTGCACGTCCTATACCCTTGTGCACTCGCATCGATATCTTTAAGCGCATGATTTTTCGACGGCCACATCGATTCTCCCTACTGTGGTTGCGTTTCAGTGGTGACTTCGATGCGTGGAATCCATGGTTAAATCGTGCGTATCCTGCACGAAGGTAAGGGGCCTCAGTTTTTCTTTGTGGTATCTGACGAGATTACGATGTCGAGACTTGCCTGCACTTTTAGCTGGTGAGGGGCAGGGCGCGGCAGTGATTCAACATAGGGATTATCATTACTGCAAATTATCTCGTTGATTCTCGTTGTTGTTCCGTTCCCTCTTTTTTTTTATTCGAGTTTTACAGTTTGGGATAATTCCCGGGGAAAAGATGAGTCGAGCATGTGCCCATTTGACCCAAAGGAGGCGAGATGTTTCCCATATCTCTCGTAGGTTCTAGCTGACAAAAGGATTTCCTTAGAAACGGAATAATTTCGGGTTCGGAGTTATTTGGGAATTATACAGGAGGCCTATACGGATTCTATGGTGATCAGAGTACGACCACATTGGAGAGCATACAATGGTTCGGGATAATGGTGATGGCTGAGGAAATTCCCTGAAGGAATTAGGGGCTTGGGTGGTGGCAGCATCCACCATGTCGGCTGTATGAGGTTTTTCATGGGTTTTTTTTTGTTTCCGTAGTGTTGAAAATTTTGTTATCGGAATCAATCCGGTAGTGGTTGATGCTCATACGTGTGGGATTTTCCACCCTTGGGTGGTCCTATGGGGGATTTTGCTGGGTGGTACTGGTGTGTTTTTGAGTTTCCGTGTTTGCCGTAAAGTGGCAACGGTTGTGAGTGAATGGGGGATCAGAATCCGTCATGGGGTCATTCATGGGGTCCCATGGGATTTCTATGAGGTTTGGCCAATTCCGTGTGGGAATTGATCTAGGATGCTAGTGGGTCATTGTGAATGCGTGAGCTAGGTTATCGCGTGGTTCTATGGGGTTTTTTTATGGTTTGACCATGGTGTAATTTGGAATTGGTGCGTTCCGGATGGAAGGGGACAATTGGGGAGGCGTTATAGAGCAAAATCCGTCATGGGGTCATTCATGGGGTCTTATGGGGTTTCGCTAATTCCGTATGGAAATGGATCTAGGATGCTAGTGGATCATTGCGAACGCGTGAGCTTGGTTATCGCGTGGTTCTATGGTGGTTTCTCATGGTTTGACCATGATGTAATTTGGAATTGATGCGTTCCGAGTAGTTAGGGACAATTTAGGAGGCGTTATAGAGCGAAATCCGTCATGGGGTCATTCATGGGGTCTTATGGGGTTTTCATAGGGTTTCCTGTTTGACATGAATAATCGATGTAGGACGATAGTAGGGACGTGAGAATATGAAATTTGGATAATTTGGCGGTGCTATGGTACTGTTAATGGTCACTTCGGGGGTTTTTTTTATGAACAAGGATATATAGTACACCCGGTTTTTTTTCCCTCTTTTTGGTGATGGGTTTTGAGTACACGTGTGTATCTCATATGCTTTTCCCAGTCTGGATACTTTTTGGGAGTCGTTTCCATAATTAACTGAGAAGAAAAAGTTTAGAGTACTTTGACCGTGTATGCTTGTACATGGGGAGACGCTTCATCGCGTTCCGTACGGTTGCGAGAGAGACAACTAGCTGTCCTATATCAATGCCTGTAATACACATATTACTGAAATTCATTGTATAACGTTGATAATTTTGTATCATTCCGGGTTCTCTTCGAATTTTATTCTGAGCTTTCTGATTTTTGGTGGATGTGGAAAACTGTGGCAGAGATAATTCCATTGTTGTTCATGACAGTTTTCACAGATGTTTCTATTCGGTGCGAGTGATGAGTTCGGTTTCTACAGTGCTCGTTGCACGTGTGCATAAGCGGCTGGTGATTATGATGATTGTCGAGTGGGTTGGCATTGATGCCTGATACCTACTCTCCTCCGCTGAGTAGACAGAGAATTCAAGGTGAACATTCACACCAACGCACGTGTCGATGCGAATATACGATGCACTTCGCACCAAAGCGCCGAATACGGGGTAAATCCCAGGCAAAGAATTTCCCTCGCTGTCTATCTTTACGAAATAACCATCCTCTCTTCCTCCACAAATGAAGTGCTCAACGACTATCGCTCAGAAAGTCGAATCGGCGAAAACCCCCTCTGGAAAAAGGACGTGGCGTGTTCCACCAAAAGATGCGAGCACATAAATAGAGCAAAAAAAAAAGAATCGTGGAGATTCGTGTCCGAAAGGTCAACGATGAAACTTAGATTTTGAAGTTCGCAAACATAGTCCGTCCTTTTTCACAAGAGGAAAAAAAACGATTGATACGTTTGAAGTAAACTCGCGATTAAGTCATTTTCCAGGTCGCAAAATAACGTATAAGTGCACCCTCGAGAGGTTCCACGGCGTTTCGCGTTCCGATTTATCTAAATTTTTATCTACCAATCGGGTGCATATTTCCAATTTAATTCTTGTTTTCTGCCTTAGTCGCGCTTCAAGTCACGACTTTGTAGTTTTAGTCAACCATTTTCGTTTCAAGTCTTATCAATGAAGTTCATATGAACACAATCTGATACGGTATTTAGAGTTCAGTTTTAAATTCACGTCCGCGAGTGTACCGATCCGTTTCGACGTTTTATCTTTTCGCCCAGAGGAAGAGAGAGGGAGAGAGAGAGGGAAACGAGAAGGCAACCAGGTCCCACCAACAGCCAATTCTTTGCCAGAATAATCGTTCCCCAATCCTGCCAAGTATCGAACTCAGGAAAGAACGACCAAACGGGTTGTTTCTTTCCCAACACGGTAAGTCGTGAAAATTGAATTCTCTGTCCTCACTACACATACCGTGATTCGTGCTCTCATTCTCTATTATACTTGTCAAATCCAGAATCGTATAATTTTACCCTCTAATTTCGGATTAGTTCAGACTGTGAACTAATTTCGACTACTTTTCATATCTTTTATGAGTTCATTCTTTTTTGAATAAATCTGTCAACAAAACATAATCAATTCTTAAAGGAAATCAAGAAATTCATTTCGCTACCATCACCCTTCACAGGAGAGTTTTATCATCAAGCTGGGGCTGCACAGTAAGAACATACTCTTACTCAAGCTTGAAATCATAAGCGGGACCCGCATACTTTCTCGATCGAGCCACTCCGGTCGAGAAAGTTCAATATTTTGTACGCATGAGGTTTCTTTTACCATACCAGAACCATCATATCGTAACAGTCTCACACTCTGTAAGGGCCTACGTATTGTTTGTCCAATTTCCCCACACGTGGTTCTTCCATTACGTAGACCAATTAACCTACGTGAAAATCAACGTGACGTGCTTGTCAATCGTAATATCCTTCAGATTTCTGTTCTGCAGCGAGCATACTTGATCGGACGAGAGCTTGGATTTCATTCAGACGTTGTATTAGTTCGTTTAGGTAGGAATTGTAGGTTTGTAGTTCTTCCGGTGGGGGATATTTACTCGGCATTCGGGCTTCATGACCGAACACCAGCTCGGAGGGGGTGAACGATGTTGCTTCATGGACCGAAGTGTTATATGAAAACATAGCGAATGGGATTAAAGCATCCCAATCGTCCTGATCCTTGACGTAGTGTTTTGAATATTCTATCAGTACTTAGTGGCTGCGTTCTGACGAGCCATTGGATTGTGGTCGATATCCGGAGGTTGCGACTTGCTCGGTATTGACAATTTTCGCGAGCTGGTCGAGAACGCTACCTATGAAGGCTTTCCCTCTGTCTGTAAGAATGCAGCGGGGTGAACCGAAAGTGGCGATACAATATCGCGCGAATGCATCGGCTATAGTGGGAGCTCGTCCATTAGGAATTGGGACAGCGATGCAACACTTCGTCAACTGGTCTCGCATTGTTAAGATGTAGTTGTTGCCGCTAGGGGTGGTACGGAGAGGTCCTACCAAGTCGAGTGCAACCTTATCGAAACCGCGTGAAGGGGTGTCTGTGATGAGCATTGGTTCCTGTGTTTTAATTCGGACCAACTTTTGTTCTTGACAGCTTTTACATGCTCGAATGTAGTTGCTGATTTCTTCGCGCATGTTCCTCCAGAAAAAACGATGTCTCATACGATTATATGTTTTCGAAACGCCTTTGTGACCCCCCAAAAGACTTGCGTGGTATTCATTGTGATTTTGCTACGAGCCTCCGGGGGCGGTACCATAATTTCTTTCGTGCAGATGAATATCTCGATGGGGACATCTTGGGAGGAATATGTTAAGATGTTTTTCACCTCTCTCGGTCTGTGAAGTTTGAATAAACTTCCTGCCGCGGAAAAGCGTACAGAGCGACGTTTGTCAGGAATCACTTTTGCTTTAAAGGCTTTGACCAACCGGGTCAAATTCGTCGTACTTAGAGGGCTTTGATCAGTAAATATGGGATGGGGGACAAATTAACGAAAAACCAAACCAACGAAAAGTGGGTTGAAAAGAGAGATACGTCACACTCTCTCTTTTCAAACACTGATTTCGTTGATTTATCTCTTCGTTGATTTCGCCCCCATCCTAAATATGCTATATATATTTTGCTGTTCTCGTTGCGAGAGTACGATTTCTCCTGGCTTTGGTCTGGCTGAGCGAATATTGTCGTCGTAGATAAGCGTCAGTTCCTCAAGGACTTGGTGAGTGGAGTCCGCGCTCATATTTTCGAACACAACAAAGTGTACGTAATTATCTCTCCCCGCTGTTAACGGTTGAACGATGACAGTGATCGCTCCTCGAACAGCGAGGAAGCGCTCTGGGATCGGGTCCATTGGTTCGAGGTCTAAATCGATTCCCTCTGAAATCGAGTCATCGAAGAGTGATGACAAGGCTATGGAGGGGATCTCAGAAACTCCTGGGGCGTTTCTTCATCGACCGAAGGTGCGTCGAAGAGTGTCTCAACGTCATTTTTCCCCGGCTCGGTTCGTTTGAGGATGTTCGGCGGTTGTGTCTGGTTTTCGCGGAACTGAATCTTCGTAAATTGTTTTTCTGGGGAGAAATTCGGGACAATAGGAGGATTCCGCAACACATGGCTATCTCCCGTACGAATTGGGCTAGGAGGTTCGTTGTTCCGGGCTATTACCGTCTTGTTTATGGTTGAGTCCGAAACTGAAGTAGAATCTCGAGAGCGAATCATCGTCGGATTGGCATCGGGCGCGTCGGGGATCATTTCGTCCTCTGGAAGATCGGGCATACGCAGCGTCGAGAGTGGGTAGCAGACTTGACCGGGAAGATCCGGAGATTCTTGAGTCATCAGCCGTCTCGTTTGAGGGGTCATCGTCGACTATGGATAGCACTTGATAGTTCGGACGATTTTCCTCATTCCGTCGTTCCCTTACGCGTATCCCTATCCCCGTATTGTCTAAGAGAGGCTGTCTGAGATTCGTGGTATATTCTGGGTCCTTATCTCGCGGAACAGTGGGGCACGCTCTCACCACAGGACTTCGCGAGAACGCATCGGCGTTCGAATTTACCCGACCAGGTTCATATACAATAGCGTACCGATGGTTACTGAGTTTGTTGGCTCATCTACAAAGTCGGGCCGTCGTGTCTTTGAACGACTTCAGATAAGTTAGGGGCTTGTGATCGATGAAGAGTATGAACTCTCGACCACATATATACGCTTCGAACTGTTCGACAGCGTAGATTATTGCTAGAAGCTCTTTTTCGATGGTAGCGTATCGAGTCTCCGGGCCTGTTAGGAGTTTGAAGACGTACGCTATTGGCAAGTCTTGCCCATCCGTCTTCTGACTAAGAATCGCGCCCATTCCGTGATCGGAGACGTCAATGGTGATGATGAATGGTTTAGAAAAATCTGGGTATTGGAGGATGGGCTGTTCGCATAGCACTTCTTCAAGGCTTCTAATTTTTTGGGGTTAGGCTGCACTCTCTTTGCACTGAGAGTGTGTCCCAGATACAGGACTTCAGGCTCGAAAAGGGAACATTTTTCGGTTTGCAGAACTGAATTATGCTCCCTCAATCTGTCGAGAAACAGACAAATCTTATGAGCATGTTCTTCTAAGCTCGATGATACTATGATCACATCGTCGAGATATACAAAGATACCTTTTCCGACGAGTCCTCGCAAAACTTTATTCATCAGTCTCTGGAAAGTCGGAGGGGCATTTTCCAGTCCCATAGGCATCCGAGTGTACTCGAAATGGCCCATGGAAGTGGAGAACGCCGTTTTCGCCTGATCATCATGGTGCATTCCTATTTGATCGAAACCGCTAGCTAAGTCGAAGACCGAAGAATATTTAGCGTTTCCCAACTTATCGATAATATGAGAGATTTTTGGCATGGGGGAACAGTCGTCTACCGTCTTAGCATTGAGAGCACGGTAATCGACCACCATCCTCCATCTCTTCCGCCCGTCAGGCCCGGGCTTCTTGGCCACTGGAAAGAGGGGTGCATTGTATGGCGATTCAGAAGGTACAATGATCCCTAATTTCAGCAGATTCTCGATCTACTTTTCTGTTTCTTCCGCTAAATGTCGAGCAGTGGGGAATTGGGGTTTATTTATATAGGAGTTGTCTGTCTGTTGGATTCTGGGAAGGGTGGTCTCTGTTCGAAAGGAAGGCTCACCGTCTAAAAAGGATTGATTGTGAAATTCTTCGATCATAGGGTGCATTAATTTACGAGCCCGTGGTTCTAAGTCCTTTATTCGCGAAAGTTCATTGATTGTTTCAATTCTTCCATCCTCGGTACGAGTTCTCAAAGTGTATTCCCCAAAGTCGATGTCACTATCCGAGGATATCTCGTCTTCCGTGCACGTAGGGGTCAAATTCTCGCGGATGACTTCGAAGTTCTCTCCAAAGTCCTGAAGGATGGTATTCAGGAGTGAACTGCCTCCGCGATAGGTTTCTACAGTCTCTTTGTTTTCTAAAGGGGGGACCACCACATTAACGTCAGGAGGTGGTTCGCGTTTGCGAGATGTAGGTTGATTCTCCCGTATATATTCCATAGCTCGTCTTACGGATTCGTATTTTTGGAATTCGATAGGGTCCATTGGGGTATGAACATTTACAATAGTTCCATGGTGAAACGATAATTCACTTCCGTTTTCTACAAAGAAAGGTGCACCTAAAATTCCATTGTGTGGCAATTCACAATCAACGATATAAAAGAATACCGTTGCCACCTTACCATGGAACTTAAGATCAATTAATTTAGTTTTGAGGACATTCACCGATCCTGCAAGTCCGGTGATAATCGTGTCGTCTTGTTCGATGTCCTTGTCCTTCAGGGAACCATAGGGCAGAAGATTCACCCCTGAGCCTGTATCAAGCATCAATTCAGCCCTACCCTTTTCCAAGCTATAGGATAAAACAAAAATTGTGGGAGATGGGGCTCGGGTTATACGGAGGGTAGGTGGATCGGTTATCGGAAGTTCACACTCCCCTGGCTGCTTTGGGCCTCGCTCGCCCGTTTGCCGTTCATCGGACGAGCGGCCTCGGGGTTTAAAGATAACTGAGCGATCGCAGATTGCATTGAGGAAAAATAGATGAAGCATATAGGATTATTAAAAGATTTTTCGGACAAATGAAATCTAGAAGCAATAAGATTAGAAACTCTCTAGGACGACAATTGATAAAAACGGAAGAGAAAATAGAACAGTGGATCAAACATTTGGAAGACTTGTATAGAGGAAACGATGATATAGCACTATTAGAGAAGGAGGAGGATGTAGATGAGGAAGAATTGGGAGATTCGATATTGAGATCAGAATTCGACAAGGCTTTGAAAGAATTGAAAAATAATAAAGCGGCAGGCATAGATGGCATAAGTGCGGACCTTATAAAAGCCTCCAGTGAAGGAACTCGCGACGCACTGTTTGAATTGATTAGAGATATGTACGAAAAAGGAGAAGTACCGGGAGATTTCCAAAAGAATAAAATTGTCGCTATCCCGAAAAAACAAGGGGCAGACAAATGCGAGAACTACAGAACGATCAGTTTAACTTCACATGCTTCGAAAATACTGACCAAAATTATATACAGGAGGATGGAAAATAAAATAGAGAGTAGATTGGCAGAGGATCAGTTCGGTTTTAGAAAAAATAGGGGAACGCGAGAAGTAATCTTAGCACTCAGGGCAGTAATAGAGAAAAGGATAGCGCTGAAGAAATCTGTGTACATAGGTTTTGTAGATATACAAAAGGCTTTCGATAATGTGGACTGGGAGAAGATGTTTGCGATCCTGAAGAAGGTGGGAATAAATTATAAAGATAGAAGAATAATATACGAATTATATAAGAATCAAAGTGCAATAATAGACATAGAGGGTCAGGAAGGGGAAGCACAAATAAGAAGAGGGGTGAGACAAGGATGCTCATTATCGCCACTGATGTTCAATTTATATATAGAAGAAGCAATGAACGAAGTGAAGGAGGAAATTCAATCGAAATTACAGATTCAGGGAGAAAATATAAGTATGTTGAGATTCGCGGATGACATAGCTATATTGGCCACGAGTAGTACTGAGTTAGAAAATATTCTCGACACCATGAGAACAATATTATTGGGAAACTATTGTATGAATATAAATAAAGACAAAACAAAATTCATGATGTGTACAGCAGCGAAAACAGCTAGAAGAACAAGAATCAAAATAGATACCGAGACAATTGAACAGGTGAAAGAATTCAAATATCTAGGAAGCATAATTACAGAGAACGGCAAAAGCGAAAGAGATATAAGAGCAAGAATAGCACAAGGGAAACAGGCTTTTTATCAAAAGAGACAGTTATTATGCTCAAAAAATATAAGCTTGGAAGTAAGGAAGAAATTCTTGAAAAGTTACGTTTGGAGCACAGCATTATATGGTTGCGAAACTTGGACAATGGGGAAAACTGATCAACGAAGACTTGAAGCTTTTGAAATGTGGTGTTATAGGAGGATGCTCAGAATAAAATGGATAGACAAAGTCAAAAATGAAGAAGTACTCGAGCAGATAAATGAAGGAAGAAATCTTTTGAAACACATCGTGAAAAGGAGAAGCAATCTTATAGGACACACATTACGGCATGAGAGTTTATTGAGAACAATATTGGAAGGGAAAATGAATGGTAAAACTGGTAAAGGTAGACCTAGAGTAAGTTATATGAAGCAAATCGTACAAGACAAGGGATGTAGTAGATATGTAGAAATTGAACGTTTGGCGGGTAATAGACAGGGGTAGAGGGTTTCATCAAACCAGTCGTAAGACTGATTACTTCATGATGGTGATGATGAGCGATCGCCACAGGACACACGGATCCACATTCCCGGGAACTCTCGCTTGATGAAATATGTTCTGTCTCATTTCTAACTCCCTTCTGAGCACAACTACAGCATCCAAAGCAACGGGATTCCGTAGAAACTTTCTCAGAACCCGATTCGCGGAAGCTTTCACGCTTATCCCGAGGATATCCCGGGAAACGTCTTTCGAAGCTCATTAATCGATCTCGATTACGTGAACTGCGTTCGATTGATGGGTACCGTCGGTCAGGAGGAGGATATTTGTTCCTTGGAGGAGCATCACTTCGATCATCGGTTCGTTTGTCCCGTCGTTCCATCGATACCACGTATGTATACGGTGAGGGAGATCTGCCTCGTTAATGTGAACGGTATCGATCTCTTGAGTGGTCGTCGGATCGGGAGGAACGACCGTATGTGTCGCGAGAATCCTCGTGTCTGGCCTGTGATCGGCTATAATGCGTGTCAGCGGGAAAATCTCTATCTGGGCGACGTGATCGATGAGTATCGCGATATATCGGAAAGTAAGGGTAAGCCATACGATCTTGGCGGGCGGGGGACGTGTATCGCGAGCTATATGCTTCCGGAGAACGGTTGCGGCCGTAATCTCCGAATCCCGAAGAGCGCGTATCAGAGTATTCTCCCCTATCCGGACTCACGGATCCGTGATATCTTCTAGCGGCAATGGCTTTATTAGCCGCGTCATCGTAGGTCGTTGGGTTAGCATCGCAGATAAATCTTCTAATTTTATCGGGCATACAATCGATAAGACTACGGATTGAAACTTCTTCGATTCCCTTCTCAAGAGATTGCAAGTATGGCCCACCGTCAGGGTATTCATCCTTTGCAGCCGATCGTGTCCGTAGAGTAAGGGCTTGGTGGCGATTTGGAAATTCTTGGAAAGTTTCTTCACCTATTCGATATCGCATTCGTTTTAATTGATGGATGAGCGTGTCAAAAGCCCGAAATGACCCAAATCTATCCTTCAAATGAGCATATAATTGTTTTGGAGAAGCAGATGCTCTTCCCTCGACACTATCTCTTGCCGGCCCTCTTAGCTTAGTCAGAGCACGTTGAAGCAAAGGAGCTTCGTCTCCTTCCTCCAGAAGTTTCAAGGCATCCTGACAACCAATAATAAATTCGTTCGGAGGACTATACCCATCGTAAACTGGAACATCGGGAGCGGCC
Source organism: Gonatopus flavifemur (assembly GCA_018340375.1). Lineage (NCBI taxonomy): Eukaryota > Metazoa > Arthropoda > Insecta > Hymenoptera > Dryinidae > Gonatopus > Gonatopus flavifemur. The sequence continues at coordinate 1,416,632 of JAFFJZ010000040.1, forward strand.
TCACGGACTCTCCCCCAAGCAGCAGAGCGTATCGTTTGATCGACTTCGTCCGGCATACTGTTATTCGAAGAGCACGCAGGGGGTAGTGGATATCTAGGTTGACAGGGGACAGAGAATCTGTACATACGGGGATAACCTCTCTTCTAGGTCAGCTGTTGGCTTTCTTAATTTTCCCTGAGAGATCCGATGTCCTCTTAGATGTTGCTGATTGATCTAGAAGGCGATCCGAATTTTCGAAATATCGATTCGAACCGGAATTGAAAGTCTAGCCTTGTTCGGATTTGGCGAATCTATTGGATAAATCCCCGAAGTTCGTTCTGCTTTGACGTTTGTTTCTGGGGTATACCCAGAGCATTGGTAAGGAGGTTCTATTAACTCGATCTCTAAATCGGAAATCCTATTAGACAGTTTAGCTTTCTCGACTGCTGATAAGATTACGTCCTTTTGATGAAATTTCCTTTTCAATGATTTAAGAACGGCTCTTCGACCAGATTTAGTCATTGACGGAAAGTAGCAAGGAAAAAAAGAGGGCGGGAAACGAAATTCTGCGGTTCAAAAAAAAACTACCACAGAATGCAGTCAGAATTTTCCAGAAACCAAGGTAGTGAGAGTAGGTGGGGAGAGGATCACGGTGAGAAAACTTCTTACAGATCTCGAAGCCAGATTCCCCGTTTGGGAGGAGAACTCACCGCAGTATGCAGTCAAGCTTCCTCGGAAACAACGAAAGGGTAGCAATTCTTCATGGAAGAGAAAAATGCGACGTACTAGGTTCCAAAGTTAGTGGAAGTTCTCGTCGTACTATTATTTACAACCTTAACAACCATCAAGCAGCACCTCGGGAGGCAGTCACCGACAATTGGGAAGATTCGTAAACACAGTTAGAAATTGCACGCTAGTGTCCTCCGATTATGAAACACTTACCACTGAATGCAGTCAACTCTTCCACAAGGGAGAGAAAATAACGCAGAAGAATCGATGATCGATCCCAGATTTTTGAAATCCATAGTGTCAATCCGTTTACACCTCTATCAATCGTTTCACCACCATTACAGTCAGTGTCAATTAGAAAGATTGGTCAACAGATTTTTATCTACACGCTATAGTCCCACAAATACAAAACGATCACCACTGACTGCAGTCGAAAGTTTTACAAAGGAAGAAGACAATATAACGCACAGACTCTTTGGTTTGAGGATAATATCACCATTAACTATTCGCGTCCTTTAACAACGATCCAGCACCGCTCAAGAGGCAGCCACTGACCATCGAAAAAGTTCGCAAAATGTTCAAAATCCCAAGTTATTATTCTCCTCTCGCGGAACACACACCACAGAATGCAGTCATATGTATCACAAGCGGAGATAAAGAATAACTTAGAAGAACTCAGTGATTTGATTCAGGATGTCACGTGAACAGGAACGGTCTGATCGAGCGGAAGAAGAGCAAGTAAATCTACTTCTTTTTTCACAAATTTACTGAGAGAGAAACGTCAATGTCCAAACAAAACTAGAGGTTTAACACCGAAGAACGTGTTTCAACCGTTTGCCGTATACGGAGCTACTCGTATACCTCTTATCACGATGAATTCCAAGTCCCTATATTCTTAGCTGTGAAATTTTATGGGCGCCCCAAGAATAATTGTGACGTAATGGGGTTCTAAATAACAAATATATACATTATGAACAATAATATGATGTTAAAAACACAACAAGAATATCAGTTGAAACTGCACTGTTTCCCACACATGCTCGGGACCTGAAAAAGGGGGTGAACTCATCGTTGTAAATTGAAGCAAAGCAAATGAAAAATGTTGATCCTATATAAATTCCTGTTTTCTTCAATTGATGAAGTGAAACAGTAGCATTCGCTATGAGGAAAATTACTTTTGTGGTTCCTTCTGAAATATTTCCTCCAAATATGGATCATACAAATTTATTTCCGAAGATGAATGCAAAGGGAAAAATATAATATGATTTGGATGGACTAAGTGAGCGTGTGTGCAGCTCCTGTCCGGTAGGTATGTATATACATGCGTATATTTAACACCCGAAAAATGAGATAGCGACGGAATAGGATAGAGTGTAATATGGTGTGTATGTTGGCGAGTGTATGAATGGAAATGTGTGATGAGTTGGTGTGAGTTCGTGAGAAGAAGCAAGGCCGAGGTATCATATGACGTCCCTAATCTGCGACAATGCGATGATTGTCGTCTTAACGAGAAGAAGAAAATCATCGAAAATATGCATCGATGTGGACATCGATGCGAGCTCTGACCTCGAATTCTTTCTTCCTGCTCAGCGTTTTGTTCGAGCGTGCGTTTTTTCTTCTTACATACTATAAGTCGGAATATATTTATACATATATTTTAGATAATGTTTGGGATCTGACTTCCCTTTGTTTTGAAAAAGTCAACGTATGGAAATACAAGCGGGAAGAGGGATTGTATTATTCCGTACGCTGGGAGTGAAACTCATCGTCACGTAACACCCACACAGCACAGAATGTCTATACAATATGTGAAATAAGTGTGGTAATATTGTCTATATGCATAAAATATTTTAATTATATCACACGAACAATATTCATAAAAGTAACTGAATCAATGTTCTATACATATATTGGAAATGTTCATGATATTTTGCACATGTATGGGGATTAGGTGGATACAATATTTTGAAATGTACGTCAAACGAAGATGATCAATATTTTATTACATTGTATAAATATTCACGTAATCGATGGATCACATCCATGCGCGTATATCATGCGTGTGCAAATTGTTGAGAAAAGGTTATGTATCAAACAATGAATACTCCACTGTAATTTTTTTGGTATTAGTGAACGGCATCGCATCGGGATCCAATTTTCCAATCTTGGATTGAGGTATCTATGTGAATAACTCAATTCACCTTCTCCAATATTGCAGATGCCTATTCGGGGCATTCTGTTTGATAAAGAATATTGAAAAATATAAACATAACCAATTTTTCCACCATAACCTGAAAGTTTTCATCACCTGGAATACTAATTAGGAATCATTCGGTGATTCGTTCGAGTATCTGTAAGGGTCATGTGAGCCCACCCTAAGGATCAAACGTCGTTGTGAACGCTCTCTCTAATAAACAGTCTTTGCCTAACAGTCTTCGAGTACAGACGTCATTTGGATCATCTAGCCCGCTGGGGCGCTCCCATGGCGCAGTCGTGGAGAATCTGAAAACCACATGGTCAAAATATACGTTTTAATTAGTATCGATAAACCAAGTGACAAGTTTTGTGTAAAAATGGGCGAGCACAGAGGCATAGCAGCAATGGATATGTCCGGCAATGTTCCAGAGAATTGGAAAACTTGGAGAGCACGTTTTAAAAATTACCTGGTCGTGGCAGAAATTGGTGAAAACGAAGAGAAAACACAGTGCACTCAATTGAAGAGCTGGATCGAATAACTCGCCGAGCGCTCGAACCGCGTCACAAGTTTGATGCAAGAGGTCCCGTCGTAGGTCGAAAAAAAAAGTTGGAATTTTGGAAATGTAAGAATACTAAGTGGTAGAGCTTGAAAAATCAATCAAGTTACTCGTTACGATTTTTTTCTATGATTGACGATTTTCGAGAAAAAAATCATAAACCATCAATTTTTTCATACCAAGAATGATTATTTTTTAACATTCAACTCGCTCTAACTCGGTCATTTTTCAATGAATCGGAATGAATCTTGCGAGTTTCGATTCGTGAGACTTCCCCAAAGATGCAGATGTAGATAAAGTTCGTAAAAATTAATGTTTTTGTTTTTTTTTCATTGCAATACATGGGTTGGCACCCTTTCGTATGAAAAGTAAATACAGAGGCAATACAAGACAGCGTACAAAGACGCATAAAATACAATTACAATATGGTCATGCATTAACCGACCGTTTGAACCGATTCAAGAAAACACCAAACAATTCCATCGACCGATCGAAATTATTTGCTAATTCACTAATGCGAGAAATCGGATCATAATTTCCAAATTCAGATCTAAATTGTACAGGTCTAAATAAAAGCGCTCTCCTAACTGGTCTACCGGGGATGTTGAAATTTAACTTTCCTCAGCAATGACTCGCAATCAAGAAAACCATTAATCAATTTAAAAAGAAATAGGAGATCATTCATTTGTCTCCGCTCTTCGAGGGTAGTTAAATTCATTCTGTGAAGAATTCTGGAGTAATCATGGTCAGAATATCTCATAGGGCAGCCTATTCTAAAAGCAGCGAAGCGTAAAAACTCGTGTTGCACACTCTCAATCATTCTAATATCCTTCTTCAAGTACGGAGACCAGATAGGGGACGCATATTCAAGATGGGGTCTAATTAAAGAGGAATATAGTACTTTCAATGACCTAACATCTGTGAAATCACTAGAAAATCTTTTGACGAAGCCGAGATTTCTCAGCGCAGTACCACAAGCTTTCACAGAATGCTCAGAAAAATCCAATTCATCATTTATAGTTACACCAAGATCAACATAAGATTTAACAGTATTCAATGTAACATTTGCAATCTTGTAGGAGAATATGAGAGGATTCCTTGACCGCGAGATTCTCATTACACAGCATTTTTCTAAGTTCAGATGCAGAGAATTACGGGTGCACCAAGAATCTAATCTCGATAATACTGACTGTAAGTGATGAACATCCGCAAGACATTTGGTGTTCTTGAAGATTTTCAGATCATCAGCAAATACCAGGAAATCACAATCATTGAGAACCTGCCCAATGTCATTCACGAATAGCAAAAATAAAAGTGGACCAAGGTGGGATCCCTGGGGCACTCTCGAAGAAGGTATGATCGGTTCAGAAAAACAGTTCCGAACTTTTACCATCTGCACCCGATCAGTTAAGTAACTCTGGAACCAAAGTTTCAGATTACCAGATATTCCAAAGATACTCAACTTAGATAGAAGAACGCTGTGAGATACAGTATCAAACGCTTTACTGAAATCAGTGTAAATAACATCAACTTGTGGGTTATTCTCCAGCGCAATGGCGATGTAATTACAGAAAGCAGCCAAATTCGTAGTAGTAGACCTCATTGACATGAAACCATGTCGTTCCGGGATAGTAAGAGGAGACAACAGAGGAGTAATATTGTCAACAACCACGCGCTCAAAAATCTTAGACATAACATTTAAAATACTTATAGGTCTATAATTCTTAGCATCCAGTTTATTACCATGCTTGAAAATAGGAGAGATCAGGCTCGTTTTAAATTCAGCAGGGAAACATCCGGAAGAAAGAGATTTATCAAAGATAATCCAAAGCGGTCGAGGAAGAATAAATTTGCACGACTTGAACAGCAACGGCGGAAGGCCATCCTGGGCCCTTGCTCGTATCTAACGAATCAAGAACAGAGTAGATGTCTCCTATGGTGATAGCCAAATCAGAAAGCATGTTAAATGACATATGTCTAGAATGGTTAACATTAACCGAATTATGTGAAGCAAAAACCGATGAACAGTGATCAGCAAAAAGGTTAGCCATTCCAGCTGCAGAGTCAGCAACTACATTATTTAACCTGATAGTACTAGGTAAGTCATTGAATGAACGCTTACTGTTAACAAAATTCCAAAAAGATTTAACATCCTATTGAATATTAGTCTCAACTTGGCGAATGTAATTCGAATAACGAGCTCGAGCTCGTGATTTACATTGAGCACGCAGACAAAAGAACGCTAAATAATCGCCGCGACTATAAGACGATTTGTAAATCATATGAGCAACTTTCTTTCTTCTAATTAATTTTTTGAGCTCAGGAGTAAACCAAAGAGGATAAATAGATCTTTCGATCAATGTTTTCGGGACGGACAACTCAATAGCCACAGAAAGTTGATCATACAAAAAACTAATAGCAGTATTTACATCCATGCATTTTAATTCCAAATTCGATCGATTTGATTCAAATGCTGCCGTATAGGAAAAAAACCAGCCAATTTATAATTATACCGGTACGTGTCGGTACAAGACAAAGATCTCAATGAAAGAGAATACAATCTAATTTCAATAGGGGGATGATAAGCATCACAATGTAGGAGGTAATCAACCGGACTAATAGTTTCAACATACTCATCGGTGGTGAAAATCAAGTCCAGCATACCATTGAAATCATTGTAAATATTGTTTTTTTGATATAAATAAAAGTGGTTGAAATATTGAGTCAAAATCTCCACCAAAGATCTTTAATTCAGTGTCACACCAGGACGAAACGATGCCGTTAGAGAAGAGTCGTCATTGCGCCAAACCACATGCGGAAGATTGTAGTCACCGAAGGGGAAAATTGAAGAATCATAATCCTGACACAGTACCTCGGCCAGAGAAACACAATGTTCAAGGTAAAGAGATGATGAGACAGGGGGGAAGTAACTTGCTCCAATAAAAACAGACTTCGAATTAAACTGCAACTTGACAAGAATATGTTCCACGCTAGTAGGCGGCAAATCAACCAATGCACTATTCAAATACTTTTTGACCGCAATCAGCACACCACCTCCTCAAGAAAAAACACTGGTGCGCCTGCTCCTGTCGAACCGATGTGAGACATAATCATTAAAGGACAATTCTTCATCAGATATGTTATCCGTTAACCAGGTTTCGGAGAAGATAATGACATCATACGTAGAAGTAAGAGATGAAAGTGAAATTCGCAAATCTTGAAGTTTAATACGAAGACCACGAAAATTCTGATAGTATATCGAAGGGTGAGTTATAGGTTTTTTTTCTGGGGCACAGTACGCGTGTCAACAATCGTTGGCAATCCATTTATATACTTGATTGTTTTGTTGGTATCACCGCCATCGATCAGATTCTTGAGTTCCGCACGTAACGTGGTTAAATAATTTCTTTCTCGAACAGTTCGATCTTGATAAATTTTGAACGGTCCATTGTGATTAGATTTACATATCAAGATATTCATAACATCCTGAGACGATGGAAAAGAAACACAAATAGGTCTGTGTTTGTTCGCAACCTTTTTACCGATTCTATGCAACCTAATATTATCATGAACGGAAGGATTAATGTTTCGGAGTAGTGTTTTCACCTTCGCTGCATCATTTTGCTGTTGAATGTCCGGCGTCTCATCAATACCAACAATAATAATATTGCGAGATCGCTTCTGTCGCTCGTTGACTTCATGAATAATCGTTTCAAGATCACGAGAATCGCGGTCTTGTTTTGAAACGTCGAGTTTTTTCTCAACTTCAGTCAATCTCGCAGTGAGGGAAAGAATAGTTTGACTAAGAGAAACTATTTTGTCCTCGTAAACCCGAGCCATTTCATCACGAAATTTCGAAAATTCTTCATGGATGAGCTCCTTTATATTTACCAGCAAAGACGAGTCTTCTGGCAAAGATGAATCAATTTGAAGTGAAGAAGCATCTGAACAATCGATGAGTTTGTTTACACTCCACGGATGATTACATCTGTGCACACATCCTGGATGCGAATGGATATTACACGTATGACAACTCACAGGATGAGAGACAGGTTTAGTACAACCATTACAGATTTTCTTATCTTGTTGTGACATTTTGAATATATGGAAAGATCAAAAACGTAGAGCAGATGATAATCACTGGTACTAGTAACACACAACACACATACACGAGTAATGGTCTGTTTACTGTTTTCGTATCACACAACGAGCGGCAATGTGAGTGTCACTATGTATGTTAGGCTACTGTATCCGTGAGACGAAACTTTTCGACAAATGATGATTTCAAATCAGTAAAAACGTGGAAGATAAGGCACAAAGCGGAAAGTGGAATACTACACCAGATGCACAGTAAAAAACACTATACCGAGCAAACTGAATAGCAGTTAAAGAGACACTATTAAAAGCAACAGATGAGAAAATTATCGGAGCAGCAAATGCACGTCAAACTCGCATGGCGTCTTGTGAAGGAATTATTAGCTTCGTTCGTTCTAAGGTGTTCTAAGTTGCCCCAAACCAATCAATCCATGTTTATAACAAGAAGAGCCAATCACCAATATCTGGAGCACGTTGGAGCAACTTAGAACACCCTTGAACGAACGAAGCTATTGTTTTGAATAATAACAAATTAATAAATTTTTAATATGAAGTAAAAATCACGTTTTTCATGCTTTGTATCAAAAAAGTGGTGGGGTAAGTACGAAGTACAAAAAACTTCCAGCGAGAAAGTTGTTCGCTAGTGTTTGAACCAACTTTGTGAAAAATTTCAGCTCGATTCGACTAATAGTTCGCAAAATACAGCCATTTATTCATTAGCGCGCAGCAAAAATGTTTCATAGTTTTGCGTCGTTTATAGGATGAATATCCGCGTCCGCGGCAAACGTGATATTCGCTCGATTTCTGATCGTAGGTTTGTTTTTTGGGTCGGAGAAAACGAATATTGGATTATTCCTATGAATAAAATTCATGATCGATGCCTCATTACAAATAATTTAATTGTTCAATAGGTGTTTACAAATCAACTATTGGTATTAAGGGCATTCATCAGAGGCAAAGTTACTAGATCTCTCCCCCCAGTTTTCTCAACGATTAATGAATATAATCGATTTTAATGAGCAGGTGCATCTTCTTGGCATATCAGAGAAAGTGCAGCTACTCTTCATTTTTCATTTCATTCGTCCGTTTCTGAGAAAACTGGGGGGGCGATTTTGGAATCTAGTAACTTTTTGGGAAGATGGTGAATGCCGTTAAGGGAAAGCTATTCGGACGAAGAAAGTTTCTTGTCTTGCGAGGAATAAGTTTGGTGCGGAACATTTTTCATTGTTGTTTTTTATTCGAATATATTTATTTATTCACATAATCTATTTTCCACACGTACATCTGTTTATTTTTCCTCTCGTTGACTGCTACGGATTTACACACTTTTCGCTTTCAGGTTTATCTGTAATTTGTTCTTCTTTTCATCTTTATTACAGCTTTTTCAAAGAAATCTTGATACTTTGTTTCTCCTCCACTACTCAAATATTGCACCAACGATTTGACATCATTCATTTTTTCTTTGCTCAGTCCAGTTGCTTCTGTTCGTTCAGTTTGAAGTAAATCAGTTGATTTGTAAAGACCTTTTGAACAATCAAATTATTTGTAATAAGGCATCGATCATGAATTTTATTCACAGGAATAATCCAATATTCGTTCTCTCCGACCCAAAAAACGAACCTACGTCCAGAAATCGAGCGAATACCACGTTTGCCGCGGACGCGGATATTCATCCTATAAACGACGCGAAACTGTGAGAAATTTTCGCTGCGCGCTAATGAATAAATGGCTGTATTTTGCGAACTATTAGTCGAATCGATCTGAAATTCCCCACAAAGTTAGTTCAAACACTAGCGAACAACTTTCTCGCTGGAAGTTTTTTGTATTCCGTACTTCCCCCACCACTTTTTTGATACAAAGCATGAAAAACGTGATTTTCACTTCGTATTGGAAATTCATTATTTTGTTATCAATTTTCACGCACTTGACCTACATTTGCATCTTCGGGGGAGTCTCACGAATCGAAATTCGCAAGATTCATTTCGATTCATTGAGAAATGACCGAGTTAGAGCGAGTTGAATGTTGAAAATAATCATTTTTGGTGTGAAAAAATTGATGGTTTGTGATTTTTTTCTTGAAAATCGTCAATCATAGAAAAAAATTGTAAAGAGTAGCTTGGATTGATTTTTCAAGCTCTACCACTTAGTATTTTCACATTTCCAAAATTCCGACTTTTTTTCGACCCATGACGGGATCTCTTGCATCAAACTTGTGACGCGGTTCGAGCGCCCGGCGAGTTATTTGATCCAGCTCTTCAATTATCACATTACTTCGAAGAAGGCTTCAATTCGTCACGGAATTGAATAAAAGAGTGATGAAATGTAAATTAGAAGGTTTACAAGATAGTCTACTGAAAACCATGATAACCTGTGGAGTGAAGAATATTGAAATACGAGAGAGGCTTCTTCGAAACGATGATTTAACGTTGGGCAAGGCAGTGGAATTGTGCAGCGTCATTGAAATGTCGAAAGCTAGGAGCGAGTCGATGGAGAACAATTCGTCAGTTGATGCGGTGGCGTTGTCGTCAAGAAACACCAAGCGGCGTGCACAACCACAAGAGGGTTCAAAAGCAGCAGACCACGTAGGACGTAAGATAATAAAAGCATGTAAGAAATGCGGTAGGTCACATGCAATAAATAAACGCCCAGCGTATGGTCAAACGTGTAATTTTTGTAAATCTCAAAATCATTTTGCTAGTGTTTGTTATCAAAAGAACAAGAGGACATCGATCGATAATATTGAGGACATAATAAAAATAGAAAATATCGGTGCACATTCATTTAAAGGTTCAATAGAGATAGATGGCGTTAAAGAGTCAAAGTGGTTCACAAAATTGGAAATCAATGAGCAAAAGGTAGAATCCAAAATAGATACTGGCGCAGACGCAAACGTAATTTCGTGTAGTCTATGGAAAAGGTTAGGATTGTCGAAAGATAAAATATTATATTCAGGAGCAAAGTTAACCTCGTATACGGGTAAGAAATTGATAGTTAAAGGTAAATGCATAATACCATGTGAAAAAGATAACATTCTACACGAAATTGAGTTTTACATTACGAACGAGGATAGAAAACTTATACTTGGTACGGAAACGTCAGAAAATTTGAGGTTAGTAGAAAGAATAGATACAATGGATCAAAGAGATGATAAATACAACGAATTAGTTCAATCATATAGTGATATTTTTGAAGGTATAGGCTGTATCGAGAAATCGTATCATATTAATTTAAAAGAAAATTCTCAACCTAAAGTGCATCCGACCAGGAATGTTCCAATTCCAATAAGAAACGACCTTAAAAAGTGCTTAGATGATTTAACAGATAGCAAATTTATCGAAAAGGTCGAGGGTAGATCAGATTGGGTATACCCACTAGTCATTGTAGAAAAACCAAATGAAAAATTGAGAATATGTCTTGACCCAAAAGAATTGAATACACAGTGAAAAGGGAATATTGTGAAATTCCTTCCCTACATCAAATGTCTACAAAAATGTCGGGAGCAAAATTTTTGAGTACACTAGACGCTACTCAAGGATTCTATCACGTTGAATTAGACGAAAAAAGCTCAAACATGTGCACTTTTTGAACTCCTTTTGGCAGGTATAAATTTCTGAGGTTAGCTTACGGTCTTGTTTCTGCACCAGAAGTTTTTCAGCGAAGATTTAAAGAGATTTTTGATTTAGAAAATACAGAAGTGTACGTAGATGACATTATAGTGTGGGGGCAGACTTTAGAAGAACATGATAGAAAATTAGGAGAAGTTTTTGATATTGCCAGGAGAAATGGGGTTCGTTTCAATTTACAAGAGTGCGACTTTGGCGAGAAACCGGTGAAATATTTGGGTCACGACATAACTGAAAAAGGCATAACTCCGGACGAATACAAAATCAAGGCGATTGTGGATATGCCAGTTCCAAAGAGTAAAAAGGATGTACAAGTAATTTGAGGTACTGCAACGTATGTAAATTTATTGGGAATTTTGCCAACACAACCAAGCCATTGTGAGATTTAATCAAAAAGGACGTACAATATGAATGGCTAGAGGAACATGAGCGAGCTCTTAAAAAACTAAAATTAAGATTGATAAGTAAACCAGTTCTACAATTTTAGAATGTAAATAAGGAAACAATCATTTCAGAATGCCATTTGGGTTTGAAGTATGCCAAATCGCGAAATAAAGAACCTCTGATTCCACATGAAGTTCCAGATTTACCGTGGAATGAGCTAGGTTGTGAGTTGTTTTATCTCAATGGGAAAGATTTCTTGATAATAATCGATTGTTTTCCTCAGTATGTTGAGGTGGAAGAACTTAAGAATACATCGTCAAATACAATTATTAAAAGTATGAAGCACATCTTTGCGAGACATGGAATTCCTGTGACAGTGGTCTCGGATGGAGGCACACAATTCACGGCTAGAGAATTTCGAAATTTCGCGAATCAGTACGAATTTAATCACATTACGTCGTCTCCGACGTATGCGCAATCGAATGGCATGGCGGAAAGGCAGATTCAAACTGTTAAGAAAATGTTCAAAAGAACGAAAGAAGATGCAAAAGGTGTAGATTTCGCATTATTATATTTAAGAAACACTCCAATTCTTGATAATATATCTCCGTCAGAAGCTTTAATGTCGAGAAAATTAAGGACAACATTACCTAGCATGAGCAAAAATTAAAAAACGGAAGATTGTCACGAAGATGGTAAGAAATGTTATAGGAAAAAATCGCGAAATTCAAAAACGAAACTACACGGAGAAACTGTCGCACAGAAAATCAAAACATGCACATTGACAGTCAACGTGCATAAAAAAAACATTTGTTTCACATTGATCACCACTATACGAACATAATTGTTCAATATTTCGACGATGGTCTTCAATGTTCATACGTCAGTCATCAGTGTGTTGCACACCACCAGCCAAACATTGATAAGCGATGCATCACACAACAAAAATCAATGCGTACACATCAATAGATCGTGTGCGCACCTTACCTATCGATTTTTGCGCCATCACATTCGATATTCAAATGTCAATTTTTATGTACGCATCATCGTTAATTGCGCAATTGATAATGGGTAGGTTATAATTTTTTCTAATTATGTTTACATAATACACAGACATAATTACATTGTTCATTTACATTTCATATCTCACTAAGAAAGGGGATACATTTTTCAGAAGTTTTTGTCCAATTTATATGTTATATGACAATGAATAGTGATCATTTTTAGTTTTTCATTCTTAAACTTAACCCCAACGCAACTTATAAAACGATGATATGCATCTGACCGTCCTATAAATGCCTCATCATCTGGAATACGTTTGATGTTTTCGAGTCTTTCCATTTCATCCTTTTGGATTCCATATGGACTTAGTGTGGAAATACGGGCCACGGGGCCCAATCAAATTCTTATGTAAATCTTCTTCAACATCTTTCAATGATTTCAAACCATTGCATACCATAATATATTCCTGCATTATTCACAGAATACTGTATAGAATGATATTCTGAAATATTGAAGGATGTTCGAGAACTCTTCCAAAAAAATGTGGTCAATGACATAGCCGTTCTCATTTTTTCGATTATACAATTCGACGTGTTCCTATTTACTAAGATTCTCATTTCATTGCATAGGGATATAGAATTGTGTGGAAAATGGCGGAAAATATGAGTCCTAATATGCTAGCAGCAATCGGAGTGCCAGGAGTATCTAATGACCATAACATACGAGGGTGGATTGATAAGTTTCCGGCCTGATCAAGAAGAACAACGTTTTTAAGAATTTTTTTCTTTTATTCCTCAACATAATCTCCTCCAAGGCTGATACATTTCTCATAGCGGTGTTCTAGTGTAGTAATGCCATCTCTATAGACTGATTCGCCAAGCTCCTCAAAATACCCATTTACAGCTTCGATTACTTCTTCATTGTCCGCAAATCTCTTACCGCCAAGCCATTTTTTGAGGTTAGGAAACAGATAATAGTCACTCGGGGCTAGGTCTGGAGAGTAGGGAGGGTGCGGCATTAATTCAAACTTCAGATCGTTGATTTTAGCCATCGCAACGATTGACGTGTGCGCTGGTGCGTTATCGTGATGAAACAAAATTTTTTTCTTCGCCAGATGAGGTCGTTTAATTTTCACTACGTGGCTCAAACGTTGCAATAAGTCTGCGTAGTATTGACCAGTGATAGTTTTACCCTTTTCAAGGTAATCAATGTATATAATACCTCTTGCATCCCAGAAAACAGTAGCCATAACCTTGTTCGCCGAAAAAATTGTTTTTGCCTCCTTTGGAGTTGGTTCCCCTGGTCCAATCCACTGTTTAGACTGTTCTTTGGTTTCAGGAGTGTAGTGGTGGACCCAAGTTTCGTCAACGGTTACGAATCGACGCAAAAATTCGCTTGGATTACGCTTATACAACGCCAAATTGGCGGTAGAAATGTTCTTTCGAATCAATTTTTGGTCGACTGTTAGCAAACGCGGCACCCATCTTGCACAGAGCTTCTCCATATACAAATGTTGGTGCAAAATATTTTGTACACGTTCATATGACATCTTACAGGTCTCAGCTATCTCACGAACTTTTAATCTGCGATCTTTCAGCACTATTTGATGGATTTTTTCGATCATATCTGGAGTTGTGACCTCAATGGGGCGTCCTGAGCGAGGCTCATCAGAGGTGCTCACACGACCCTTTTTAAACTCGGAAACCCACTGCTTAACGGTTGAATATGATGGGGAGGATGTCCCCAGTGTTGAGTCCATCTCTTCTTTAATTTCCTTCGGCGTTAACCCCTTCAAATAAAAGTATTTGATGACAGCACGATTTTCCAGCTTTTCCATTTTTACGAAAAACACAGAGGCGTCTTGGTCAGCGTGCTCTCAAAACTAAACTAACATGGCGATCGGACTGAAACTATAGCTACAAGCTATCTAAGGATGGTACTATAGAACGCCACCTCAAGGTAGGCCTAATGGCGCCATCTCTTGGTCAGGCCGGAAACTTATCAATCGACCCTCGTACTGTCGAGTACTTCAACCCTCAACTTATCCAACATTTCATTGGCCCAGTCATTTGATTTCTCTTGTACAACTTGTGGTGCAAAATCCGAATTACATTCTACAACCCTCGTTCCTCTTCGAGAGGGTTTAAGAGCATTCCTTCAGTCAAATTTTGAAGGAATAGTCATCCTCACATCTTTTGAGAACGAGGGAAAATTGAGAGAACCGATGATGACGTTACTGGCTCGCATTTTAATTGACAGAGAATTATTGATCCTTGCCAAAAAACAAAACTTCTCGACCAATAATTTATTCTCTACATTAGAGTAAGAAACTCAGAATAATGAATTCGATATTTTTTCTGATTATTTCCATCAATTGAAGAAAATTCTTCGAACGACATGTTACATGTTATGTTTTCTTGATAACCTTAGGATTCCCTCAGCTATCCTGATAAATCTGGCTGAAGAAATCGCGACATTCTTTGAGGAACCTACACTACGACATATATTCTATATTGCTGCACACTCAGAGGGGAAGCAACGTATCCCCGCTTCCGGGAAGCTCCTCTCTCGTTTGAATTATATGCGAACTTTGCTTAATAATTGGAATCTCATGAAAAAAAAAGCGATAATCAGTCCTTGCGAAACCGGAGAATCAACTTGTATACAATCTTAATTCGATAGCTTTTCAAAACAAACCATTTTCACTCAGATCTCAATGTCATCATTTATTATAGCTTTTGAAGCTCAACTCCAATTTCTCAGGAATAGCACTGAACCCTGGGAAGAAGTAGTTCAATTTATGCCCGGAACATTTCTAACTCGTCAGTACAATGGCTTGAAGAATCCTATAGGCAATTATTGGCAGTGGGATCAATTTCCTTGCCTCTCATTGAGTGATGGTTTAGAATTGGTGAGATGTTTTTGTAACCTTCGATCACATTGATAACATGGAATGCTCATGTTTCTTGAATTACAGGTTGCACTGGATTTTCAAATAAAATTCCCTGATAAAATTAATAACATTCACGAAAACTGGACGAAGCTGCGAACTTGTTCAGAAGAATTTATCACTCTAAAAAGTCTTACGGGAGAAGAAGCACAAATATTACAATCCCGTTTGCCCACTCTACCATTGAGTAATCATCATTCATTTTCATGTCGTTTAATCATAATAGGTTGAAATGAGAATCATATTCATTCTCTCTCCAGATGGTAAGGATGTGGCGATTTTGATGTTACTACCATCTGCTATCAAAGCAGCATTTGCACCAAAAACTAAACGCCCAAAAAAGTAGAAACTTGATAGCAAAGAAGAAAAAGAAATACGGAAGTTAGAATGAGAAGCAGTCATTTTATATATTGAGGTATTAGCGAATTTATATTAATTTGGGAGAATTAAGTGTAGACCGAGTGGGGATGGTAGAACTCTCAAGTATGCTGGTACAAATCAGTGGATTCTAGTAAAATCTGACAAGTCTTGCGGTTTGTGTTACATCTTAATGTCCTATAAGGACATGATCAGTTCCCACTGGTCAATGATGAAAACCCAAAACATTCAGATATCTTCAAGATGTCTGGCAAAGCATCTTGTCTCACGAGAAAATTTGAGTACAATTTGTGTTTGGAGGTTGGATTGTTTTTCAGCTATTCTGACTGTGTTACACGGGG
Organism: Gonatopus flavifemur; assembly: GCA_018340375.1. NCBI lineage: Eukaryota > Metazoa > Arthropoda > Insecta > Hymenoptera > Dryinidae > Gonatopus > Gonatopus flavifemur. The sequence goes on from JAFFJZ010000040.1 coordinate 1,432,866, forward strand.
GATCTCTTGGAGTTTCATGAGATATCTTGAAGATTTTTCCGTAACACATTTTGAAGATATTCGAATGTTAGCTGGGAATGTATTTGCTTCTGATAGAATCTGATTGGAAAGTGATCAGATCCCATGAAGACCATGGCAAGGTGGTAACTTTCCATTGGATTTCAGAAAGACGCGATCAATTCGAATTAGTTTCTGTCAATGCGTAGTAATCACCCCAAGGGAACCAAAATCATCAAACGTTTCAGAAATGATCACGAGAGTTTGTTGAAGATTCTCTGAACGTGGAAATGTCTGTGCGTTTGTCAGATGTATATGGGGTGTTGATTAAATGTTCGAAGGCCATCTTGTTGTCTTGGGGCAATGAAAAAAATGCAGCGGAACGTTTCTGGAACGTCCTAGATACTTCTAATGTCTCATTATTGCTACGCTTCAGATGAAATGTTCCCAAATAATATCTCTGGAACGTTTTTGAAACATGACCATCTTCTGCGCCGTTTCAGAGATATTACTTTGAAACATTTTATTTGAAACTTCACAATGGGGAGACATTAACAGTCTCTAGAACGTTCTAAAAATGTTGCGCAATATTTGTCTAGTGGGTACTCACCGTTGAATGATAATGACAGACAGTTGAATGATCAATCACAGCTCAAATCATGTTTCATGCAGTCTATGTGTTTCTTATTCAGAACTGCATCGATCTACAAACCGAGGTTCAGAGGAGAGAAAATCAGGTTGAAGATCGTGCGTCACCGTATATCGCAGTTGTTGGACCAGTAGAAGACCCTAAAAACTTTTACATCATTTTCGGGAGAGCGCAATACAAGACTGAGTCTTTGATCACTGCATTAGAAGGGGCAATTAAGATATACGTCACCTACGGTTTTGCATATCCGAAATCAGTTCAACCGGTCTGGTGTTTACTCCAAAAAATTGCATTGAATATTTCTCTCCCTACAGACAAATCATCAGTGTGTTTGAGTAAAGCCATCAACTATTGTGTGGAAAATTCAGGAATCACAAACCTACAAATTCAATGAATGTATATATTCTAAGTGTATCATTTTATGTATATCAGATATATACATATCTATATAAAAATTGATAAACATTTATAATGAAGCCGCAGAAATTTTCTCAATCAATAGAAAAAGAAGCATCAATTCTTATTAGTGAGATGCTAGCTTTCTCAGACGTACCGCGGTCCAGGGTATTTCATATTTTGCAATTAGTGAAAAGTTTTATGTCACAAAGATCGATAACACTTTTATTGAGCTAAATGATTGAACGTTTGAGATATCTTGGAGAAAATCCGGGAAATTTGAAAGCCTATGAAAATATGATGCATCGAATGCAAGAACCTTTCGAAGAAGTTCGAACTGAAAAACAATGTTTAGCGTTTTTAGGGAACCAGGGAAGTTACATACCACCGGTACAAGTCGACATTGAAGTTCCGAATACGGATGGCACATTAAATAAAAATAACACCGTCGCTGAGGGAAGGAGTGTTCATAGAAGTATCTCTATGGAATTCATTCCCCTGAGAAAGGTGCTAAAAAAATTCCTTGAACTTCCAGATATGTTCCATAGTATAATGAGCTATCTGGATTATTTGGAAAGCATAGGAGGATTGATGCTTAATATCATACAAGGAGCCTTGTGGAAGAAAAAAAAAACTACTTTCGGTGATCGGTTGGTCCTGCCCATTTTGCTTTATCAAGACGATTTCGAAACGAATAATCCTTTAGGAAGTCATAAAGGTGAAGGGAAGGTGAGTGGTGTGTACATTGTTCTTCCTCGTTTACCTCCTCACCTCCGATCCAAAATTGAGAACATTTTTACAATCATGTTATATAAATCTTCTGATCTACAGTACGTTTCCTTGAAAGATATTTTTGCAAAGGTGATATCCGAACTCCGTTTCTTAAAGAATACAGGCATTCTAATAAACGTCCCATCTGGTCCAGTGCAGGTTCATTTTTCATTGGCAGGGGTAATTGGTGACAACCTTGCAATGCACACCATGTTGGGATTTTCAAAAAGTTTCTCGGCTAATTTTCCATGTAGATTGTGCTTGATCGATCGTGCATCCATCAATACACATTTGATGAATCCTCATGCACACTTCGGACTGATGAAAATTATACACGACATTTAATTCAAGGGGACCCAAAATGTACAGGAGTTGCTGATTTGTCAGTATTAAGCAATTTAGAATCGGTATCGACAATTGATGTAATTACAGTGGATAATATGCACGATATTATGGAGGGTATCTGAGAATATGATTTCGGCATGGTTTGGCATGAGTTTGTCCACTTAGAAAAATTATTCACCTGTGACGACCTTAATCACCGAATCATCAGTTTCTCTTATGGTGTTGACGAATGCCGCAATAAACCTCGGACTATTTCGGACAAACGAATAAGGAACGCCTATGTCAAAATGTCAGCTAGTGAAGCACTGTGTGCGTTGAGAAATATTGGCCCTCTCATTGGGGTTTAATTCCGGTGGACAACCAGTATCGGAAAATGATTATCTTATTGAAACAGATTTTGGACATCATTTTGGCACCGACGTTTGATGAAGGATTGACTCATTATCTGCGAAATTTGATCAACGAGTATTTACAATTACTACAAACCTTATTCCCGAACTCTTTGAAACCAAAGCATCACAATTTGATCCATTACCCTTGAATTATGCTGCTAATGGGACCACTACAACACTTATCAACAATTCGATGTGAGAGTAAAAATCGCACAAAATCACCTCCCATACTTCGTTGAATCGTGTCAACGTCTGTAGAACTCTTGCAATCAAATCTCAACTACGATTGAATCATCGAATCGTTTGCGCGAACACACCATTAGACAAGGATCTCTATGTAACTAGTTCTGAAAACATCATGACGCTCCATCAAATTTTGGAAGCACAATATTTTCATCCCTTAATAGACATGCAATTGAATGATGAAGTATCTCAATACAATTATATTACCTATCATAATCACACGATAACCACGAATACTGTTCTTATGTTGGTAGGCGAGGAACAAAATCAGCTTTTCGTAGTTCATGTTATCTTAAAAATTTCCTGTGCGAAGTTGATTATAGTGACAAAAGAAATTACAAAATGGACTTACTACAACGAGCATTTCCAATCATATGTACTGGATTCAAAAAGTTTAGAGTACCCTGATTCATGGAAATGTATAGATGTGAAGGATGTTGACAGTTACTTCGTTTCTCACATCACTCAAAATATTAGAGGTACTGATTTGATCCCAAAGCGATGGGTGTAATGTTGAAAGCAACAAGACCCAGTTGGCAATCATTATTTATCATAACTTCAATTTTTAGCGTAAAGTGAGAGTTTACCATAAAATGAATGTCAAATTGTAGATTATTATATATTGAAATATGGGAATAAAAAAATAATTTTTGATGGATATTTGTTAATTTTTTCAATACTCACTATTGCATGGTGAATATTCGAGATATAACATAATTTGCAATGAAGATTGTAATTTTTATCAGATACTAATATATTTCCCATTACTTGTGAGAATGGGATCATAACTTACACAGTAAAAAATTTTTCGTTATTGTTTAAAGTGTTAAAATTCGTGTGTAGAATATTTAACATTCCAGAGTGTTGATTCAAGACAATCGGGTCGCTTCGTGTCTTGTCGTGAATCGTTCGTTTGCGTTAACATAACGATTGTGTTGAATCAACACTCGCAAATGTTGAATATTTGACACACAAATTTCAACACTTTACACAATGACGAAAAATTTTTTACTGTGTAGGCACGTAATCTATCAAAATTATTAAAATTACAATTCAGGTAGGAACTTTTGAAATATGAGGAAGATACTCTTGATAACATGTATCAAGAGCATTCAAGTATCAGATGAAATGGGTGGAATTTGAGGCCAACTGTTTTCGTAAATCATTTGACAAATACAAATTTGAAATAGACAATGATTGAATCAAATTGAGTCACTCTTGAATTGAGTGCATACTTGAGATTGGATTCCAAATATAAATTCAGGTTTCCTCATGGTTTATAAATACTGAGGAACGGAAATATTGAAATATCTTATGATTGGAGGTTATCATTCCCAATAACCTTCTATCATCACCGTGAATCGGTAAACGATCGAAACTCATATTCAGTCTCATCTTGGTCGTGGGTTTTATATTATGCATTGAGAATCCCCGGTGAACGAATAATTTATGGAAAAAGTTCGCAACATCTGATTTGCTTCCTGTCATCTCTGAATAACTTTGACAGGGAACTAATTATTTTGAGACTGTTTGAAATCTTCATTTTTTTGCAAAGCTTCAATAATTTATTCTTCATGAATTTAAAAATTCATACAAGAGATATTACCATTGATACGCTCATTGTCATCAATATCTGCAAGATTTTTGAACCTTTTGAGAGTTGAGGACATTAAATTTGGATATCAAAAATGCTCCATGCGCTGCTAAGAAATACAATTCCAAACACATCGTGTACCTGCAAACAGCGTATCATTAGTTCATATGCGCGTAAGAGTTTTTGATATCCACACGTTGTTGTTCAATGTGCGATGCACAGGTACTTATCACGTCAGTGCTGATGTGCAAAACATCAACAAACATTCATCCGAACTTTGAAAATCATTCTGTACACATTGACCACCAATGTACGCGCACTTTAGTACGGTTTGAAAATCATTTTCTTCATCTGCACATTGATGGTTAATACGCGCAGACTTCAAATCAATGTGTTTCGCAACGCTTTTCTGTGTGACAGTTTCTCCGTGTATGACACTAAAAACACGTTTACACTACCTGAATTATAGCTCAAAACAAGCGTATATGTTCAAAGGAGTCCAAAATCTTCATGGACACCAGGAGTTGTATTAGAAAAACTAAAAGATAGGATTTATGAAGTCAGACTGAGTAATGGGTCAGTTCTAGTTAGGAATCGTAGATTTATCAAACCGGCTAATAAAGAAGGGAGAGAACTAGTAGAAAAAACGATACGAATAGAGCAGCCAAAAGAACACAGAGAACCCCCTAATTATTATACAGAATTAGAAAGCGAAGACTCTGCACAAAGCGAGGATAGGAATAGTGATTTAGAAGCAAGCGAAGATGATTATATGTCAAGTGAGTCAGGGTCAACAACACTTTTTGAAACATCTAGTGAAGTAACTAATGTTGATTGTCAGAATTCAAACGACGGGAAAGTGAATACTGATAACAGGCATACTGTAACCGCGTCTGGGAGAATTGTCAAACCACCGGACAGACTAAATTTATAGTTGTATTTATAATTTAAAGGAAGGGAGATGTAAGGGTCATGTGAGCCCACCCTAAAGATCGAACGTCGTTGTGAACGCTCTCTCTGATAAACAGTCTTTGCCTAACAGTCTTCGAGTACAAACGTCATTTGGATAACCTAGCCCGCTGGGAAGCTAACAGTATCCCTGGTAAAAATATGAAGTACGTTCGTGTAAGGGACTGTAATTTTACATTCAAAAATGCGTGAAACTCCACTCGGTGTACATCCGTATTCAATTTTCGTAACAATTCGTTGCATCGTTGACACTTTATTTTCACCAAGGGTGTGATGTTCATCGCTTCACTTTCATTATTATTATTCATTATACGTTATGACATGTGTGTGTGAATTCAATGTCCAAATTTCCCTGATAATTATTTTGAATGAAAGTCATGTTGATATTTTCAGATTAGGATTAAAATCAAACTCCAAAGATCATGCCACAAAATTAGGTCAAATATGAAAAAAGGAAGATATTGAAAAAATTAGCGACTTCATTAACAGTAATTGAAACTCCTCCACATGCCTCTACTACAGTTAATGTACATAATGAAGTATTAGAAAACGTTCCACTCGATGATGAAAATTCAGATTCAATTAAAATGTTACCACCGGACAATCAGGATGATACGTTGGGAATCGGAGCTGTTGCATCGAATGATTTATATGGCACCATTGAATTGAACTTGCATGATACGAGATCTGTTTCATATGATAATGATAATTCTCATCTCCAAAGTACTCCTAATCTTGATATAGCGGAAACAGAATGTGATTCAACTTTGATGTTGGAACAAAAACTATCAGCTTGGGCGCTTCAAAATAATATTTTATATCTCATCATGCTACTATATGTATATAATATCCCTGCTAAAAATGACGGAAAGAAAACTTTTCCTTTCCGCTTGATATCGGTTTTTGTGCCGTAAAATACGGAAAAAAACGGAATGAGAATTTATTCTCCCGTTTGGAACTGGAAATGCGGACATAAACTTCGATGGTATCGATACGGATTTCTGAGCATAAAATATTACCGATTTCAAACGTATTGCCGGATGAAGTGAATGAGGAAGCCTTTCCGTTTCCATTCCCATACGCGGATTAGAATGTTGATGGTATTGATACGAAATTCTCAACTCAATATTGTACCGATTCCATCCGTATTGTCGAACGGAATGAAATGAAAATCCTTTCTGTTGTCGACTGGAAATGCGGATGAAAATTTGAGTGGTATTGATCAGCATTTCCAATCATTAAATTTTGTCGACTTTTCCGAATTTTCGGATGAACTACAGTGTACAAAAAAAATTCATTGGGGGATCCCAGTATTGTACTGGAAGCAATTACCCTGTAGAAGGATCTTTATTCGCATATCCTTGTTCAAAAATCGTTGAGGAACCTTGTCCACTCATGTAAATTGAGAGAAAATCATATCCTACCTACAGGGTTCGAACTTACATTCTCACCGGCCTACCGTCTGGAGCCTAAGACCTAACCAAATGAGCTATTGCGCGACTTCGCAGATAACCACCTTAAGGAAGTACATGTGTTTTTCTGTTTTCATCCGCATACGCGGAGGAGAATTTTAATGATATTGACCTGAACTTATAGTCATCAAATCATATCGATTTCATTCGGATTTTCGGATAAATGGAGTTCGAAAGTCTTTTTGTTCCCATCCGCATATGCGGATCCCATGGTATCTCTCCGGATTTACAATCATGGAATCATATCGGTTTCAACCGGATGAATTAAGGTGGAAAGTCTTTCTGTTTCCATCTGCACTCGCGGACAAACATTTTCATGATATTGATCTGGATTTCCAACCATGAAATCCTACTGATTTCATCCGGATATTCGAAAGGATAAAGGTGGGGAGTCTTTCAGTTTTCATCCGTAGATGCAGATGGAAATTTAAATGGTATCTGTCTGGATTTACAATCATTAAATCATAGCGGTTTCATCCGGATTTTCGAATAGACGGTATTTGAATATTCTTCCATTTTCATCAGAATACCCTACTGTAAATTCCCAATTAGTTCGCATGGGTCTTTGTATGGGAATTGAGTGGGTCGCATGGTTCTTCGCATGGAAATGAAGTGGGTCGCATGAGTCTCCACATGCGGATGAATGGGATGACGTGGGTCTTTGCATGGGAATCAAGTGGGTTGTATGGGACTCAAGTGGGTTACATGCGTCTTCACATGGATCAATGAGCGGGAATATTGAGAAATAGATCACTCTAAAATTTTAAACAATTAATTGAACTTGAAACAGAAATACATATCGACTTTCAATTGTAGATCACATTCATATTGATTTAGTTCGAATATGTCAATCATTCATTTGAATGTACCTTGCTCATTCATCATGGTGAATCACATGGGTTATTCGTGCAAATGTCTCATGGGTCACTCATGCGAATATATCACATGGGTTACTCATGGGGAAATATTGCACGGGTCACCGCTGCGAGGATACCAAACAGGACAAAAACTTACGTGAATGTAAAACAATAATGGAAATGTTCATTGTCTCAAGTTCATGTGAGTTTTTGTTGTGTTTGGAATTCTCACATGGGTAACCCGTGCAATATTCCTCCATAGGTAACCTATGTGATATATTCACGAGAGTAACCCATGTCACGTGATTACATGCTAAATAAATCCAGCCCCGAATTCGCATGGGAAATTTCCCTTGCGAACCAACTGGAAATTCACAATGGGATATACACGGGAAAATTCAACGAACTCTTGACGATACTGAAACAGTTCTTTCAGTATTCGAGTTAGTTAATATCCCAAGAAGTGAACTCTTCTGGACCTCTTTATGATTTCATGAATTCGAAAATTCATAAACAATTCTATTCATGTTCTTGAAAAAGAATTCTCCGACTGCTGTATGAGATCACCCGGCTTGTCAGACTGGATTTTGACGCAATGAAATTATATCCGTGAATCCAATCTAGAACTGAATAAAATGTGCATGCAGTAATCACTGAGCACAAACAACATTTGTTTGTTTTGCTTCTCCGGGTGCAAACTGGGAACTTTCGTTCAATTCTTCAATCCGTCAAAGTGGATTAGAAAAGAATCAATTTTTTTCCGAGAATCCAACTAAAACGGAACCAATTCCCCATGTGTTAATCACTCAACAAAACCATGATTTTCAATATCCGCGTATGCAGATACGAACGACGACTTTCGCTCAATTACTTGGCTTATCGAGCCGGATTTTAACACAATGAACTCCCATCCGTAAATTCACCCTGAAGCGGAAGAAATGCCTGTGCGGTCATTAAGGAATCAGAATACCATTATTTTGTTCAGCATTTTCTGATGCAAACTGGGAACTGTCACCCGACCATGCGGTTCGTTGGCGTGGATTGGAACGTAATCAGCTTCTCTCCGCAAATCCAACTTGAAACGGAACCCATTTGGCATGTGTTGATTGCTCAACAAAACTAACATTTCTTATGTCCGCATTGACATACGTAAATGACGGCTTACGTCTCATCAGTTGGCTTGGCAAGCCGGATTTCAACAAAATAAAATCGTATCCGTAAATTCAACTCCAAACGGAATAAAATGTCTATGGGTTAATGACGGAATGGAAACACCATTGTTTTATTCAGCATTTCCGGATGCAAACTGGGAATTGTTATTCCATCATCCGACTCGTCGAAGCAGATTGGAACGCAATAAATTTCTCTCCGCAGATCCAACTTGGAACGGCGTCAATTTGGTCGTCGTTCATGCTGATCGAAGCGGTAATATCTTATACCCGTCATTCCGGACAAACTCAAAGGATTTGGTAAAAATTGCAATTCCAGCTCAGAACGGATTCATTTTGCTTCCGCTGTTCCAGTCGCACTCGTCCAACGATACGGAAAGTTTCGTACACATTTTACTTACGTCACAAAATCTTACTTCTGCCCTGCGGAATGAATCGTAAAGATTCGCATCTAAATTCTTTCCGTTTCTTCCCGTTATTTTCAGCAGGGTGGGGTGTCGGACCGGATTTGAACGCGATAAATTCACTTCCACAATTCCAAGAAAAAACGTAATGAAACGTACCTACTGTAATTACGGATGGAAAACATCACTTCTTCATTCAGCATTTCCGGATGCAAACTGGAAACTGTTGTTCAATCATTCCATCCGTCGACCCGGATTCAAACACAATAACTTTCTTTCCGCAAATCCAAATCGAAGCGGAACTGATTCCTCATGTATCAATTACTGAACAAAACCATCATTTTTCATGTGCGTGTTCGCAGATGTCAACGACAAGATTTTCTCAATTGAGTGGGGTGTCGGACCGGACTTAGACGCAATCAATTCACTTCCGCGATTCCAACAAGAAACGGAATGAAACATACCTACCGTAATTACGGGAGAAAAACATCACTTCTCCATTCAGCATTTCCGGATGCAAACTGAAGACTGTTGTCCAATCACTCAATCCGTTGACACGGATTCGAACGCAATAACTTTCTTTCCGCAAATCCAACTTGGGACGCAATCAGTCAGGTCGTCGCATATGTTAATCAAAACGGTAATACTTCAAACCTGCCATTTCGGACAAAACCAAAGGATACGATGAAAAATTGCAATTCCTCATCGAAGCGCATTCATTTCATCTCCGCTGATCCAGTTGCATTCCTTCTCCGACGATACGGAAAGTTTCGTACAATTTTTATTTCCGTCTCAAATCTTACTTCTGCCATGCGGAACGAATCGCAGTAATTCGCATCTAAATTCTTCCCGTTTCATTCCGTCATTTTTAGCAGGGATGCTTATGCTGCCAGACATATGAAATAAATATTCCCGAAGGGAACATGAAGCTCCGACAAATGTTCAGAATAGATCATGATAGATCAGACTGAAGCTCCGTTGGAGCTCAAGTTTAGATTCGTAAACGTTCGACGAAGGTCCGATGAACGTTGAAATGTCCACTTGAAAATAGTTTGAATGAACGTTCATAAAACGTTCATCGAACGTTTGCTAAAGGTTCGTTCGAGTTGCAATTTTTCGATCAAAGTTTTTTTCAAAGTATATTTTTCCACGAAAAAATGAAAGATTGAGGCATTTCTAACTATAATTGTAATTCCGTCTGAAACATAAAAAACTGAAGGTTGAATGAATCTTCGTAGAATCTTTAATAAACGTTCTATGAACCTTCATTTAAGCTATTTTCAAGCGGACATTTCAACGTTCATCGGACCTTCGTCGAACGTTTCCGAATCTAAACTTGAGCTCCAACGGAGCTTCAGTCTGATCTATCATGATCTATTCTGAACGTTCGTCGGAGCTTCATGTTCCCTTCGGGTTCTGACAATGTTTGGCTAATATTTATTGAATATGAATTCTATATGGAAAACTGGTCATTCTATATACACTATATACAGGTTGGTTGAAAAGTTTCTGCGCTCGAAATGAAAGAATACTGTTTTTGTTACGAAATATATTTTTTTATTCAATATAATCTCCTAGAAGCTCAATACACTTGTTCCGATGATCTTCCAATAATTTTATCCCATCCTTATAATGGTTTTCCGGAAACTCTGCAAAATAACCGTCTACGGCTGCTATGGCCTCTTCATTCGACGGAAAATGCTTTCCACGAAGGAATTGTTTGAGATTTCTGAACAGATAGTAGTCGCTAGGAGCCAAATCTGGCGGATACGGTGGATGTTCAAGCAATTCGTACTTGAGTCCTTTGAATTCAGCCATCGTCAAAACACTTTTATGAGCAGGTGCATTATCTTGATGGAAAATGATTTTTTTCTTCTTTGAACCAGGTCTTTTCTCACGAATTTTTTCATCCAGCTGATTCAAAAGGCTGCAGTAATATTCGGAGTTGATTGTTTTACCTTTCTGGAGATAATCAATGAACAAAATTCCTTTTGCATCCCGAAAAACTGATGCCATAACCTTCTTCGCTGATCGTTGTGACTCCACCTGCTTTGGAGCTGAACAACCAGCTTCAGTCCACTGTCAACGTTCTTGTTTCAATTCAGGATCATGGTGGTAGATCCAAGTCTCATCCATAGTTATAAAACGACGCAAGAAGTCGGTTTCATCCTGCTTAAAACGCTCCAAATTACACTGAGAAATTTGTTTTCGATCCAGTTTTTGTTGAATTTTTAACGTGTGCGGCACTCACTGTCCGAACAGTTTTTTCATACGTAATTCTTCATGTCAAATATGGAGTACTCGTTCGTCTGAGATGCCTATGGCATCAGCAATTCCACCCTCAGTCAAACTTGGATCTTCACTAACCATATTATGTACATGCTCAATGATTTCTGCTGTGGTTGCAGTTTTTGGTCGTCCTTCGCGTGGATCGTCTTCAAGGCTAGTACGACCACGTTTAAATTCACCAGCCCAAAATTCAACGGTGCGTTTTGAAGGTGAGGACTCCTTATACACTTCTAACAATTGTTCATGAATTTCCTTTGCTTTTGAACCCTTCAAAACAAAGAATCTAATGACTGCACGATCTTCAATTTTTCCCATATTGAGAAAAATCAATGACACGTCAACTTCAAATGGCTTGTAAACAAAGAATGAATTGACAGAATGACTTGTAACTTTGCATGTGTTCTCAGGACAGATATACCAACTTGAGAAAAAAAAAGTTTTGAGCTAGCAGTTCTATCTCTTGGTGAGCGCAGGAACTTTTCAACCAACCTGTAAAACACGCGGGCTGGATATCAACACATATCTTATGAATATTTGATATTTCGAAAACTATATTCATATTATATGAATAGAATGTATTTGTGCTGTGTGGGTAGAGTTGAAATGTACGGAAGTATTTAATCTGGGTTTTAACGTAAACTCGCTGAAGTCGATCAAGTGACAAGATGCGGGAACATTTATCAAAGTTTTCTTTCCGATTTTTCGCAAGTAAATCGAAGTACAACAAAACCCAAAATACCCCCAAGTAATCTGGAGTCATTATGTGCATACTATTCGTAACTGTTCCTAAACTGATTGGTACGGAAATAGAGTTGAAATGTACGGAAGTATTTACTCTTGGTTTTAACGTAAACTCGCGGAAGTGGATCAAGTGACAAAATGCGGGAACATTTATCAAAGTTTCCTTTCCGATTCTTCGTAAGTAGACCGAAGTACACCAAAACCCAAAATACTCCCAAGTAATTTGAAGTCATCATGTGCATACTATACGTAACTATTCCTACACTCATTGGTATGGAAATACAGTTGAAATGTGCGGGAGTATTTAGTTGAGGTTGTAACGTAAACTAGCGGGACCGGATCAACCCTGCTGAAAGTTGCGATGTAAGAAATCATCACAAAAGAGTCGTGGGATGGCACCGCGCATGATCCCTATCGATCGTAATCGCGAGCTTTCATAACGAGCTAGTTCACTCGAAAGAACATAGCTGTCGCTCGCTTACACGAGAATCGGGAACACATCTCCTCTCCCTCGCTATTCCTGTCCTCCTCTCATCCCTGCCCTTCTTCTATTTGTTGAGGTTTCCCGTCCCCAAAGAGGCAGCGCCACCTATACCACGGATGCTTGGTAGGATCGGTTCAACGCCAGGAGGCGATATCAACGCCATCTCGACCGTTCCAAAATCGACAACCCCCAGGAGACTGGAAATCCCTCGTGGGCAACACCATCTCTCTCCAACCCTGGACTAGAGAGAGAGAGAGAGTAAGATGAGTCGTCTCCGAGGATGCCACCCCGTTCCTGGATCGGCGGAACAACGGCAGAGACCAACTCGACCACGCTGTACCCCTTCTCCCGGCCCCACCAAAGGAGAGAGAAGGACATAAACACCCGCACCCAGAAGATCTCCACAACGCACATGCGCACACTCACCCAACGAGTAGTAAGAAGCCACCACCACCCGAGCGCGCAAAACGAGCTCGAGAGTGCGCTCCAACGGAAAGTCACCGACAGGGTTTCGTATATGATTTTGTGAACTCACCCGTCGGTGGAGAAGAAGGAAGTGGCCATGTTGCCCGTCACTTCTTGTGTAACCGAGCGATCGGCGAGTTCGCGGAAAGCTTGTTGCGAAGAAAAATCGAGAGAATTCACGAGACGGTGAGTGCCCGATGCCATCGGAGTTCGACACTTAGAGGATTATTCGGGCCTCAAGGATTGTGACGGTGTGGAATGCCTGTGCGGGGTCTTGGTGAAAAGTAAAAGTGGTAAAACGGTGTCGCTCACACGGCCTCCTCCACGTGCCCTTTCCTTTGATTCCTCTTTTACCTCTTTGTTCTCGTATAGAATCACCCCCTTCGTTCGTATTTACCCTCCCCCGTTTACATTTTATGGTCGCGGTTCCCCTATATTTCCCTTTGTTTTGATTTATGTAAACGGCATGGTGCGTCAATAGATGTTCCCTCGTGGCCGCGCCCTCCGTACTCTTTTCTTAGTCCCTGTGTTCCCCAAATCAAATTGATAAACAAAGGAGTTGTTTGTATTTTTCTTTGCGCTACGAAGTCGCTTGCTTTGTATAACCTTGTTGAATTGAGAATATATACGTGCTCTGACACGTGGTTAACCTCATTGGAGATTGTCCATTTTAGTGAATTAAAATCAACCCACCCCCTCTCCCTGAGCTTATTCCCCTCCCTTGACCCCTCAAAATTGTCGTGAGCAAGTTACTTGTTCCCTTTCGATATTTTGCAGGTCCCGCTGTTACAAATGAATATCCACGACAGGAGTCGTGGAGGCGCTCAATAACCCTAGCGCCTTTGTGCATGGATTCAGGGAATATCCATCACAGAGGGTGTGATAAGATATGACAGGAAAATCATTATTTTCTACTATCCATCCTATGATATTCTATGCGTTCTATAATAAACTGGAACACAAATGATAGGATGTTTATAAGATTCAATCATATATATTACTTCATACGAATACTTCAGATTTACAATACATAGGGCCTATCATATCTTATATCATATATCATATCTTCAATTATTATTTCAATGATACAAGGTGTCCCATTTTAATCTTTAAATGCAAATATCTCAAAAACATGCACCTCAAACCAAAAGTACTTCATACCAAAGTTGTTATACAAAGAAGGGGCCACAAAACTACGATATCAGTTTCATCATAGATGGTGTTATAATCGATTAAAATGGGGTCAACATCATTTTTTTGAGCGGGAACCCCCACTTTTTATTGCATATCTTGATTCTACGCAAAAAAATGAGGAATTTTTGTTTGAAACATTTTTCCTAAATCCTTGAAGATGGAAACGGTGGAAAATGAGGTTGATGAAAAAGTTCTACTGCATTATGTGTGAAGCAACGCTCAACAAACAAATCAAAACAATAATAATTTCAGAGGAGAAATCGAACACGAAACACAATGAATGTCGTTTCCAAAACATTGAATTAACTTCAGGTAATATGTAAGTGAACCTAAACTCTGTTCATCTGAATTGCGGAAGTCGGCGGAATCAACTGTGACGCGGAAAAAAATCCCAAGTGATTTGAAACCCCCTCCATGTGTCAAATCTTGGTTCGGAAGTAGTCGGAAGAGCTCCTCAGTAATTTGAAAACATTGACTTCAAAAACCTTTAGGTTCGTTTAGATATTTCAACCAGAGATGGATTATTCGCGTGCACAAGCTGGAAATTAGTCGAGTTATCAATCGCAAATTAATTGATGTACTGATTTTTCATACATTTATAAAAATAAACTACGAAATCGATTTCTAATATAATAGTCCTCGGACCGAGGGCCTTTTCGCATGATGATTACCGCTCACTTGTAACTTTGTGTATCACTTCTGTATGCCGAGTCTGCCAACATTATATCAGAGACAATGTCTGGGGATGGGGCGTTTTCTTCTGAGACCCCTGAAAAGTTGTTAATTTGGTGCGAACATGAAATTTATGACCGACATATTCTCTCTTTTGTAATCGGAAGTTATTCAAATATCAAGTGCGAGGAACAATATGTCGGACAACTGCTTTGGGTCATTTCACGTGTCCGACATCCCAAAGATGTTAAACTTATGACGTCATAAAATTTGTTACCAGCGAACTGATTTCTTCAGAGCTATTTAAAAAAAATATTCAGAATGCAGTGGTAGTCTTGGCCGACAAATTTTTGGGGGCATATTTGTTGGCGGACACTCCAAAGTTGATGGTTTAGTGCTGGCTTTTTATTGACTACCGCTTGTCGGACAAAAAACAGGCATTTAAAATCGTTCATTTCCTAATCACTGATGTGATTGTCCGACAAAAATATTGGGCCGAATGAACAGTCCGACAAAAAAACATGGAATACTGTTCAATCGATCAATATCAAGTATTATGCGCAAAGTGGAGTATTTGCCATATTCAATACGCGATCAATGAAGATGTATCTGTATTATTATGACACAGTGAAAAATTCGCTGTACTACGGACACACTTGCATAGCTCAAATGGTCCACTCCAAAATCATACTAAAATTGACAAAAGAAAATATTGCGTTGACACGACAAAATCTTCGATAAACTTCACTGATTTCTGAGTCCAACAATTTATTCAGTTGAATCAACATTTTATGGGATTAATTTCAACCTATGTGTATAGTAGACTGTTTGAAACATATACACGTATGTTGAAAATATACAAAATTTCCTACTGTAGGGTAGACCGAGGCGAATCGGATCACGGGGGCAATCGGATCACACTAATTGTAAGCTTATTGGCTGTTGCAGACCATTTCTATTCTGAATTTCATTCTCTCTGTGCGTTAGTTGTTTGTATATACTCATTACTCACAGAAAATGAAAGATAGCATGACCATAACATGCATCCCTTGTTTTTGGGCAATGATAGAAATCAACACGTCGTATGCACGGAAGAGAATTTTATCGTTGATGTAAAACAACTATCGCAATTCTCTGAATTTTTAATGATAAGATGTGTTGAAAATCATCAGGGCCGGCGCGAGGGCAGGGCGACGTGGGCGGGCGCCCGGGCGGCAAGCTCAGAGGGGCAGAAAAAATAATGGCAGACTCAAGTAATTCAGAACAGAGACCTTTTTTCTTTTTTTTTTAATTTTTCAACTATTCCCCGGTCAGGGGGCGGCGAAATCCTTGGCGCCGGCCCTGAAAATCATGCTACTTTGATTGATACACATAGTTTGTGAAGTACAGAATTAGATTAGTAGATTGTCCAGACGATATTATCACGAATTATCCCCAATCGAATTCCTGCATCGAAATCAATAGGGATATATCGGTTTCCATCGGATTCAATGCGATTCTTCAACCAGGGATTGTGATACCTAGATCAGTAGTTGATAAATCTTTGAATGTGTGACTTTGAGGGCCATCATACCACTGGTACTCGTATGAATCAATAATTTTCATCCAACCACAATCTTCGGGATTCAAATAAGTTGGTACTCCCATATGTGCATTGCCCCATATACTGCTTATATAAATCGTCCGCTTAATTTGCTGGAACAACTCTCGTTTCGTTGGTGGTAGGCTTGAGGGATCGAATCCTGTGATGTTTTTTTTAAAAACTTCGTCGTCTTCATCTTTGTGTTTATATTTGCTTTCGAATACTTCGAATCTGCCCTCATCAATATCATTTTTTGTTTTCAAAGAATAAATTCTGCAGACATATTCTTCTATGGTTCTCACTAAATTGTCGGAAATCGTTGAAGTTGTAGGCGAAGCTTGTATTAATTCGATAAAAGCTTCTTGGAAAGATGGATTTCGTTTGAGAATGGTGGATGGTCTTTTTTTTCCTTTTTTAAAAAATGCAGGATTGTAGTCATTTCCCGTAAAAATATGGGAACCGATAAGTGCTCGTGGTAATTGCTGTCCTAGGTTATTGTAAATTTCATTGATGTTTAGGTATACATCTTGTTTAACAGTACTCATATTTATTACGATTCCCACATCTGATTTAAGAAATTTCATATTTGATAGCATTATGATCAGAATGTCCGAGTCTGTACAGTGTATCTGCATCCGATAATTCGAATTCAATTGACATACGTGGTACACAATTTTTGTGTCAACCTCTTCATGATAACATGAAAAATTGTAGTCTATAAACTTTTTCATTTAATTGTCACACACTTCACTTACAGGTAAGTTCGTTTAATCGTAAAATGTTCGTTCACTTCATAGTTTATTCCTCAAGTTCGAGATATACATATATTTTAAGTACGTAAGTGTTTAGTATAGCATAAATCTATGATTTTCTTGTGATACTAGAAATGTGATATCTTTACCATAAGATGATGTATTTTGAACACAAAAATCATCGAAGTTTAGAATATAATTTATAATATAATTTACTGTGGATGTTACTCTCAACGTATTGTTTTCTTAATTATCACATCTTTAATCCTAAATTAGGGTAACAATTTTTTGCACGTTAACTTCGATAATATAGCTCAAGCCACCAACCAAATCTGAATATCGCGCCTTTTCACCGCTGCCGTGGTATATTAACTTTATACATTCGATGACTATTTCAAGAATTTCTCAACTCTTCCCATTGATTCAATGAGATACTGGAGCTTTCCAAAGTGTTTGACCCGGGGCGTCTGGGGCGTGAACTATGGATTTCTATTGGTTCATCCCACGCCCCTGACGCTCCAGGTCAAACACTTCGGAAAGCTCCACTGTGATTAGGTAATCTAAGAGGAAAAGTGCATAAATTATGCATGATTGATTACTTTGCTGCATGATTTGGTGGTAGATGAAACTGCATAAAAGTGCATAATAAAATCACTTGATAAGGCATAATCATCAAATCAAAAGTTAGTCACCCTGCCTAAAGGAGTAACCCATACAGCACCGGGAGGTTCTATCAATATCCTTGGAACGTCTTCTGAAACATTGGAATGTTCTGAAAATGTTTCGGGACGTTCAGGAAACATCGCATGTATATACCAGGGATGTACGAATGTCTGGTATAGTTTTATTTAGGTTTTCATGGAACGTTTATGAGACATTGAAAATGAGAATTTGTTAATGTTCAAACTTGTGCCAAATCTTTCAATATTCTTCATTTGGAGCCGATGTAAATGAACTGCGGTGGGGCCCCCATCGATAGATTCAATAAATTACATTTGCATCTTGTTAATGCATTGTATATAATGAGATTTTGTTTCGCGTCAATTTTGAGGTTATGTGAATCTTAATATATTGACTTAATTGTTGATGATTCATATTCTGCCAATAGTTTTGGACTTCTGAAATGAAATCTTCCAAAATATTCAATACAAAACATACTTTTATAGTTGTTTGATACTTTCGTCCCTGGTAAAACTATAAATATAAATTTATATAGGTTAGAATAAAATACTTAGTTTTCATATAAAGTTTCGAGAACATTCTGGAAACGTACCCTAGCATTTGTGAACAATGTCCCCAAAAAGTGTTTCCCAGCACATTGGATGAATGTTCTCAAGATGTTTAGAAAATATACTTTTGGGAACCAACATCTGTGGGACTATGGATACGTTTTTTAAACGTTTTGAGAACTTTCGGTGCTGTTTGGGAAAGGACTAAACACATAGATGAATAAACCACAAATATCTATACGATACTAGATCGCTAACGCGGCTGTAATACATCCCCCTCAAAAACATGTATCAAATTTGTGTGCATAAGGTGTACATAAGTAAACGCGCATGCTCAACGTAACAGGATCCTTCTTTAACGCATGCACATTTGAACACTTTTCGTACATACCTTTGTGGGCTACTTTTTATGTACAATATATACGGGGTCGTTAGCGATCTAGTGTAATATGGATATCTGTGAAATAAACATTTGACATAAGCACGAGTGGGATGCGCAGAACCTTAAAATGGGTTCTGCGCGTCCCGTTATGCTTATGCTTATGCTATTCTGCGTCTTATGGTCTGTCTACATAACCAACATAAACGTAAGAACGGATGCGCAGAAACAGAATATGAGTTGTGCGCAGTCGTTTACGTTTACGTTCTCCGTTTTTTCTGTCTATGTAGACAGACCATAAGGACTAAACACATAAATGAATAAGCATTGACATAAACACAAGCGGAATGCGCAGAACCCCAAAAATAGGTTCTGCGCAGCCAGTTATGCGTATGCTTATGCTATTTTGCGTCTTAGTGCACTTCTGCATGGGCACGTGCCTACTCCTTTAGTGACTTCGTGTGCTTACCCCTTTAAGAAATTGACCAAAATCGCTGTGACAATTATAAGACTAAGATTTCCATTCGCATAATGGGCAAAATGATCAAATATGAAGGGAAATTCAATCTATATGAATTTATTTTCCCATAAATCATATATTAAATATTTAAATATACAGTCGAACCCCTCGATATGCAACTTTTCTCTGTTCCTCCTCTTTAATGTCTATTGATAGGAATGAGAAGGGAGTTGCATGTAGAGAAATAATCCGGTCCCGAGCAATTTCATACAGAGAGGTTCGACTGTAAAGTCAAATATGAATATGGATAAAAAAAACCAACTCACTTCCCACATGGACAAAAAGATATCTTTTCGAAATCCAAAATATGTCTTACGACTTCGCAAGATGTTTTACAAACTGTTCTAAACTATATCTAAAAGAAGTCTAAAAGATGTCTTATGCGCCAGTTTTAGACATCCAAAACATGTCTTGAGTAAGACATCTTTTAGAACTCTTACTAGATATCTGGAAGATAACTTTTAGACTTCTTCAAGACGAGTTTTAGATATGATGCAAACTTTTCTTAGGACTTCTTCCCCGATTGATAAAAACCCCATTTATTCCTATTAAACGTGCAGAAGTCGAATTGTAATGCGGATTTATTACATTCAATAAGAATGCTCGGTAACTACCAATGGAAACAATAGAAATCCGACTAATACTTCATGGAAGCGGAAAACAAAAAAGAGAGATTCAACATGAGAGATCTCAACATGTTATTTGAAAAAAATCTTGCAACAATTTGAAGAATGCCATGAATTATAGAAAAATTACGAAAAAACTGTGATGATTAAAATTACTATATCCCGAATGTGCATATAGTTCCGAATAAAAATTAATTGTTTCCACCTGGTATGCGTGAGTACATACTTTTCCATAACGAAAGTCACCTATTATTTGATTTTATATCAAAATTGATATTTTTTTAATTCAGGGCTATAATCATTATCGGTATATTATTATATTAATCATATTCTGATTTTGATTTTCAAGATATCTAAAAGATGTCTTTTATTAAATCTTTGAAGACATCTTTGAAATAAAATCTATTAGACATCTTCAAGATAACTTCAAGAGACTTCTTAGAAATGTCTTCAGTGAGACATCTGAAAGGAATCTATAAGTTATCTTTTAGAAATGTCGAAAAGATGTCTTTAGGATTTGTGTGTCTATTGGGTTGTTACTTGATTCCTTGTTACTTATTTGACAAATGCCATAAACTAGGCATTGAGCAATAAATAAGTTACTTTTTTTTATTGCGAAATGAATAATGATTAATCACAAAATAATTAACGTTATAGAAAAAGTAAAGCAAATAATGAATAGAAGTTCAGTGAAAAAAATCCATAGAATTTCTGGAAATTGGAAGATATTAACGAATTACTCGAAGAATTTCGAGTAGCTCAGAAAATTTCGAGTAGCTCAAAAATTTCGAGTAGTGAAGATACTCGACTCGCAAATACTCGATAATTTCGAGTACTCGCACACACATAATCTCTCTCTCTCTCTCTATATATATATATATTTGTATATACACGTATACAAGACTTGAACATTCTTATTTCAAAGAACCTCAATGTTTGGAAATCGCTCGCCTTACATGGGCCCCCTACGAAATTCCGCCTAGGAGCCCTACCATGGCTAAATCCGGTACTGGTTTCAGATATGATATGAACATGCTTGGAACATCCAAATGAGACTGTTTTGGATAATCACCTTCTATGTGTGTCCATAGAATACTGTACGCACTAGGGCTGTTCGGTATTTCGGTATACGGAAAATATTTCGGTATATCTAGCAGGAAAATGTTTCGGTATTGCAATGATACCGCAATACCGATACCGAAATACCGAAATACCGGAATACCGAAAAACCGAAATACCGAAAAACCGAAATACCGCAATACTGAAATATCCAACAACCGAGTGTAAATCTGCGGATTACCCATGCAGGAAATAGTGCTGCTCAAGTTCGGATCGTTTGAAATGAATTAGTAATCAAATAACGAAATACTCAGCTGTTGAAGACTTCCAATCTTGTAGCACTTGATTTAAACGTATTCTTCAGTTCGAAGGAGTTAATCGCTGAGAGGATAACCAACAAGGATAAAAAGTTGTCGTAGACGTGTGGCATGATAGACCCTATACGAAAAGAATGCCCAAAACATTCATGCTTTCAATCACGTGCGATCCTAGAGTTTCGTTGCTCTATGTACACATCCTCTACGGACTTGGCACGAGAAACCTATGTGTGAAGAGAGAGAAGATATATCTGCGCGCGGAGGGTAGTATGCCTCTGTCGTTCCTCTACATTTATCGATGATTCATAGCAACAAATAAGGTACACTAAGCTGCGCGCGCAACTACATACTCTCTTTTTTCATACGTAGAGTTCCTGCATCATATCCGAGAGAACTGATTTAGCCTATACCTAGTTTGCCTAGTTTGACCTAGAAGAAAAAGCGAACTGCCGGTCAACGGTCGCGGTTGATGATGAAAATGTCTTCAATCTAATTCAATTGTTTGTGTTTACTTATCATTATTGCGGTATAGACTCGACATAGTGAAACAAGTGCTGGAATTGTAATAAATTATTTTATTATAAGTTGAAATCTACTCATAAATGGAGACCGGAGAGGAAAGTATCGAAACGTCAGGACAAACCCGTAAGTTGTAATTTCATACGAGCGATGAGCGACGAGCGATACATTAGCTAAAAAGAGGGGTAATGTGAGACCTCTCCTTTTATCCAAGGTATCGCTCGTCGCTAATCGCTCGTATGAAATCACAACTGTGTAGTCATATTTGGCAATATTTTGAGAATCAAAAAAAGGGTAGTGCAGTTTGCAAGATTTGTGAGAAAATAATATCAGTGAAATATGGAAACACATCTAATCTAATGTCACATTTGAGATGTAATCATCATAAACAATACTACGAATTACAGAACGAGAAGCGTAATATAAACTCAAGGATCTCTCCAAGGTAAGACAGTACATTTTTTGGAATAGTATTATGCGGTATCATAATATATGTATGCTCATATGAGAAATGCAGTGATCAATAACATTCGGAGCTATTTACCCAGCTAGGAATTCAATGTCGATTCCATATCATTCCGATATCAATCTGTTCAATTTCGAGACGATTTCGAGGTGAATGATATCAATTCGATATCAACTTGATATCGAAAAATTTCCATTCCTGGCTGGGTACTACATGTGCTTAGCATTCAATGAAATCTCAAACAGATTTCTGAGAGAGCTCTAAATCGGGAATATACACATTGAAGCTGTTTCATTGATAATCAATGTGGTCTTTGAAATGAATTAGAATTTTTCTTCTAATAAGAGTTATATAGAAGTTTATATAAGCCTATTCAAAACTTTTGTTGATGGTGCTTTTTGATATTGAACTGAAAATAATTTACACTTTATAACATCTTGCAGAATTTTCAATATTGTGTAGTGTGTACGTATATTATATTATACATATATCAATCGAAACTTCCAAGTCAGTCCTTTGTAAATTCAAATGTATCGGAAATTTATAAAATTGGGAGATCCCTAAAAGAACATGAAGGTTCAAGCAATGTGCAATAAAGGTGCATTGAGGTTTTTGTACATTTGAATATCCAGTTAACATCCCATGAATGTCAATTTACTAACAGAACCTATACATTTAAGCTCAAAGGTCTGTATTCTCTTAGGAATTTATAGAATTTATATTTGATAATTGAAACTCTGCTAGAAACTTGTCATGAAAAACGATACAATTCTTCCAACCAGTTTCCATGAGATTTTTTTTTCTTTTTTTTTGTGTGATATTTACGATAAAACCCTATCCGTTCTTATAAGAACCGATACGATTTCAGAGAAACTGATGTGGTTTCATCGTGAAATTCCTACAGAAAAAGTAGGAATTATTTGGAGAAATATAGCCGTGTTTTTTCAAATAATTGGTATTTCTTCTACCTATAAGAATTTTCCAATGAAACCATATAAATTCTTCTTCAATCCT
This sequence comes from Gonatopus flavifemur, assembly GCA_018340375.1. Taxonomy (NCBI): domain Eukaryota; kingdom Metazoa; phylum Arthropoda; class Insecta; order Hymenoptera; family Dryinidae; genus Gonatopus; species Gonatopus flavifemur. Next base: position 1,456,432 of record JAFFJZ010000040.1, read on the forward strand.
ATGAAATACGAGAAAAACCGATAGTTTCATCGTAAATGTACACTGAGAAAATGTTCTGTTGGGGCAAAAAAATTGTTGTTGTTCTAACGAGAGGTTTTTGTTGAAATATGATCAAAAGTCTTTGGTTAAAACAACAAAAGTTTTATTCAGTTCACAAAAGTTTGGTCACCATAACAAAATATTTTACTGATTGTAACTAAGGGGATTAATGAAATTTGATGACATCCTGTGAAAATTGTTTTCAGTGTTTGATAAGATATCATGAATTTCTGTTTCAGAAACAGTATTGAAACCGATAGGAGAAATTTCATCGTCTCCCATATCAAATTGTTATCAAGGAAGAAAAGGAAGTGTTCATCAAGTTCACTTAAAACATCAATGCATTACAACCATTGTTTCATGTATACTTTGTGACGTGATATCTCGTCACAAAGAGAATCGCGGGGTGGCGCCGCGCACCATCGCTAGAGTTTGTCATGTCATTTGTCGACACTTCAGTTCGCTAGAGAGAACACTGCTGTCGCTCGCTCACATGAGAATCGGGAACACATTTGCCCTCCTCAACCAATCCCGACCTCCTCTCATCCCTGTCCTTCTATGATTTGTCGAGGTTTCCTGCCCCGAGAAGGCAACGCCATCTGTCACAAGGTGATACGGTGGTCCCTTACCACCGGAGGACGATCCACAAATCACGGGAGTCCATCTTCTTTCACCCCAGGCCAACCAACAGTGGAGGAAGAAACGCCCTCTATCGCCCTCTCGCCAAGGCTGTCAACCCGAAGGAAAGGAGCAGGACGCATGCACCGTTCAACATGCCCCTAGAAGAGAAGAAGAAATGGACGAGAGAGACGACCCGAACCCCGACACTTCCCGTCACTCTCACACGGGAAAAATCAGCCAATTGGAGAAGGACAGAACCCCCGTCCCACCTATACCGACACTCACCCAACGACCAAACAGAGACCATCACCGTCAGAACCAATGAAACGAGCTCAACAGGCGAGCTCCAACGGAAGGGCACCGACGGGGTTCCGTGTACCATTTTGCGAACTCACCCGTCGGTGAAGAAGAAGAAAAGGCCATTTTGGATTCTCACTTCTCATGTGACTGAGCCACGGCGACGTTTGCCTTTGAGAAGTTTTCTCGCGTAACTTGGAATACGGTGAGTGTACGGTGCCACGGGGACCTAGTTTTGGATTAACTCGCATCTGCCGTATCGTCCATCCGGAGTGAGGCTGCGGTCCCATGAAACGGAATGAGCGCAACGCGGAACTGGTGGAACGTGAGCAAAGGAGGGGGTCGGCCAATCCCGTGAGTTCCGCTTTTTCTGTTGCGCTGGATTTCGATTCATGGGTCCCATGGAGCGGAATCCGAGGAAGCGGAATTGATGCTCACCTATCAAAAACTTATTCCGTTGGATTCTTTGTTAGCAAATCCAGCAGAATAGATTTGTCATTGGTGAGCGGTAATTCCGTTTCCGCGGATTCTGCTCCATGGGACCCACGGAACAAAAATTCGCGCAATCGAGTTTGTAAACATACAACTGTCGCTTGAATATTGTTTATTTACGAATGAACTTCAAAGTGAATATTTTCAATCGGTCAGTTTCAATAATTTAAACGGAATTAGTCAATATCTTTCAATGGATTCGAAATCACTATTGATTTTTTTTTGTGATTTATTAAAAAAGATGAAAGAAAGCCGAAGCGTTGCTTATCAAGCAGCAATGCGTCAAAAGTTGAAAAAAATGTTCTACCTGTATACCGTATTATTGAAAGAAGAGAATGAAAAAAAGAACAAACGACAATATTGGGTGAGGCCAATATTTAGTGTGGAAAGAAGAATATTGCATGGAGTTAGTGACAATCTCATAAAGGAGATGCAAATTGAGGATCAAGACAAATATATCAATTATTTTAGGATGCCACTTGCATTATTTGATGAATTGCACACGTTGATTGCACCTGCTATCACAAAAAAGTATGTTGTTCGAGAACCAATATCTTCTGAAACACGGTTACAAATGACACTGCGTTATTTGGCATCTGGAGATAGCATGAAGTCCATATCATATGCTTATCGAGTTGGACATAATACTGTATCCAAGATCATCACAGAGACCTGCGATGCAATTTGGAATTTGTTGAAAGATGATGTATTCTTGAAGAATGACAAAGAAAGTTGGCAAAAAGTTGCTGATGATTTTGAAGAAAAATGGAATTTTCCAAACTGTGTTGGGGCCATTGATGGAAAGCACGTTATGATGCAGGTATGATATTTATTATATTCAACTTTATTACAATGTCATAATGCCATGTTTTATGTGATCATTTATATGGATTTGTTATAGGCTCCACAGTGGCTCAACGTTTTACAATTATAAAGGCTTCCACAGTATAAATTTACTGGCAGTCAGCAACGCGAACTATTGTTTTTCAGTTGTGGATATTGGTGCTGAAGGAAGAAGAAGCGATGGAGGGGTATTCAGTGATAGTTTGATTGGACAATATTTTCGAGATGGCTTATTCAATCTACCGAATCCAAAAAAAATAGGAGTTCATGGACCTGAATTGCCATATGTACTACTCGCAGACGAAGCTTTTCCACTGACAACGTATATGCTAATTGGATATTAGAAAAAGAGTGTTCAATTATCGCCTTAGTCGCGCTCGGAGGGTTGTCGAAAGTGCATTTGGCATTTTAGCTGCGAGGTGGGGAATTTATCGAAGGGCAATAATTGCGTCTGTAGAAAATGTGACAAAAATTGTGAAAGCTACAGTGGCACTGCATAATTTCATTATAATGAAGCAAGAAAAATTAGGATTAACAAAGTCTTATGAGCGACTTTGTCCAGAAGACCAAGGTCTAATTTCTGGTGGATTGCAAGACATACCAGGCTGTGGAGGTCGATGGAACATCAATGCTCTCGAAGTACGAGAAGCTTTTGCTTCTTATTTTCAAGATAGTGGTGCTGTGTCATTTCAGTGGGAAAAAGCGGTGGCTAATGACTTTTAAATTTTTATACTTGTCAAAATATTTTCCAAATGATTTTTCAAGTAATTTCTAGATAATAATTTTGATAAACTTTTCCAAAACATTGTGACAATCATATGGAAAAGTATTTAGGATATATACAAGACTTCTTGATGAAAGTAATTGAATGTTTTAAATCAAATATATTTCAAGCTAAATATTATATTTTTTATTAAATTAAATAAAATCTTATATTTTTTCACTGAGGAACTTTGAGTTGTTTAAAATATAATACAAGTTTTTTAGAATCACTAACTGTATGTATACATATATTAATCATGGCTCGCATATTTTTCTTCTGCTTCTAATAACATAGAAAGGAACTTAATTTCTAGTTCTGATCTTGCTCTGTATGGGAGACGACGTAATCCTTCTGCGAGATGTTGAAGTATTCCATCAACCCCATCGGGTGGCTGTACAGGAGTATTTAATGTAGCTAAAATGGCTTCTTGAATATCTGTGGATGAAGTAGAAGAATTCCGGTGACTCTTGATTTCTGAAAATATACCATCACCATTTCAAAATAAAATAAAATACTCATAATAATTGAAAAGAGTAGGATAATTATGAATTTTCATATATCAATTTTTAGGAAATGGAGATCACCGAATTTTATGGCTTCTTCTGGAGTCCTGTTAATGATATAACATTCTATCAAAAAACTACATATCAGTTCACTCAGAGGTCTTATCTAAGACATGTTATTATATAAAGAGCTTTTAAGGGATCTCCAAGACCTCATGAGCAGGAAATCTTCAGAGAATTGTTCAATATCCCAGATAGCAGAAGTTCCAAAAACTAGATCGTATTGAATCCCTTAGGAACCACCAAAAGAACTACTGAAATGTCAGCAAAATAGTGTCATTGGAGAATTCAATTTGCCTTTTGTCATACTATATACTAAGGTGATTCTTATTTCACTCAAAAAACTTTGTTTTAGTTTGTTTTTATTTTTCGCTGTCCACAAAAAAACTTTTTTTGTATGGGCCACCCTCTAATTTTTTTCTACATTATAAAGAGGTCTTACAATATTTTTTGCATAATTTTCAAAAAAGATTGTAGGACCTCTTTATAATGTACAACAAAATTAGAGGGTGGCCCATACAGAAAAACTTTTTTTGTGGACAGCAAAAAATGAAAACAAACGAAAACTAGCTTTTTTGAGTGAAATAAGAATCACCCTACTATACAGGGTGTACCAGAATTCGCAGACCGGATTTCACAGGTGTATTCTGCAGCCAAAATGCAATAACTTTTCCATTTACTATTTTTTAATCTGAGGCTTAGTTTTGGAGTTATAAACAAAATAAGTTGACCATTCAGGTGGCAAGTACATCGGCTACTCCAATAATCGAAGACTATACTTATGTAGCATCCCATTGATTGGTTGAAGTCAACTCTGAAACTAAGCCTCGGATCAAAAAATGGTCAATGGAAAAGTTGTTGCATTTTGACTGCAGAATACACCTGTGAAATCTGGTCCGCGAGTTCTGGGACACCCTGTATACAGTACAATATATAGTATGACAGAAGGTAAATTGAATTTTTCAAAGACTCTATTTTGCTGACTTGTCAGTAGTTCTTTTTCTAATTCAATACGATCTAGTTTTTAGAAGTATGATATCTGGGTAGAATATTCCTAGTGGACATGACGAGGGCAATAGTTTGAAGATAAGTCAATGACTCTTAAGGAAGTATTTATATGTAATGCGTCCACTTAGAAGATCATCAGCGGCCCACATAATGAAGTATGTTTTGAAGATATCTCAAAATGAGTTGAACATGTTCTAAGCAACAACAAACTATATCTTTTAGATATCTTAAACATTTCTCATCCCTAAAACATGTGTAGAAAGTATCATTTTAAAAATCTGAAACTTGTCTGACGAGAAAATAGTTTTTACATATCTTCTGCATATTTGTTAGAAACAAAAACGGTTTTTGATCTTTTAGTGCTACATAACACATCTTGAACTTCTGTTGAGATATCCCAGACAGAACAGCATTCCCTGATGTATTCATAAAGAATTCTTTATAAATTATTAGTCCTGAAGGTACTCATTATGAATCCATCGTGAACTGTTGGGCTGTCTGGGTATCTTCAAGATAAGGATTGTTATATGGGAATTAGAAAATATTTTACGCTAACTTTATGCTATATGTATATGCTTTCTTTAACCCCTATTTGACTAAGAACATTTGCACCATATTATTTCAATGGTAAAAAAGGTACCTAGGTGCTTTTTCAGTGACATAAAGATTAAAAAGAATATGAACGACAAGAGTTTGGCCAATTTTTGCATAGTTTGTTGCGAAAAAGTTGGCCGAAGTGCTATTGCTTGTATTACGTGAAAATAACATAAAATACACACTTTTTGATGGGTTTGGAGTAGGGGTGTGCGGGTAGCACTTTTTATCGGGTCGGGTCAGGTTCGGGTATTTGTATTTCTTTTCGGGTCGGGTCGGGTCGGGTATCCGATTAAATCGGGTTTTCCAAGTCGGGTACCCGAATATAATAAAATCGCTTGAATTTAATATTTTCAACTTCTATTCGAAGTTGCCATTGCTGTTGATATTTTAAGGAAAAATTGTCTTGAGCGATTGTAGGAATAAGGGGATTTCATATGAATTCAATTCTAATATGAAGAATGCCATATTCACTACAAGTCTATTAGGGTTGTTACTCCATGTAATTGATTATGCAGCGCATTAAGAAATCTCCAAATTGCTTCATGGAATGTTCATATTTATTTTTTAATTCAATTAAAAAATATAATCACATTTATATCTCATAAATAATATATTATCTATTTTCTTATTTAGTAACCACAATATAGAATCTTGAATATCAATGAAAATAAATATTCTTCTTATAAATATCATTCTTTTTCCATATTTTTAAATTTGAATGGAGGGAGCACAACTCTTCCACATGTTTTGTCAGTAATCTTGATCGAGTTGCTGTCACAATATTTCCTGCTGAGGAAAACGTTTGCTATATTTGAATTACCCGAATGTAATCGGGTACCCGAAAAACTCGGGTAATTGAAAAACCCGACCCGACCCGACCCGATAAAAACCCGATGACTCGGGTACCCGCACACCCCTAGTTTGGATTATTTTGACTGTCTGCCGTTCTGGGTCCAGTGATAACTGATGCTGATCCTGATGAACATGGACTGCAGGGAACGTTAAGAGGGATATCAAGTTCCAAACTACCAGTGTTGGTTGATATCGTTGGTATAGTACATATTGTCCTACCAGAAATGAACAGATCAATAATTTTATCACAACAGAAAAATATAGTCAACACCCAAAACAAATTATTAAGTATGGACTGAATTATAATTTATTTTAACAATGATTATTCCATACTTGAAGTGATTAGAAATGTAGTATCTGGCACAACAAATATTATGAACTATTAAACTTGGAGAAAATCCTCTATCGTTGAGTTACCATAGATTTTTTATCAGTACACACAAAGAGAAACTTGCCGTAATATGTAACACAGGATGTTCTTGCAACAAGGTGGCAACCGAGTAATTTCATTTGGTTATATAACACTCCCTCATAGTACACGAAGAATTATTTTGCAGCAACAAGAAATACAATTCTTCAAGAACCCTTTTCAAACTAATGAATTCATAAACAGCTCTGGAGAAGTTCAATGTTTGGCACATCAATGAGTTCTGTGAGGGTACTGAAATAATACTGAAAGTATTCTCGCAGTACTCTCACAATACTCTTCAATGTCCCAAACATTGAACTTTTCCAGAGCTGTTTATGAATTCATTAGTTCGAAAACAGTTCTTGGAGAATTGTATTTCTTGTTCTTGAAAAAGAATTCTTCGTGTGCTATTCGGGCTAACTTCTTTGTAATTTCAACATTACTGTTACGGAACAATCAAACGTGTTATATCGATTCAATGTAAATGAAACATAACTCCGTGATGTAATAGATATGATGAAGTTTCATTACAATCATATCACCTCAATGAAACTGTGTTTGATGGGTTCCCAATAAACATTTTTGAATCCCTCTGTTGGATCACTCTAAAAGATATCTTAAAGAGATCTAAAAGATGTCTTGCGCAACAATTTTAGATAACTGAAAGACATCTTATCGAAGACATTTTTTAGATATCTAAAAAATATCTTGAGACAACTTTTAGACATCTAAAAGGAAGACCTCTAAAACATATCTAATAGTGTTGCGTAAGACATGTTTTAGATTTCTTTAAGATATCTTCTAGAGTGTTCCGGAAGACTTCCATGAAAATATTTATTAGGTTATAAGTTTCATGATATAATTTATACCTATCCCTACTTTTATTATCCATTTTTCTGTGTGCAAATTTCTGCAAGTTAGATTAATTTTCTTATTGAAGTATAACTTACGATCTTGCTTCCTGTACATCGTCCAGAAATTTCATATTTTCAAAAAAGCGAAACGAATGTTTCTTTTGTTGAATAGCAGTAGAACCTGAACCACTTGGGATATAAGCATTCGCTTTCTTTTTTGCTTTCATATAGCAATCCCGTAGATATTTCCATCGCTTCTGAACTGCCTCTATTCCAATGTCTCCTACGCATATATAAGAGTGTAGTGAAAAATAATCATTGGATTATATAAATTTTGTTACATTACTGTTATTAACACAAGAAACATTTTTACAAACCACCCATTAAATTAACGACTTCTTGCCATAATGCCTTTTTTTCAGCGCTGTTCTTTCACTCATTGGTATCCGGTGATCCCATAGAGGTTTTCTTTCTGCGACGAAAGCTATTAGCAATTCATCCGAGTCCATGTCATTGCATGATTTCGATGTCCTATTTTCCACGTTGGGAACTTCAGTGTCTTCCTGCTGAACCTGTTGTTTTGCCGCTATACAATTAATAACATATCAATATCACCTATCATCTGACACCACAACAGTCCATCCTTAATTTATATTAAATATTTTTTGAACTCTGACGATTTAGAAAAACTTCTTCGCGAATACATTGGAAACTATTGTGCCGTAAGGGGTACTGGTATAATAGAAATTTTTATTTACGAATAACTGAAACTTACCGATGGTGACGATCAGATTTTCATTGTATGTCAACTCGCAATACTCCTCATCAAAGTCTGTGAAACATGAATGGTTTCGGAGATTCCAATTTGGAAGTAAAAGACCACCACAATAACCGCATTTTTTACACTGTGAATACGTGAGATGCTTTGTATTTCTCATTTTTTGTACTACTCATGGTTATTATATTTGAACACATGAGAAGAATATGGAATTGACAATTCTGATTGATTTTGATAGATTTGTTTGCCCACTTGGGCAACTTTTACTCTGAATCATATATGAAGTTCCGATTAAAAAAGAAAAAATATCACTGACTCACATCTCAACTTTCAAAATTTGTTCTCTTAACATTTATGTCTTTGTGTATATCATTAATATTTGAGAATGCTATTTAATATGTACTGAATACAAAGAAAACGTACTGAAAGAAAATAAATTTAACCTACAAATTCCACTAAATCATACCAAGATTTTATAATGCGCTCTCTTAACTGCTCAATGAATTTTGAAACAATCTAAAGTAAAGTTGAAATCATTGTACTGTTTACAAAACTTATTCTTTTACTTACAACATTTCCAAGTTGATCCATTTTAAACTTTCATACAATTTGGTGCAGGCGTTTCAATCATTCAACGGACACATACAAATTCACAATTCCGCAGAATATGCCGAAAAGCGAAACTGCGGAACGAAAAAAGCGAAACTCACGGGATTGGCCGACCCCCTCCTTTGCTCACGTTCCGCCAGTTCCGCGTTGCGTTCATTCCGTTTCATGGGACCGCAGCCTGAGAGTGCCAGTGTGGTGGTTTTCGTTGAAGTATTGCGTGAAGGTCATCCTTCTCGTGGCATCCCCCATGTGCTACCTCATCCGAAATTCCCTTCGCCCTTTGTGTTTGTTCCCTCGAATCACCCCCTCGTCCGATTTAGTCCACCCTCGTGTACGATTTCATGGTCGCGGTTTCCTTGAGGCCTCCCCTTCTTTGCGAATGTAAACGGCGTGGTCCGTATAGTATATTCCCTCGTGGTCATGCCCTTCGTGCTTCTTTGAATTCCCTGTGTTCCCCAAGTCAAATGGATGAACTTTAATGAATTGTTTATGTTTTTCTTCTCGCGACAAAAGCTTCGTTCGTTCAAGGGTGTTCTAAGTTGCTCCAACGTGCTCCAGATATTGGTGATTGGCTCTTCTTGTTATAAACATGAATTGATTTGTTTGGTGCAAGTTGGGGCAACTTAGAACACCTTAGAACGAACGAAGCTAATGTCGCGTGTGTAACCTAAAACTCTTGAACTTGAAATATGTATACGTGCTCTGACACGTGGTTAACTTCATCTCGGGATTGGTTATTCCAGTGAATTAAAAGCAACCCACCCCCTCTCCCTGAACTCCCCTTATCCCTTGACAGATCCATCCTATCGTGAACGTTTTACTTGTTCATTTTCAATACATTTCAGGTGGCACCACTACTTATAAATATCCACGACGGGAGTCGTGGAGGCGCTCAAAACTATATGCGCCTTTGTGTATGGGTTTGAGGAAGAACCATCACAACTTATGTACTTTGGTCATGGTAAACCCATATTGGCCTGATTATCAAACAGCTTGATGCATTGTTGGCTCTCCACTATCAATTATCCCAAATATTTGAAATTGAAGATCCTGGCTAAAGTGTCAATAGCAATTTTCCCGATCACGATAAAAGACATCATGTTACTGGAGTTTCAATCGTTTGTGGAAAGGAATTGATTATCAGATCAGAGCTGCCAGATTGACTCCGACGTTGAAGAGAATAGTACCCCCACTATCATCTCATATGAATACAACTGTCGGAATAGTGTATGACCAGAAAACTGAAACGACCTCGTTGTAAAAAAAGTATTCCAATTTCGACAAAGTCGCTTGTAGACTTTATCATGAATTACCGGTTAGCTGGAGGTTGACGGTAGGATCGGAATAGGGTGAAGATAATGAAATAGTGGTTTTAAATTGCACTAGAAGTTTATTTTATGTGATAAAAATTCACATAAAGAAAAATGTAAAATGTTCGCGATAAGTAAACTAGCTTCACCCGAGATAGCATTTTTCAAATAATGTAGTTTTTGAGCATTCGAAATATGTTCGGGTGTACGAATAAGCGAATCGAATAGGTCGCGAAAATGTTCCCACTCCGTGGGATTACCAGAAAAGGTCGGCAATTCTACTTTCGGCAACGGTAACGAATGATAACCATTTATATTTACTATTAACGAATTGTCACTTATCTTGGGAATAGTCCCTGTGGATTGAAGAAGTTCCGTTAAGCAGTCCAGGGTGGCAGTATATTCATCCTCAACAGCCTCGAACTCCTCGTTGATGAGATATTCCTCCTGGGTGAGATCTTAGTCGGTGACCGTTTGTAAGATCTCAACATGAAGATCTGTGCATTCATGCCATAATTGATTGAGCATGTTAATCCTATCCCGGACAGCACAACATGCCACTGGAACGTTCATGGAAAGTTTATAGAACGTAGGAGAGGCTTTCTGAACGTTCAGAAAACGTCCCAGAGACACATTGTGCTGTTAGAGATTACGCGTACGAACTTCACTAAATTTCTCCTTGCCCAAAAAAGGGCCAGCACAATCTACACCTGAATGCATGAAAGGAGGTGATTCTGTGACGCGAGCTGGGGGTAAATCTCCCATCAGTTGAGTGGCAACTGCGCCACGATGACGTACGCAAGTAACACATTGATGAATACAGCGCTTTACCAAGGATCGTGCCCGCAATATCCAGTAATTCTGACGCAAAACGCGTAATGTTAGTTGGGTGCCACCATGCAGAACTCCAAGGTGAGCTTGCGATACGATCAATTCGCTCACGCGATGACGAGGCAATATGATAGGAAACCTTCCGTCGTAAGATAGCGGGGAATGGCGTAACCGCCCACCAAGACGGAATAAGCCATCATCTCCGATAATTGGATTGAGGCGAAGTAAAGCACTGGATCTTGGCAGTGGTTGGCTGTGGCGTAAGGACCTTATTTCAGCGGCAAAGGAACGCTTTGAACATATCGTAGCCAGAAAATACGCGCTTGTTGCATGTCTTCGCGGCTTAACGGGTTGTTGTTAGTTCTATCTGAGCGCTTGTCAAAAAAAGGGAATTTATAACCTACAAATCTAATGAGGTACGCGGTCACTCGAATCAGTTTGGGCCAAGAAGAAACCAAGTCAGGAAGATTCCACTCTGGTGCAGCGTCTACCAGATGAGTGGTGCCTCGCTTTTCTTCTGATCGAGTGATAATGCGTGCAGATTCTGGAGTATCTAATCTCGTGGTAGGCCAATTAGTGGAAGGTTGGCTAGGCCACGAATTTCATACGAAATTTTGTATGAAATTTCATATTTCCATATTAAATTTGAGGACGATTATTGAATTTAATATGAAAACATGAAATTTAATATGAAAATATGAGATTTCATAAAAAATTTCGTATGAAATTTAATAAAATGTTTATGTAAAAGACTTCATAATAGTATTGTTAAGTTTAAGACAGATTTTTCTAACAGTGAACCTATACTTACAATTTAACCTATGTACATACGTAACTTATATACGTGAGACGATATTTGGGTGTACTATTGTCCTCAAAGTCGGAATCAATCTGGCAGTTCTGAATCAGATGCTGACAAATCTGTACATGTAAACAGTTCCACCTCTCCAGTCCCGTTTATGATAATTTAGATCTTGAAAAATTTATTTTGCGATCAGTATTTATGAAACAACTTATTCTTATACGTGCCTTGAAAATTTTGCGTAGATAAATGATCCAAACTTCATCGATATAAAGATGGGATTATTGCAAGCGCCAAAATATCACCCATGATTGGGGTTGTAACATTCCACAAGAAATATTAAGGTTGCGGCACGTGGGTAATACATAGAAAAAAATAATTAGTTCCCCTTACTCCTAATTAGTTCCGGCAACTAGATACAGTTCCCGGGAAAGAGTACTTTAGATCTCAGTAAATCTAATTAGATCTCTTCAGATCTACGTAGATCTAAATCAAAAGAAAATTTCACAGCACTTAATCGCCATTTGCCTGCATCAACTGCACATTTCCTCCACTTTTAGATGGTTGATAAGGAGTGTTTTTTCGTAAAATCAAGAGATCCTCATTGATCAAAATAGATCTAAGTTGATCTGCACAGATTTAATTTTTCCACTTTGTAGATTCACGTGGATCTAATTTATGTTTTCCCGGGTTGTTGATGTTTGGATAACTGAAATGAGTGTTGACTCAACTACATTCGAATCTTATTTATCCGACTTTACTTGCTGTTACTAATTTGAAATTGCCTTTACTAAAGTTTTGATACTGGTTTCTATGTTCCACAATTAACTTAACTTCAATAGGTTGAATAAGTTATTTTTTTCGGTATAGGCAGGTGTAATATACCTTGATTTTCTGAATCCCACTTTCACTTTGGAAATTTGGGCCAATTTACGGTCGAAACAATCGTTGTCGAGTCAATGACGTATCGAACTATTTTACACTGTAAAAAGGATGACTTAAATTGGCTGCGTCTTAATTTTAAAACTGACTGAAATTCAGCTTTTTCCATTGTGTCGGCGATTGTTTCTTGGTCTTACTTTACGCGCAATACAGGCTGGTTTTGGCTGCGTCTTAAAGTCAGCCATGACGAAATCTGGATTCAAGACTTTCTTTTTACAGTGTACAATCAGACCAACTGGTATCTACCTAATCAATTTAGCACAAATATTTTAGTATAATGATGATTATGAAGAACTGAAGTATTTAATAATAACTATTTCATCTTGTTTTTCATGTAGTTCGTTCAGAGATGAAGACAATGAAGATAACCCGAGATCGTTGAATGAGGCGATAGCATGTAGTGAGGATATAGAAGATATTCAAGTCCAACTTTCAAGTAGTATGATGAGAACTCAAGCAACTCCATTTCCTCCAAATGTTACTAATAAACAGAAATTGAAACAAACCCAACTGGATAGATTCAAATTATTGGATAAAAAAAACGTCTGAATCCTTTACCGATGCTATAACGAAGTTCATGTGTATAGATATGATGCCGTACAATGTCGTGGAAAATCCAGGATTTCGTCAAATGATTTTGAAATTCCAACCAAATTACGTGTTACCCAGTCGTACAACTTTTTCTGAAATTAAAGTATCTGCTTTGTATCATAATGTTGAGAAGAAGATTTCTTTCATGCTCAAGGAAGCAAATTATTTGGCGCTCACAACTGATTGCTAGACATCTACAGTCATGGAACCGTACATAACTGTAACAGCTCATTTTATTAATAGTAGTTGGGAAATGGTCCGTTTATGTCTTAGATGCCGTAAACTGGACACGGATCATACGAGTGAAAATTTACGAGACTCATTATTAGACTTCATTGGAGAATGGAATATAGAAATTGATAAAACTAGTGGATAACAGATAATGGCGCCAATATTCTCAAATGTATTCGTCTATTACAATGGAACCCTATCAGTTGTTCCGGTCATACTTTGAACATTGGAATCAACAAAGCATTCAAGTGTTCTTATATTATCGATGCAATCAAGAAAGCCCGAATAATGCAAAACTCCGTTACACATAGTTGGCAGCTTAAAAAAAATCTTCGAGATATTCAAAAACGTTTGAATCTACCACAACACGATATTCCTTCCGTTTGTGAAACTCGCTGGTGGTCTGTGTTACGCATGCTTAAAGTGGTGGTTGAGAACCATGTTGCACTTGTAACGTTATTTTCCGAAACTGGGAAAAGCAAATATCGAAATCATTCATTGTCAGCAAGTGAAGGACATTTATTAAAGCGTTTTATTAGCTTCGTTGAACCACTTGAAGCATTATGTGAACATATGTGCGGCGATGAATATGTTCGAGTATATGACCCGTATTCCTGAAGTTCAAAGAAATATTGAATGAAGAATGTATTCCAGAAAATCCAGAGCATAATGAAGACTTGGATGATGATTTCGATGAAACTTTGTTGCTCAACGAGATGAAGTCAAGTATCTCTAGACCTCTACAAGAACGCTATGAAACTGTGGAATGTTCGAATTTATTGAAAAAAGCTACCTGTTCGGATCCACGTTTCAAATTTGAAGACATGTCTGATCGAGAAGCTATTATTCAACTTATGAAGTCTGAAGCCTGCATGATCTCAAACCTCCATCCTGCTGCGAGGCAAGATGATGAGCCTCCGTTGAAAATCAAAAAGTTATCTGGATTGGCTGTTATCTTGAAACCTACATCACGTTCGTCAGGAAAATCTCGCAGTATAGAACAGATAATCGACGAAGAAGTAGAAATGTATGAAAAATCGCCAACAATTGATATCAACGAAGACCCTTTGAAATGGTGGCAATCACATGTTGCCAGTTTTCCAAATGTTGGGTTGTTAGCGAAGAAATATCTTTGTATGTTGAGTAGCAGTGTTCCATCAGAAAGAGTTTTTAGTTGTGCTGGAAACATCGTGACAGATACAAGAACATGCTTAACTTCTGATCATGTAGATCAACTCGTATTTCTTTCTATGAATAAAAAACTTATATAAATTTTTCAAAATTCCGTATAATTATTATGAAAAATGAATGAAACACAAAGTAGTATTTATATAATCATATAACTCGATTATATATAATAATTTTCTTTCAATATTCCAGTTATTCGATATTTCGGTTATTCGGTATTTCAGTTATTCGGTATTTCGGTTATTCGGTATTTCGGTTATTCGGTATTTCGGTTATTCGGTATTTCGGTTATTCGGTATTTCGGTTATTCGGTATTTCGGTTATTCGGTATTTCGGTTATTCGGTATTTCGGTTATTCGGTATTTCGGTTATTCGGTATTTCGGTTATTCGGTATTTCGGTTATTCGGTATTTCGGTTATTCGGTATTTCGGTTATTCGGTATTTCGGTTATTCGGTATTTCGGTTATTCGGTATTTCGGTTATTCGGTATTTCGGTTATTCGGTATTTCGGTTATTCGGTATTTCGGTTATTCGGTATTTCGGTTATTCGGTATTTCGGTTATTCGGTATTTCGGTTATTCGGTATTTCGGTTATTCGGTATTTCGGTTATTCGGTATTTCGGTTATTCGGTATTTCGGTTATTCGGTATTTCGGTTATTCGGTATTTCGGTTATTCGGTATTTCGGTTATTCGGTATTTCGGTTATTCGGTATTTCGGTTATTCGGTATTTCGGTTATTCGGTATTTCGGTTATTCGGTATTTCGGTTATTCGGTATTCCGGTTATTCGGTATTTCGGTTATTCGGTATTTCGGTTATTCGGTATTTCGGTTATTCGGTATTTCGGTTATTCGGTATTTCGGTTATTCGGTATTTCGGTTATTCGGTATTTCGGTTATTCGGTATTTCGGTTATTCGGTATTTCGGTTATTCGGTATTTCGGTTATTCGGTATTTCGGTTATTCGGTATTTCGGTTATTCGGTATCTCGGTTATTCGGTATTTCGGTGTTTCGGTAAACCGAAAAGACCGAAAGAAAAACCAATACCGAGTTTCGGTAAGAAATTTTCAATACCGAACAGCACTAGTACGCATCATAATTCCTCCTGATGCTGCTCGGGTGCAGTTCCAAAACATTTTTGGAAGATGTGTTATGCAACATGAGGAAAGCTGTTTAACAATTATTCTCCTTTTGGGAATAATTGTGATTAAATTATGCTTTTGATGCTGCATTAGAGATCTTAGAATATATTGACAGAAGTCTTTTAGGAGTAAATAACCTCTTTTGTAACACGAAAACTACCCGAAGAGAACATGAAGCTTCAGTGAACGTTCAGATCAGATGTGTATAGATCGGGCCGAAGGTTCATTAGAGCTAACTTTTAGATTCACAAACGTTTGACAAAGGTTCTACGGACGTTGAAATGTCCGCCTCGAAATACCTTCAGGAAACATAGATGGAACGTTCGCTGAAGGTTCATCGAAGGTTTGACAAAGCTTCACAAAAATATCTATACTTAGATTAATTTATAATAATTTATGTTTATTAATTCATTTATTTTTCATATAAATTGATCGAAATTAATATAAGTATAGATATTTTTGTGAAGCTTCGCCAAACCTTCGATGAACCTTCAGCGAACGTTCCATCTATGTTTCCTGAAAGTATTTCGAGGCGGACATTTCAACGTCCGTAGAACCTTTGTCAAACGTTTGTGAATCTCAAAGTTAGCTCTAATGAACCTTCGATCCGATCTATACACATCTAATCTGAACGTTCGCTGAAGCTTCATGTTCTCTTCGGGTAGATGTGTATGAGATGACCAACGGAACCCAAGCAACACAAGAACTTCTCAAATATTCTATGATGATACACTGAATGTGAAAAGAATGTGCAAATGAGACTAGTTTGGATGATGTCGTCAAGATATTCTATGGACGCGCATAGCACATAATTATTCGAAACAGTCTCATTTGGAAGTTCTAAGTGTGTTCGTAGGGTTTCCAAACACGTTCTTAGCATTTTCAACCTCTTGTATTGCTTGGGGAACATACCTCCCATATTCTTGAATTCAGATATGTTCAAAGTTTGAATCGTTCATTGAAACGAATTAGTGATCAAATGACGAGATACTCAGTTGTTGAACCCTCAGTTACCCCATCTATGTTCGCGTATTTTCGTTGAACTTCCGTTGTGCGTTACAATCCACTAATTGAAGCTTTTCAATGGTCACAAATTCACTATGTTACTTGAACTTAATCCTTGTTTTTGTTTCAAATCGTAGCTTTCCACTCTTGTGAACAGAAGATCAAATTTTCGAAAACTTCTTGTTCCCTTCCCATACAGCCCCCGTAGGTTCTATCAACATCCTCGGAACGTCTTCTGAAACCATTGCACTCTATATCATACTGGAAGACGCACTTCTCATGTTTTCTATAGTATAGTCCGGTGAGATTTTGAATTTCGAGTGGGATGCTATCTCTCTTCAAGAATACCCACACAGACAAAAAGAGCTCTTTTAGATATCTAAAAGATGTCTCTGAAAACTGCAAGAGCTCTTGCAAGACCTTTCCAAAAGATCTCTTTTCCTGAGCGAAAAGATGTCTTATGCAGCACCAATAGATATCTGTTAGTTGTCTTCAAGAAATCTGAAAGACATCTTCAAGAAATGTTTAAGAATTCTCAATGATTTCTTGAAGATATCTTTAAGAGCTCTTGAAGAGATCTTAAATCCTTCTTGAAGAATTGTTAAATCCCTCTGAAGACTTTCTGAAGAACTCTCAAATATCTCTTGAAGATTTCTTGAAAGTATTATTAAAATGTCTTGATTAAAATATTAAAATATCCATAACCATACGAATTCATTCATTATTTTGATTTATTAATTTGAATGAAGGCTTACCAAAACATATGAGGTGTTTGCATATAATTCGAATGCAAAAATACTTCAAGCATTTTTCATGCATGTATATAACCTAACCACAAAGCACCACAGTTCCAGAAGGATTCATAAAGAATTCTTATTGAACTGATTGTATTCTTTATGAATTCTTCAAGAATTCTTCTGGGACTGTGGTGCTGTAAGGGTAAATTCAAAATATTTTAACATTCAATTTCATTCACTTGAATATGAATTTCGATACATTCTATCTTGCACAAAAATGTGAAATTTGATGGAAATTTAATTCACGTACGTACATAAAAAATAAAGTACAATGGATAAAATAATAAATTGATATTCCTCTAATATATGATTCTGCATAATGATAGGTTAGTTTTTGCAAATAGGATCAATGAAATCAATTTCATTAATTCAAAGAATTGTTTTTCTCAGTGTATGATGAGGTATATATTTTTGATTCTGAAGTCAAGGAACTTTGTATTATTCCTTTGTGAGAATAAAGTTTTTCAACCCTTTTTCAACCCAATTCCAAGAAAATTGGGGCCCGTAAGTCGCTTCCCCCGGGCCCGGATTTTCTCTCCACGGCCCTGCCCACAAACCGCGTGCGAAGAGCTAGTGCATATTTTGCGCAATTTCTTCCCAAATTCACTCTCACATCGCTTGCAGAAGTCTGTGGATTGAGGGTGATTTTCTGAGAGTGAGATGATTGAATATTGCGTAAATATTTTGCGCGCAAGTTGCGAGCAGTGGTGAGAAAATCGTTGAATGAAAAATATACATACTAGAGTGTCCGCAAATTTACTCCCAGAATGCAGTTATTGAGACAATTTATAAAAAAGACAGAAATAAGATAAATACAATTGCAAATGATCAGTACGCATCAAGGTGATTCGAAATTTATCTTTTGTTGGAGAACAGGATTTCTTAACGATTGTTCAAAAAACAATTATCGTTTCAACAATTAGTCAATAATTGATGTCTGATTGTTTCATTCAGGCCTGGATCAAGGGGGGGGGGCTAGGGGGGGCTGCAGCCCCGGGCCTCACTCACCAAGGGGCCTCATCTTTGAACATTCGCGAATTTCGTTTCCAAGCTTTTTATAACATTTTTATGGTAAACAAGATTTTATCGCATCAACTAACGTTCTTGATCGTTAAATCGGAGACATTGAACGATTTTAATTCGAATCACTTTGAACTCCAAATAACTGTCGTTATCAACAACAGTAAAGGTGGTTGTAGTATACAAACGATCAGAGTCCTCCAATATTTTTGCCTTGTGAACAGAAATAGGAGGTTGCGCAAATCTTGGAAAATCATCAATCCAACTTATTTATGCTCCACTAGCCATATGAACCAATTCCAAAATCTAATTCCTGCTTTCCGACAATTTTTTGTCTTCAAAATGAAAATTGTTAACACCAAAATGTTTCTTGCAGCTCAGAGAAAAATTTTGGTTTCGTGTCTGTCTGTCGCTTAGGTGATCAACAAACTGCGAACGCGCATATCCCCCGTTCCACTTATACAATTTCGATAAAATTTATACCACAGTCGTAGGGTGGAGCGATAGTGGTCCCATATAAGTCAGCTTGATTTATTCAGAAGAACTGGATGGGCTAGGAGAAATATGGCAAAAAATGAACATTTTCGCGAACGTGCATATCTCCTGTTCTGTTCATCCGATTCCAGTGAAACTTATACCAGGTTCTAGTTATGATCCAATAATGGTCCCATATGAGTTCCATTTGGATCGGTTCAAAACTGTGGAAAATTTTTTTTGCCACCCGCATTATTTGACAATATGTTGGAAGCATGCCTTCCCTATGTCCGCATCATCCGAATGCCATGAAACTTTGAGCACAGTTAATTCGTGAAATGCTGATTATGAGACATAAGTTTCAGGCAAATCAATATTGAGGAAAGAAAAGGGTAAGCACTAAGTTTCGAAACAAAATTTGAAAATTTCGCAAATCCTGCTATCATGTGGATATCGTTCGTTCTTATCATCCGTTTATCGTGAATTTTCACCACAGTTTCATGCAGTATCGATAGTAGTCCCATATAAGTTTTACCCTGATCTTCACAGAAAAACGGGAGAGGGAAAAGAAACATTTTACAAAAAATTGCGATTTTGCGACGAAAAATGTCTCGGTTCCTGTTATCCGATTGCAATGAAATTTCATACTACTGTTCAGTTATGGTCCCATAGTGGTCCCATATAGGTTTCATCCCAATCGATTGAGAAATGTGGAAAACAAGAATCTTTAACAATCTGCATTTTCCAAACCCTTGTAATTAGTTCGAATTTAGTTTCATTTACACATTTACTTATTGCACAGAAAGATGTTCTTATCATTTCTAGAGTTTTCATGTTTTGGGAATATGTTCATGATTTTAGTATTTAAGAAAAAATAAGAACTGTTAATTTTCATAAGAAAAAAGAACTATTAATTTTTTTGTTAATTTCGTTGTTTAATCGAATAAATACAATCTTTTGAACAAATGAATTCGTGTCAATTACATATTAATTCCTAGTAGAAAGAAAACCTTCAAATCCTACTATAAAATATCCAAGTGATAGGAAATAATTGAAATTGGGTGTGCTTTTGTTCATGCCCCCATTATTTTCTATTATTTCTCATTATTTCTTGTCGCTGTTTTGTTTTGTAATAGGATTTCGAGGGTTTTTTTCACCAGAGATTTTGAGTACTATTTTGTGGCAGCTGAAAATCCTGTAAGAATGCAAAAAAAGTTTCATTCGCCCCCCCCCCCGCTTTTCACTTTGAGGGGGCCTGCAATAATCTCTCAGCCCCGAGCCTCAAAATCCTCTAATCCGGGCCTGGTTTCATTCAACTGTATATTATCCCATATGTTTATTCTGAACAGGCTAAGTTTTTGAGATATGATTTTCGGATTCTTTGAAAAATTTAGATTTCTCACAAACGCTGCGTTTTACACCTTTGGATACGAGACCATTTTGGAGTTAAGGAAAAGAGATTCCTGCAGGAGTCTCTTCTCATGAGAAGAAATCAATCGTTTTAGTGTCATCCAGGGACGGCGTCAGACTTTTGTTCAGAGTGCGTAGCGAGTTTGAAGGGGGGGGGGGGGGGTTGATGCCAAATCATTTTTCACAATGTACTTATATGAAGGAATAATGCTTGAAAATTTCGAGTGGGTAATTTACCCATTCAGATATTTCCGAGTGGGTTATGCTACCTATACTACCCACGTGAACCGCCGGCCCTGGTGTCATCCGTCCTGGAATTATAATCAGTTAGAATTTTGGGAATTTCAGTTATTCCGAATTCGATAACTTCAAATCGCTATAATACCATTATGATTTATTTTCCAGATAGCACAAATCTCTTAGAGGTAACATAAATGTTAGTTTGAAGAGTTTTGTATTGTCTGGGTTCTCTCCAGATATTTGCCTCTTCCAGACTCGGGAGAAAAAGTGAATTCAAAGATGTAAAACGTAGCGTTTGTGCGATATCTAAATTTTCCGAGAAATCAAAAATCTCCTTACTTCATCGAAAGAGCACAGAGTCCGTGAAAAATTCTGTCATAACTGCATTCGAATTCTACAGTTTTCAAATCCAGCGTTGAATTTGGAATATTCCAATTCATATAACTCATAGGATGAAATTCCTGATACATGAAAATGTAAAATTGCATGTAACATCCCATCCCTGGTTAAAAGAACCAATTGAATCCCATAGAAACCCATTCAATTTGAATGGGTTTCAATGGGACGAATAAGACGACCTCAAGTTCCTATTCAAAATGAATAAGAATGAATTGGACAAATCATGTTGATGGGAATTGATGGGTAATAGCCCATTGGAGGCATGACAAATTTTATTGGTTTCAATAAGCACGTTGTAAACTAGAAAATTTCAATGAGTTTTATTGGGAAATATCCAATGAACTCCTGCAATGACTTTCCAAATGAAAGGTGAATCGGTTTGAATTGGAAATTTCGAAAACCTGATTTTATAAGAAGGAATGGGACAGTAGGTGTTGAATAAGTTTCTTTAGGATATATCCGATTGAATTCTCACTTTGGGTCATAGGAAAGTTTATTCGGTGGTAATTGCAAATTTCCCACATTTGTTTCTATTGGAAGAGATGGGAAAATTCTAGAAGATCAAAGTTGAATGAGTTCGTATTGGAAATTTCTGATTGAATTCGCCGCTGCCCTTCGAATATATTGTCAATGGGTTTCAATCGGTAATCTCCAAAAGCGGATCCTGTGGGAATGAATGGGGCAATTCTAGAACATAGATGTTGAATAAGTTTCTTTAGGAAATATTCGATTGAATTCTCACTTTGGGTCATAGGAAAGTTCAATCGGTCGTGATTGGAAATTTCCCACATTTGTTTCTATTGGAAGAGATGGGAAAATTCTAGAAGATCAAAGTTCAATGAGTTCATATTGGAAATTTTTGATTGAGATTCCGGCTGCCATTGGCATTGATTGTCAGTGGGGATCTCCAACAGCTGACCCTATTGGAATGAATGGGACAACGCCAGAATGTGAGCATTCGATAAGTTTTTATGGAAAATACCGAATCGAATTCGCTCTTTGGTTCAAAGGGAAGTTCAATTGGTCATGATTGGAAATTTTCCACATCTGCGTCTACTGGAAGGGATCCCTGGTTAAAAGATTCTATAAAGACCAATAGAAACCGATTAAAATTCAAATTTTCAGGAATTCTTCTTTTCAGACTCTGTCTGTGTCTGTATAAAGCCTGAAGTTGAAATTTGGAAACAGATTGAAAAAAAAATTTCGACAGAAAATTTTGAAAAAATTTTTTGGAAAAACAAAGCAGATACTCGATCGAAACCAATTGCATAAAAAAATCTGAAATTTTCATGAATGATCCTTTGAAAAAAATTTTTTTTCGAAATTCAAAATTTGGACTCTATACAGACATAGATAAAGTCTCAAAGGATTATTCTTAAAGATTTCAGATTTTTTCTAGTGTCAAGTATTGTGTTGCAAAAAAGTTTGCTCCGATGGTAACCGTGGTATCCTCTTGAGCATACCGATATCCGATATCGGGAAATCATCGTAGACATCGTATTTTTATCGAACTTGTCTGATAATGAAACCAAACGATAGATTTCCGATAGTACAAATTCATTCTTATAAGAACCAATATGTGAAACTTCCCGTTGCTACTCATTCTCTACCCTGCTCTTATGAACATCGATAAAACCTTTCATATGTCCAATGAAAGGTTATTAACAATTGAATCCTATCGCTACAGTACCTCTCATTCCTTATATAAGAGTCATATAATCCCCATTGGTAGGAAGCGAACCACGGCATCGAGGATGAGACAGTTCCAGATCGATCTTTCAGGTTAAGCAACGACGCCTGCGGTAACCAGTTGGATGGGTGATCACCACGCTAATAGGACATAATGTATGTTTGAAATTCTTTCAGCAATGATTTGTCATGTGAAATAGTACAATAAATGATGCATGTGTTTGTTTAATTGATATTGATGGCGGGATACATAATGTATATGAACTGTTCGTTGGTTGTTAACAATAATCAACCACGATGTCGACAGGAATTTTTTTGAAACATTTTTCTCTTTTTCGTCGAATTTCCCATTGATTCCGATTGATGCTTCAAATGAGTTTGAATCAGATTTTGCTAAGCAGCAATCCTTGGGACAAACCCAATTAATTCCCATTGGATTTCATTCATGAGAATGAATGGAAATGTTCAACCAGTCCAGACTGGATTATTCTCATTCATTCTTATTGCTTCATTTTTGGAAAATCCCAATAAAAACCGATTAATTTCATGATCGTTCTCTGAGAAAAATCCCATTGATTCCCGTTGGCAATTCTAATGGGAAAACCCCCTTCTGAATAAGAAATTTCCAATGCAGAAACTCAATTCATTCCCATTGGATTTTTTTTCAATGGGAATGAATAAGAAGTTTCAACCAGGGATGTAACACGGAATATCCTGAGAATATCCTCACAAAATCCGTAAAACGTACTGTATCGAATATTCTTACAAAGAGCGTAGGAGCTTCGTAAATATTCATAGAAGATTCTCAGAACATTTGAATGGGACTGTTTCGAATATTCTAGGAACGTTCGTACAATATGCGTACAAAGTTTGCAGGGAGATTGATGAGCAGCGCATGCACAAGCATCTTAATGACATGAATTCAGTAATGACGGATAATGTTGTTGACAGGCTACCGACCCTTGCATAATGTATCATTTTGATTTGTATTTGGGGAACGAGAAATTTATAAATGTGCATTTTAACCTTTAAACTGTAATGTCGGTCCCACAGACCGCTAATAGAATTTCATTTGTTCATAAATTTATGAATCGTCGCAAGAGATGCTCAAAATCATGAATACCTTCTTATTCCACATGACCAAACTAAATGCTGTATCACGCGTTCCGCCATTCATCAAGTAGTTTCCATACGGATTGGATTTTCAAAGTGTAGCGGTCTAGCAGACCGCCCACACAGCAAGCAGTTCTTCAAGACGTCTAAAAGAGTCCTGAATTCATGTATCTTCAAGACATTTCTAAAAGACATCTTAAACATGTCTTTTAGAAATGTATGAAAGATCTCTTGCTGCGCGAGTTCTATAAGACAACTATAATTGAGATATATTCAAGAACACTCATAAACATTTATTGAAGATATCTTCAAGAGCACTTTTAGAACAATCCCAATAGACCAATTAGATCAAGAAGAATTAGAGAGGACATTGCAGTAATTCACGTATAGTTATTCACAGTGTCCCGCGCATTTGTTTCACGTGTGCAGTGAGGAACGACGACGCCGATGATATTGTGCAATATTAATTATATATAATTAATTATATAAACATGAACATTCAAGATCCAATACTGGATAATAGAAGTATTGCCGCACAAAAGAAACGTGTAACCAATTACATTACAATAATATATTTTGTTTTGTAGCGAATGATCCTATTTGCAAAAACTAACCTATCATTATGCAGAATCATATATTAGAGGAATATCAATTCATTATTTTATCCATTGTACATTATTTTTTATGTACGTACGTGAATTAAATTTCCATCAAATTTCACATTTTTGTGCAAGATAGAATGTATCGAAATTCAGATTCAAGTGAATGAAATTGAATGTTAAAATATTTTGAATTTAAGTTATATACATGCATGAAGAATGCTTGAAGTATTTTTGCATTCGAATTATATGCAAACACCTCATATGTTTTGGTGAGCCTTTATTCAAATTAATAAATCAAAATAATGAATGAATTCGTATGGTTATGGATATTTTAATATTCTAATCAAGACATTTTAATAATACTTTCAAGAAATCTTCAAGAGATATTTGAGAGTTCTTCAGAAAGTCTTCAGGAGGGATTTAACAATTCTTCAAGAAGGATTTAAGATCTCTTCAAGAGCTCTTAAAGACATCTTCAAGAAATCATTGAGAATTCTTGAACATTCCTTGAAGATGTCTTTTAGATTTCTTGAAGACAACTAAAAGATATCTATTGGTGTTGCATAAGACATCTTTTCGCTCACGAAAAGAGATCTTTTGGAAAGGTCTTGCAAGAGCTCTTGTAGTTTTCAAAGACATCTTTTAGATATCTGAAAGATCTCTTTTTGTCTGTGTGGGCGGTGTTTACCGTTTGTGTAAGTTTTTTTGCAAGGTTGTGCGGGTTGATATTTTATCGGCTCATTGGAATGAGATTACATTTCGATTCACTGTCCTATTTTGATATCATTACTTTGATCACTACTAATGATAATGTATTATGACACACTGAAAACTGAAAAAAAACCGAGTTTTTAAGATGAATGACTCACTCTGCTTGAAACTGCTGTCAGATCCACTCACAAAATATTTTTCAGGTCTTGAGAGGTTTTTATCTCTGTAAATCGGTCCACAAACTTGCAAACTTTCTACCCGATTTCGTCCGGAATCACCAAATCCGAACATTCAGTCAAAAAATGACAGCAAATTTTAGGATGGTTCTGTTCATAATCTATAACTGGGACATCTGGTCAAAAATTGACAAATTTTTCTCGCTATATAGGTTTTGAAAAAATATTGAGATTCAGCAAAACCGCTCAATACCTGACGACTATTTTTTGAGCAGATCTGGCAGCAGTTTTCAGCAGGATATATTTTATATTCCTAATATATTGAAATGTGTGCTGATTTTTCTATTGTAGTATCTTTCATAACTTCGAAAATAGTCAAAGACATACTTTTGTAACCTCAAGTTGCTCAAAATCTGAGTAAATAATATTAGCGGTCTGTGAGACCGATGTTTACCAATAGTGTGATTTTTTTAGACATTACAGTTTAAAGGTTAATATCCCGAATGTTTTGAGAGCGTCATGCGTGAAAAATAATAATCAAAAGTGTGATAAAATTTTAAGAAATATCGTATATATTATGATTGCTTGTTGCGATCATAAGTATCTCACCCATCCATGTGAATCCCTACCCGAAGAGAACATGAAGCTTCAGCGAACGTTCAGATCAGATGTGTATAGATCAGGCCGAAGGTTCATTAGAGCTAACTTTCAGATTCACAAACGTTTGACAAAGGTTCTACGGACGTTGAAATGTCCGCCTCGAAATACGTTCAGAAAACATAGATGGAACGTTCGCTGAAGGTTCATCGAAGGTTTGACGAAGCTTCACAAACATATCTACACTTATATTAATTTTGATTAATTTATATGAAAAATAAATTAATTAATAAACATAAATTATTATAAATTAATCTAAGTATAGATATTTTTGTGAAGCTTCCTCAAACCTTCGATGAACCTTCAGCGAACGTTCCATCTATGTTTCCTGGACGTATTTCAAGGCGGACATTTCAACGTCCGTAGAACCTTTGTCAAACGTTTGTGAATCTAAAAGTTAGCTTTCATGAACCTTCGATCCGATCTATACAGATCTAATCTGAACGTTCGCTGAAGCTTCATGTTCTCTTCGGGTAATATTGCTAAGAATCCATGATTACAGTATGATGTTTAATGAGTGAAAAAATTGATTGTGAATTAGTTTTCGGTTACATACAAAAGTTATATTGGCAGGAATTTCTATTTTGACAGCATTTTCTTATAATATTCCCACAATATTTGTGGCATAATATTCTGAGAATATTTGGAACAGTCTCATTCAAACATTCTGAGAATGTGCGTAGATTATATTCGGACGTAATAAGAATCTCCATAGAATATTCGAATATCCTCAACGTATATCCTCAGAATATTCTCAGAACGTGCGTGTGCTACTTGGGAATTGCATTAATTAAGAACATCATGAAAATACCATTTTCGAAAATTTCATACAAGTTCAATTTCATTTCACATTAAGATAGTTTTACAGTATACATAGCAGTAAAAGATGATCTTGATGAAATAAATTCGCTTCTATAAAATTTCTATTACATTTCTATGTACATTTCATAAGAATCAGTAGAAGATCGATAATTTTTTTATACAAAAAAGATCGATTCAATTCACATACTGAGAAAACTGTTTTGTCATGTCTACTAAAACATTTTGTTATTATACGCCCAACTAAAATTTTTGTTAAAAGAACTAAATGTTTAGTGGCTCTAACTAAAATTTGGCTATGCTAAATAAATAATTTCACCAAATCACGTTTTTGATTTTCTGAACTAGAAGTGGTTTAGTGTGTTCCGTTTGGTTAACATAACCAAATTTTGGTTGAATCCACTTAACTCATAGTTACGCCAAACAAAAACTTTGGATGGGCATATATCAACCAAATCTTTGTTCTGAGTGCACTAGAGGTGCACGATGTTCCACGATATCGATGCTTTTTATAGGAACTTTGTTGAGGTTATATTGAATTGTATAACCTTATATACAAACTGTATGTAAAATATCAATACCATGAAATATTGTGCATCTCTAATCCACACAGGACAAAAGAAGATCAAAAAAGTGCTTAAGAATTTATAAATTTTGAATTCATCCAACTGCAGTTGAGTTATTTATTAAATCTTTTTGATCTGGTTTACTGTGCGAGTATCGGAATAAATTTGTTATGAACAAATATAAGAACATCTAAAATCAACAACAAAGAAATCCAATCCATATATTTTTCAAGGATTCACTTCGAAGATGAGCAATACGTATCGATATCAATATGTTTTTATGAAAAATGTATCAATTTTGTCTCAAAATTCTATTAAAATGTGTAAAAACTAGATATAAATTTTATAGAAACTCATCAGCATTGATACGTATCGCTCATCTTTCATTCAGTTATAATTTTTTCTTTCTTCTCGTTTCGATACCATTCCTTTGCTGATTGATAAGCTGAACGTAGAATAAAAATGTCATACATCTGCAGAATTTTTTTTCTCATCAGTGACTATATCGAATTCCCTTACGACAGTAGTATACTTGAAGTACAGAAGGAAGAAGAAACCGACCTCAAAGAATATATACATTCGAATGATGGATATCGATTTGCCGACGTATTGAGAAAAGTATTGCAACTACAATTCTCACCACATGAATTTTCTAATTCAAATTTAGCACGATTACCGCGTAGACTCGCAAGTTGAACAAAACGAACGACCAATCAACGGTTTGGACAATCACACATTTGCAGTATAGTACCATGAAATGACGTACGTGGCGTTACGGAAAAGCTTACGATTGAGCGTGTTACTTGTGCGCACTTGAAGACTGCGCAGAATCGTCGGAACGTGCGAACCAAGAAATACCGGATGGACGCGAAAAAGAGGGAACGGAGTGAATCAAGGCAGACTTGTGCGCGTTCCGTTAAGTGTGAGGCAGTTATCAGTATCGCGTAGAGTGTAGTGTTTTTCTTCTTTCTATTCTCTCTCTGTCCCCCCGATATTTTCTTGTGTCAAGTGCTAAATGTGCGTAAATTAAGCAATTCAGTGTTCTTTCTGATGAGTGAAGGATATAATCAGGTAATTCTTATAAATTTTGATCGAATATGCAAGCCGCACCCCGCAAAACAAACTCGTGCACGGCACGACGCTTGAAGTAAAAACGAGGAAAATCGGTGCGCCACCATCGCGCCGGCATTTAGTGCGTATATAAATCATTATCGTACATTCGACGACGTTTTTTTATTCATTCGAAAACAACGTATCTCGGATAATCACTTCTTCACAGTCAAGTTTCTTTCTAGTTGAACGAATCGATGTAGTTCTTGTGTCTCACTTCCAGGTTGTTTGAACAATGTGATCGAACGAAGGTTTTCTTTAACAAGGAAATTTGAGCATTCTTTCCGGTAACGGTGAAATGACATGCTTTCTTTCCTGATTTTTCCATCGAAAAAGATGTTTTTCGATTTTTACTGAAAATCATTGTTTCTTTTTCGCAACGTGGTAATTAAATGAAATTGTGATATAAAATTGATAATTAAAAACGAGGAATGAATTCGTTCAGACGAAATTTTTTTTCTTTCTCAATTGTTGGACTCTTTAACCAGTATGCGTGATTATGAATTTGGTCCAATTTTATAGGAGTATATTTTAATGACAATTTACGACCCTTATTTCAACTCATTTATTATTGTCTCAGCATTCTCAACCGCCGTCGGAAGTTGTTTACAGCAAACGCTCATAATGCCGAAACGAATTTTTCCTCAATTTAATCACAAAACTGTATACATGGTAAAAATTATTTTGTGATACACATTGATTGTAGTGATTCCAGGTGAAGTGATATTTCAAGAAATTCCTACAAAAGACTTCAGCTGTGTGAATTCCGAGTAAAATTTAAAATATGACAAGTTGTTATGATAGATCTATGATGCATTGAATGTTGTTTGTTCCGCATGATTTTTGAATAGAGTTTAGAATTTAGAATTGGAGAGTTTTTAGAGTTTAGAAAACGTTTCATAGCCAGAAATTTAGTATTCATGTTCCTTTGTAACGAATTGTTGTTCAATAACAATTGAACATGAATATTGAATATCGTATATGCCCAGGAGAAATATGTAATTATAGTTTTCCTTGGTGTAACAAGATTTGATATTCTCATATTGAATTTTCGCAATTCAATCTGTGCCATTGCATTGAAAAATGCTTCTCTTTTGAAGCAACTTTATTTTTCCATTATGTACTCACTTAAAACGAATCAAGCTGGCACAGCCGTGCTTAACTCATTTATTCTAACTCCACATCAATGTTATTCATAGAAGATCCTACATTTTTTATCAGTTTTTATGGTTGGAAAAAAAAATCAAAGTACATTTAGATACAGTGTCTTTTGATTTATTATGCAATAATGTATTGCCTGAATGAACATTTTATCATATTGAGTAACTAATTAATCGAACTTGTGAACATTTATACATCCATGCGTACAATATTTGCATGGACTACCTCTCATAACAATAATTCTTTATGATTATAACTCTCAGTCGTTGTTGAAGTATCGTCAAGTGTTCTTTTTACTTATGAACCAGTGACGTGGAAAGAGGCGAATTAGTTTTTCAGCTTTCTGATAAAGATCTTGGATGAAAAATAATAATTTATAGCAATATTTAGTTTGATGGATTACAAAATTCAACGTATTGAAATTTTACACTTCAAAGAAAAATTTTCTAACATTTAAGAGTATTGTGATATTTCTATTCATTTAGAAAATTCAGTTGTGGATTCTTCATACAGATGAGCAGTAATAATATCAATACTTTTGTATAAAATACATGACCAGTTTTAATTGAGATCTCATAAATATTTGAATATATTACTCCCTCAAAAGAGAAAGCTTTGTGATCGTTCGTAACGCCCAAAAAAGTTTTTTTCTCCAAAATCAAAATTTCTTACACCAAAAGACTGGAGAATGTGCATATTTTCCTTTTCAATTCCCCAATCGTTATAAAATCTTTACCACAGTTCGATAAGAAGTTGATGGTCTCGTATCAGTTTTAGCTACAGATGAGCAATATTTCACGATATCAACATTTTATATAAACTTTATATGAAGTTTTTATCGATTTTTCATGAAATTTCATATAACCTTGACGAAATTTATATAAAAAATATCGATATTCTCACATATTTCCCACTATTAGTTTCAGTGTGATTTGATCACAGGTACTTGATGGAGAAGAAGAAATGTAGCAAAAATGATACCATTTTTGCGAACGGGCATATCTCTTTCTCAGATAATTAGATTGCGATGAAATTCACACTACGCCTCAGTCACGGTCCCATGATGATCCCATAAGTTTTATCTCAATTAGTTGAGAGAAGCACGGACGAAAACAAAATTTTTCAATATCTGCATTATTCAACGATATTTTCAAAGCATGCCTTCCTTTTGTTTGAATAATCTAAATGCCATACAAACTTCATTATCATGAAGTAATCAGTCTTATAACTGGTTTGAAGAAATTCTCAAACCCTGTCTACACAAACTTGAGTCCTGTTAATTTATGGATCTGTGATTGTTCCATATGAGTTCCATTCAAATAGGACAAGAAAAGCAAAGGTGAGGATTAATTTTTGGGATTTTCCATTGTGATTGACATGCAAGTTTTGTTACAGTTGTAGATCAAGATGATAGTGAAATCACGTTAATTTCACACGGAGAAAACCGGTATAATAAAATGTGGACGGACCAAACATTTAGCTACTACAATCAATCACATAGTTATTCCAACTAAACGTATCGTCAATTTAACTAAGCGTATTGTAATTTTGATTGAGTAGTTTAGTTATTTTGATTGCGCGGTTTGGTCTGTCCATACTTTACTATTCGCTCAGTGATTATCACTATTTCCTTTTCTCCGGGCACCCTAACACATTCAGAAGAACTGCATAGAGGGGGGAAGCTATATGACTGAAAAGGGGCATTTTTACTACGACGTACATCTCATTTTCCAATCATCCAGTTGCAGTGAAACGTGTTTTATGCTTAATTGATGGTTCTATAATAGTCTCATAAAATTCAGCTAGCTTAGTAAAAAAAAGTGAGATTTTTATCCAAAAATGTTTTTTTCATAGTTGATATTATATAAAGAAGCAATTAAACCGATCGAGGGAGCCATGTGCCTATTTATTGGCAGAATTTTTAATTTATTTTTCTTTTAAGAATGAGCTTAGAGCCCTCCATACCTATTGCAATATTTCTTAATACTATCTTACTCTTGAATCTAACCTGACATATACTTAATCTATCCCTTATTTCGTGTGTGATAAGTGTGCATGTGTGTCTACTCACTCTGCATTCGCCCATTCACCCTCAATTCCGCCATTATATTCTGTCTATCAAACCCCCTACCTTTCATTCCTCCACCCTTCATTCTATGAAATCATATTCCAATATAGAAATTTATGCGATTCTTACGGAATATACCGTTTCAGAATTCATCATTTGGATTTCTAAAGCATATTCTGCAACTAAGCCAATAATTTTTTTATTCAGCGAAATTCAATTTGAGCCTTAATTTTTCAGATATAAGTATTTTTACATTTCTTATTAAATTAAGCACAAAAAACTCTGTATGCTTCTTTACACACTCTACATATTTGGGTTTCAAATCATTCGCTAAGTTGAAAACAGGGGGTCTTGAGAAAAAAATTGAAAGATCCTATCATCTTTCAATCCAAAGTGATAGCTATTTGATATTCTTGGAATTCAATGTATCTAAATTTGAATTAATATAACTCTGGAACACAGAATGACAGAATAGTTTGACTTTTCCCGTGCAGGGACCTGCCTTTTCACAACTGAGCGTATGGTGTGGACATCAAACACTGAGTGCACAGTACTTTTGAGTGATTTGGGTTTGGAAAAAATCTAAAAACCCTTATATTTAAAAAATTGAACCCCAACGTAGGTTCTTCCAAATAGAAAAGTTGGTGTATTCCGATTGTGTAATATGCTTGAGGAATCTGAATGAAGAATTTTGAAATACCGTGTATACACTTGTGACATGAAGTTTTATATAGAAAGATGATTTTGAGTTGATTTGCTGCTACGATGGGAACTCTGATCAAAATCGATTCTGCTCTGTAAAATCTCTAACATATTTTGATCAATATTTTATAAAACTTAATAGAACTTAGATACGATTTTTTATATACAAGATTTGATTCTTTCAAGGCGCTAGAGATGAGTGATACGTATCAATATCGATACGTTTATATAAAATACGTACCATTTTATCACAATCATCATAATTCATATGATAATTGTGATTGTATCACAATTTTATTAAAATGTATGAAAACTAGATAGAACTTTTATAGAAACATATCGGTATCCATACGTATCAGTCATCTCTACCATTATCAACTTATCACTGGGTTTATATAATCGATTGTGAAGGTGGCATATCAAATGCTGGCATTGCTCCAAAAGGTTATAGTTCCAGTAGCATTTACCATACGGACCAACCATAGTTCTATGGTTCTTGATGATTTAGAACAACAGTTCCATTCATATTAACGGAGAAAATGGATTTTGAAAAAATGCAATGCTAAGTTCTACATTGGTATAGTAGCATTCCAGCGGGGGAAGGTTTGAACGACCGAAACCTTTGAGTTCTGGGATGATGGAAACGCGGGGAAGTTGAAAGTGGGGAGTTCCAATGATTAAAAGAAATAAGATCATTTTTTTCCAATATTTATCCTGAAAGCAATGTTGGAAGCACTGCTCCTCAACATTGGAACTCTGCATTCACACCTTCCCCATATCTACATCATCCCAGAACTCGGAAATATTGATCTCCGCCCCAAACTCCTCTCGCAATGCTGAGAGATTTCGACGGAACCCTGCATATCATTCGCATAAATATTGGAAAAAAATGATCTTATTTCTTTTAATCATTGAAACTCCCCACTTTCAACTTCCCCGCGTTTCCATTATCCCAGAACTCAAAGGTTTCGGTCGTTCAAACCTTCCCCTGCTGAAATGCTACTATATCAATGTGACATCCGTTACAGTTGAAGCGTCCTCTTATCGGATGGAATACAGAACCTGGTCCTCCAACCTCCTCTTGCATTTATATCTCCTCAATTAATGATCATGAGAAATTATATGCATTCAATATCGACGCATAAAACTATTTCAATCAAGTATGCGTTGAAAAGTATACAAATGAAATCCGCGGTTTTGTACTAATGAAAGATAAAATTGCAGTGTGTCAACTTCCATGATCCAGCCTTTTACTATTAGTGAACAGCTCTGATGCCATCTAGAGGTTTCTGTTTTTTTCTGATTGGTCATTCTAAAGGGTAAGGCAGCAAGTGCCCTAAATTGCATTTACCCGAAAGACTATGGTTTGTGGATCC
The DNA here is from genome assembly GCA_018340375.1 of Gonatopus flavifemur. Classification (NCBI taxonomy): domain Eukaryota; kingdom Metazoa; phylum Arthropoda; class Insecta; order Hymenoptera; family Dryinidae; genus Gonatopus; species Gonatopus flavifemur. The sequence continues at coordinate 1,490,290 of JAFFJZ010000040.1, forward strand.
AAGAATAATTACCAGAAGTTCCTAGCTCTCCTCAAATAGTCATAAACATTACCGCTTTCGGGTGAGTGGCCTGCCGGGCATTTGCTACCTTCCCATTCTCAGGGCTTTCCCATAAATTACATGAGACAATTTCATGTTTGTTTCTCTTTCTCATCAACTTCAGAGGAACTGAGAGTGACAAAAAGGCAAATGGTGAAATATCTCACATAATTTATGGACAATCCTTGATCAATGAGAATATGTGATTGATCAATTCTGTTAGATCTAGAAGATTCCTGGCAACAGTGGTGAAAAGGTACCAATGAGCCCTCTCATTTTTTCTCTGATCGGTGTTTACATGAGGCAGCTTTGGTGCCTGGGCCAGTAGTGACTCTAGTCTAGACCAATAGAGTTGAAGCCCCTTGGATTTACGTTCACGCGCTTGTGTAGCTGAACCTTTACATTTTTTTATTTGAATAGGTTTACGTCCCGTAACCTCCCGTTCGGATCTCCATGTGGAGGCTGCTCGAGAGATACAGTTACCAGGTAAAAACCGGGACAGTTTGGTGATTGGTCCCGGCTTCCAGAATGTGGAATATGAATGGTTAGTTACATGAGAATTATCCAATCATCGACTGTCCCGGTTTTTATCTGGCAACCCTATCGAGAAATCTTCATCAAACAAGATAGAAAACCACAGAAGATAGGGAAAAAAAACAACATTCTTCTTCGAATCGGAGCGTGGAATGTTAGATCACTGAGACAAACAGGAAAACTAGAAAATTTGAAATTAGAAATGAATAGGTTAGGTATCGATGTAATGGGAATTAGCGAAATAAGATGGCCGCAAGAAGGGGAATTCTGGAGTGGGGATTATTGAATAATTCATACAGGATCAAAGAATGGTCAAGCAGGTGTGGGAATTATAATGCATAAAAGGATGGGGAATAGGATAGAAAATTATTTGCAACATAGCGAACGCGCAATGATGGTCAGAATTAGAACAAAACCGGTAGACACTGTTATAGTTCAAGTGTATATGCCCACATCTGCGTACTCAGAGGAAGATATCGAAAAAACGTACGATGAAATAGAAGAAGTGATAGAATATGTGGAGGGAGAACAGAATTTAATGATCATAGGCGACTGGAATGCAGTCAGGGTTGGCCGAGTTTTAGCCACCCCTGGTTGTTATTATGGTTTTAACCACTTTCAGCCGGCCTGGTTTTTTTTTATAAAAGTTCTGGTCAAAATATGTACTAGGGTGTTTAAAAAAAAAATTGTTTTCGAGTGAAGGGTCTTAAACTTTTGATTCCGACCCCAAACTGAACCTCCTGCAACCTGGGGTCCCTAGCTTTAGATTTAAAGGTCGCTCAATCGAGTTTTATAATGCGATTTTCATGCCAGTCTGAAAAACCACCTGAAGTGGGGAATTCAGGAATTTTGTGTTCATAATCTACTACAGGTCGTAATTCTTGACCGATTTTGATGATTTTTTTTTTAAATGCTCAGAATTAAATTCTTAAGAGAACTGTCGTTCCACATTTTTCAGTCCCTCCCTAATTTTTTCAATACATGAACAAATAGTGTGAAAAAATCTTCAATTTCAGGTATTTGAGCTTGTATCTTCCGAAAAAGTCTTGGGATAAAGTTACTATACAGCAAGATTATTACAGGTTTGCTCATTACACATGGATAATTCGAATAATTACGAATTATTCATTTTCAATGAGTACACCTGTAATAATCTTGCTGTATAGTAACTTTATCCCAAGACTTTTTCGGAAGATACAAGCTCAAATACCTGAAATTGAAGATTTTTCCACGCTATTTGTTGATTTATTGAAAAAATTAGGGAGGGAATGAAAAAAGGTGGAACGACAGTTCTCTTAAGACTTTAATTCTGAGCATTTAAAAAAAAAATCATCAAAATCGGTCAAGAATTACGACAGTATAGTAGATTATGAACACAAAATTCCTGAATTCCCCACTTTGAGTGGTTTTTCAGACTGGCATCAAAATCGCAAAATGAAACTCGATTGAGCGACCTCTAAATCTAAAGCTAGGGACCCCAGGTTGCAGGAGGTTCAGTTTGGGGTCAGAATCAAGAGTTCAAGACCCTTCACTCGAAAACAATTTTTTTTTCTAAACACCCTAATATGTACACATCATTTTTTACTCTCCGATCAAAGCGATTTCCGCAACAATACCTTCTCAAACTTTTTATGTGATTCGATTTCAAATCACTCAGGGTTAATTGAACAATAATTCTTCACAATAACCGTTCAATAAGTGTCGGAGTACTATATGGAGAGGTATTTGAAATAACTTGAATTATGTTGAAATGAAATATGCAGAAGATTTATTCCAAGTTTCAGCATTAAATTGTGTTTAGCTTCTGTTGAAAAAATTTATGTTGTGGTTTTTCATTTGGATATATCCGTAAAAACATACGGCGACTAAATTTTTTTCATGATGAAGCTATAAAAATCTCCATCCATGTTTGAAAAATTATAATTGTAAAAACTGTAAAAAAAAAAAGTAGTGGAGCCAACCTCGCGGCGAGTTTGGATACGGCGAATCTCGCCGTGCAGTTGACTCAATTGCATATCGATTGAAATGACCGAATAAGTGTTTACTTACTTCAATCGATATTCAGTTGATTCAACTTCATGGCGAGATTCGCCGTATCCAAACTCGCCGCGAGGTTGGCTCCACTACTTTTTTTTACAGTATATTTTTTTAACAATCCAGTATTAAATTGAACTGATCAAATATACTCGGAGCCATGATTCACTACATTTGACCGTTCTGGTAATCATCTTATTGAATATATAACTAAGAATTATCTGCTAATGGATTAGCACATTGCTCCCTTGTTTTTGTTGAACAAATTTTATTTCGCCTCAATCTTATCTTTTGACCGATACAGCGAAACCTCATATGGGAACATTATGAGATAGTTACTAAAATCTTTTATAAGTTTCATTATGACCGGATGATCACACTGAGAGAAATTTATTGTGAAAAATTACTGGTTTTTATCATTAAATGGGGGTATCCTTCACATGAAATTATAAATTGATAGGAAAGACCGGTAATTTTTCATAACGTTATTGGAACCGAAAAAAAATGTTACCGTCGCCAGCGTTGAACATGATTGTTTATGATTACGAACCTTGCTCCTTCCCTCGAAACCACGAATCATTCTCGAAAATGTTATGGTTTTCAATTTATATCATGCTCACCAACCGAGAGTTTTTTTCCACATTGTGTCATACAAAATTACTGTTTTTGAACATCCATTCCGACTGGTTTCAATTTCTAAACTTCTTGACATGAAAAATTACTGGTTTTTTTCATAAATTGAGGGGTTCCATGCAATAACTCGACAAGCGCTCGAACAGCAGTAAAAGTATTGTCCACGTCATCACGAGGAAAGTCAAAATTGAAAGTTGGAAATTCGAAAAATGAAAAATACTGTCTGATAGGTCTTGAAAAATCAATCCAAGTCTCCCTCAACAATTTTTTCCTATAATCAATAGTTTTCGAGGAAAAAAATGAAAACATTGAATTTTTTCTTCCCAAAAATTGATGTTTTTCAGCACTAAACTCGTTCTAACTCCCTCGTTTTTCAATAAATCGAAATAAATCTTATAGATTCTTGTTTGTAAGATCTCGACGAAGAGGGTGATGTTGAACAAATTTTCCAAAATTAATTGGAAACGATTAATTTTTTAATCCGAAGTCAAAATGAGGTTTTTTAAGCTTCTTATGAAAAAAGTGACGGAGAAAGTTTGAGCCACAGAAAACTTCCAGTGGCAAAGTTGTTCTTCAGTGGATGGACGAACTTTTTGGGAAATTTCAGCTCGATTGAGGTTTTATTATCCGAGATACAGCGATTTATTCCCGAGCGCGTGGGCTAAATTTAGAGGTTATACATGCTATACCTTGACTTATCGTCCGTCTCTCTTATTTCAAGATGAAATGACGGTAAATGTAATAATAATTTCATCTTCATTATACAGTCATTCCAACGATCACGAAGTCATGAATCAATGTTTTCAAATTATTTCACTGAAAAAATAGAACAAGAAAGTTTTTCGAAAAATAATTTTTTAATAAAAGCTTTAGACCAGTAACAATTTTATGCACGGTTGAAGAATTTTATAATATGGATAGTTTATCAATGATTATATATATATAACGACAATCTTTAACAATATTGATTATGAATTAAATTCATACACTATTCCATTGAAATAATTCATTCCCAAGCATTATTCCTCTTTCAATGGATTACGTTTCGCAATTATTGTTCAGGTTGTTTTGATTGGTACCACTTCATTTTAAATCTGTTTGAAAAATTCTTTCCAACCCACACAGCACTGAATTTCAAAAAGAATCCTTGAGAATTCGTATTGAATCCTTCAAGACGCCAATTGAGTTCTTCATGAAATCTTTTGCGGATTTGGTTTACAATATGGGCACTGTCTGATAAATATCTCATTAGACTTTCTAAATTTTTTCCTTTCCCAATGCCAATCCGCTTAATCAGAAGCGTTTTTTGAATATCTTGAATCGTTAAAGACATTCCAATTTTGAATTTTGCAATTTTTTTCCAACATAATTTCAATACATCATTGCCGTTCCATCTGGAAAATAATCAATATCGACAGTCTTGCTTATCTGCACATTTTTCGAAAGCTTCACGGAGTTTTCCATCAGTGATTCGAAATCTCTTATTTTCTATTTCTCTTAAATATTTGTTCAAATCTGAGAAATTGTTATTTGAATATATATCCAACTAAATATTTCCTCAACAGAATTAGATATTCGTTCAATACAAACGAATTTTTCATTTGAAAGAAGCATCAAATGATAAATTTTTTTCTTAGTATACACTTCTTAGTATAAAAAATGACTGCACAGAAAAAAGTGAAAATATTTCTTCGACAAACATGAGTATTTTGTTAATTCAAAAAAATTCATCATTTGATTCTTCTTTCAAATGAAAAATTTGTTTGTATTGAACGAATATCTAATTCTGTTGAGGAAATATTTAGTTATATATATTCAAATAACAATTTCTCAGATTTAAACAAATATTTCAAAAAAAAATAGAAAATAAGAGATTTCGAATCACTGATGGAAAACTCCGTGAAGCTTTCGAAAAATGTGCAGATAAGCAAGACTTTCGATATTGATTATTTTCCAGATGGAACGGCAATGATGTATTGAAATTATGTTGGAAAAAAATTGCAAAATTCAAAATTGGAATGTCTTTAACGATTCAAGATATTCAAAAAACGCTTCTGGTTAAGCGGATTGGCATTGGGGAAGAAAAAAATTTAGAAGGTCTGATGAGATATTTATCAGACAGTGCCCATATTGTAAACCAAATCAGCAAAAGATTTCATGAAGAACTCAATTGGCGTCTTGAAGGATTCAATACGAATTCTCAAGGATTCTTTTTGAAATTCAGTGCTGTGTGGGTTGGAAAGAATTTTTCAAACAGATTTTAAATGAAGTGGTACCAATCAAAACAACCTGAACAATAATTGCGAAACGTAATCCATTGAAAGAGGAATAATTCTTGGGAATGAATTATTTCAATGGAATAGTGTATGAATTTAATTCATAATCAATATTGTTGAAGATTGTCGTTATATATATATGAGGGTGTGTCAAAAAAAATTTTTTTGTATTGAAGGGGCTTAAACCCTTCATTCCGACCCCAAACTGAACCTCATGAAACCTCAGGTCTCTAGTTTCAAATTTAGAGGTCGCTCAAACGAGTTTTATATTCCGATTTTACTGCCAGTTTGAAAAGTCACCTAATATATGGAATTTCGGCATTTTCTGGAGAAAATTCGCTGCCAGGCACAATTTTGAAGATATCACGATGAACTTAGGCTCAAAATACTCGTAAGGGATCCACCTTTGATGATGATCTACCTTTTTTCGTGAGGAGGGTTTTTGACGTTTTTTACGAAGGGTGAAGTTCACGAAACACGTGTGAAATGGAAATAATAATGATGAAACTAAGCAAAACCGTACAAACTATCGACGAAACGTTATCTACCTGTATTTTCCCACGGAGAAGGAGACATTAGGTGAGTAACGAGTTCTTAGTGTGATTCAATAGCAGCTAGCAGCGCCTATTTGAGGGTGAGAAATGGATTTTCTCAAAAATAGGAGTTTTTTTTCTCAATAACGATGATAAATTCCAACTGGAATGTGATTTTCAATGAGTGAAGGTTTCACAAAAATTCATCTGCAAAATACTTGCATATCAATCACCCCTAATTAGGAGTCAGAAATGCATATCTCCAAATATAGGAGATTTCCTTGAATGAAAAAGGATGGTAGCATCAGGAATGTGATTTTTTTTCACATTTGTCTGCCCAAAGTCATTCTCAATCTGAATATTTATCAGGCACCCCAATTCAGGGGTGAGAAATGGATTGCTGCAAACAGCAGTTTTGATTTCAATAACGATCATGAATTCCAATGGGCACGTAATTTTTAATGAGCAAGGTTTTCGAAAATTCCATCCTCAGTATAGTTGCGTATCAATCCTATCTCCCAATTTGGGAGTGAGTGATGTATTCCTCCAAATATAGAAAATTGTCTTGAATGAACAAAATGGTCTTGAGGGGAAGTTCTCATCAAGCGAACTCCGAAAAAAGATGATTTGCTCGAATTCTCTTCCATGGAAGGAGGTGAATGAAGGCCTCAAGTTTTTTGACACTTATTTAATGAATCTCAAAGTGCATTAAAAATTTGTTCCGAATCAAAAAACTTATAGACAAACTTTATAGGCGCTTCTCTCGGAACCATGGTTTTCAGCCTGGGCGACACGATATCTCAAAAACTACTGAATATATCGCTATTTTCCTTTCATTTTGAAGTAAATTAAATTTACTGGGAGCTAAAATCACAAAATGATGATATTTTGATATCTAATGATTTTCGACAGCACTTCAAAGAGCAGAAAGAAACGAAAAAATGCCACCAAAAGTTTCTATGTCCGCCATTTTTCCAATTTTCAACTTTTTGCTGGGTTCATAAGTTCAAACTCCAACGAATGCGATATATTACATAGAAATTTTAAGTCTTTTGTGATTAGATGATATTTGCGAGTGTTACAATGTCGCCTGCTTGATTACTCTCTTTTTAGGCGGTGATGTGTCAACACTTGTACACAATTCCCATGGCATTATTCCGTATGATGAAAAAAAATTTCTCAAGTACACCAAGACTCAAATAATAAGCGTGAAGGAATTCAAGTTCTTTATTCAATTCCTTCTACACTGAGAGAAATAATAACTAATACCAAGGAAACGTTTCCTTAAATTTTCTTAAGGATACATATTCTTGATTACACCTGATATGTTGTAAGCTCAAATGGAATTTCCTCGAATCAAGAAAATATTTCTCCAATTAAAAAAAAACACGCTTAGTTCCAAGAAAATTTCCTTGTATCAAGAATGTAGATTTTTTAAGAAATGGATTGGTTGGAACATCATGTTATTGGTGATAGTAATTATTTCTCTTAGTGTATGAAAAAAAAATTCGACAGAATCACCGTATTTCGGAGTCGCTTGATGAGAAGCTACCCTTAACCCATTTCCTTCCTCTGTTGCGTGTACGCAACGTTACTTTTCAAAAAATTCGTATGTGCAGTGTGTGTGAGGTATTGCGATAAATTTTTTTTGTTCGAAAGGTATATCCTTAGGCTTTCTTCCCCTCCATATCTCAACCACCTTCAAAGCACACACTGACATACACACTTGTATATGTAGACACATGTTTTTTAAACAAATTTTGAATCGCACACTAAAAATTGTCACACGTTAATTCTTCTTCTGGTCGACATGAAAATACGTTCACATAAAGGCAAGGAAAAATTATGATTGGTTTGTGAATTATTTGGGTGTCATTATGCGTGTTCTAACGTTGGCGCGTTGCGTACACGCAACATGACGTCACCGTGTTTCTAGAAGCCAGAAAAAAATGAATTGATTAAGATTAGTGCTGAGTTCGAGACGAGACGAGACGAGATTTCGTTAAGTCTCGTCTCGGTCTCGAAAAAAAAGCTGAATTTTGATCTCGTCTCAGTCTCGTTTCGGTCTAGTCTCGGTCTCGTCTCGATCTCGTTTCAATTTTGGAAAATCTGGATAATAATCTCATAAATGAATAAAATCAACAAATTAAAATCACTTGCGTAAGGAACATTTGTTTCTTTGTTAGATCATGGGTAGTATGCAAGTAGCCCGACTGGTAATGAGCCCGACTACTTGCCGTTTGTTAGAAACTGGTGAGTTCTAGTTAAATCATTGAATATTACTAGTGATCCCCCAATGATAGCGGAGTCGGGCTTATTACCAGTCGGGGATGTTGCATACTACCATATAATGTATAAGAAAATTATTTTTGATTTTTTTTTGTTATGTCCAACCAAAACATCTTTGAATTAAACCTTGATTCATATCCGAATGAGGAATGTTCTAGATGAATGAAATCAATAGGATGATCAATAACAGATAATTGAATGTAATTAAACTTTTCTGAAAGTACAATACGATTATTTCGTACTGATTTTAATTTGAATGCGGATTCCATCACATTTTGGCGGTCATATTTACTGAAACGTTTCCGTTTCACTATGTACAGTAAACTTTCTGAATGTGTCCTTCAACTTCTCTTTTCAACTTTCCGTCATGTGAGAAACTGAAAAGAGAGGTCAGAGGACACATTCGGAGAGTCTACTGCCTTGTGTTCAACATCTGCGAATCCTAGTAATAACATTTAGTGACAGCCAAACGAAACAATTGACGCCTAGTTGGTTCTGGAACACCCCAAATACTATCACTAGAAATCTATTGTTTCCGTAGATGTTGAACACACGGCTGTAACTACAAATCCTCCTTCCTAATTCTTTTACTTCGTTGGCATAGAGTCTCTTTGTCTATCTAATCTGAATATCGAGGGGGGAGATCAAATAGCGGGGCTTCGCTGCTTTCTCAATAGATGGCATTGTTGAAAAACAACTCCAATGCATTCACGGTACAATGGACATTCGGCGTATTGAAGATCCGCCTTTCTTCTCAAGTATGAGGGTTTGCCGCTAGGTGTGCTGTGGGTTTGTGCTTTCTACATTCGAACAGTTGTTGTGAAAAAACAACAAATAAAAATATAACAATATATTATTTGAATACATTTGTTGCATAAAAACAATCATCATATTGATTCAAGAATCATATTCGTCTTGGGTGAGTTTCAGTGACTTTTAATAAATCGAAAATCAGTTCATTGGTACGGATTTGTATGATTATAATCTATGTTTCTGAATGTTTGCAGATTCTTTTCTATAAGAAGTGAAAAAATGGAACGAATAAAGGAAGCAATAGGATGTGATGCACCAGAAGCGAAAAAATCGAGTACTTTGTTCTCCATTAACGCATCAAATAATGATACAGTGTCAAATTTATCAACGGTTACGATACATGAAAATGACAGTTCTGGAGACGACACAACCGAACTGGGCTATCTTGAGAAAGAAGACCCATCAACAGTGACATCAAAGATTGATTATAATAAATATTTTGATATGATCACTAAAAATACTCAAACACCGTATGCTATATGTTTGTTATGTAAACAAAAACAACAGCATGTTAAAATATCGCGAAAGGGATTGAATACTACAGGGCTGAGGAAGCATTTGATGAACAAACATCACAACGTAATAAAAATCAAAACCAGTCATAAAATTGACCCAAAACAACAAAAACTCACTGATTTGCATGAAAAAAAATATAGTGACAAAGATATAGAAAAAATGACTGTGTGTTGGTTGGCATATAAAAAATTACCGTTTAATTTCTTTCACGATGAAGTTACTCAGAAATTTTTCAGTTCAATTCGCCCTGGTAAAAAATTTCCACAAAGATTTGCTATGAAACAAAAAATCTTGAATCAGTATGGAGAAATGAAACAAAACCTCAAGTCGATTCTAGAAAAAAATACGTCTAAATTTTCATTCACAATCGACGGCTGGACTTCGAGAAATTTTGCGTCTTATTACGGTATTACGATCCATTACATCAACGAGAACTGGGAACTATCATCTTTGGCGTTGAATTTTGTCGCTTCCAATGGTCAACACGCAGGACGTGATATAGCACAAATATTTCTCAAAAGTGTAAGAGAATTTAATATCGATAGAAAAATTCAAGCCATTACAGTTGACAATGCTTCGGTAAATACAAAATTTATGACTGAGCTGGAGAGTCTATTGACTTTACAAAATATTGAATTCAGCGCTGAAAATCAACACTTCAGATGTGCTGCTCATATTTTGCATCTTGCGGTTCAAGATGTTCTGAAGTTGTTGAAAGTAGAAGTTGATAATGATACAAATTTTATCCTGCAAAATACAAAGGAGGATTCTGATTCAAAAGATAAAAAAAGTAACAAAATTGTTACCAGTGACGAAATTGAAAAAGAATCCCGTTTCGGAATTGATCACGACAATGATGTCTTGAATATTGATAAATGTAGTGTTGAAATTCAAAATGAATGTGATATTGAAAATGCTAGTGAATCTGATGATGTAATCAATACCGATGATGAATATGATGATGAAAATTTTGCAACATCCAAAATTGATTTTAGTTTTAATTGTGGCAGACAACAGGACAAATGGGGCACTATTGTTGGTAACATTCGAAAAACTTGTAAAATCATCAAAAAATCTCATAAATTATCTGGACGTTTGAAAAGTTGTTGTGAAGCAGTTGGAATCAAATATCTTAAACCCAAATTGGATTGCAAAACTCGATGGGATAGTACTTTTGACATGCTTGAATGTGCTTTCAGATTAAAGCCTGCGTTAAATATGATATGGGAAAATTGTTTGGAATTAAATCCTTTCAAACTAAGTGACAGCGAATGGTCAAGCTTAACTCGCATTCTGAAATTTTTTAAAAATTTCAAGTATATGTCAAAATTATTGTCCTCGGAAAAGAATGTTACTCTCCCTGATGTAGTGGTTACATTCAATTTATTAGTTGATGAAATTGAAAAAATCATATTTGATTTGGATGTTTCAAAGAACAGAACTGAAGCTGATGAACTTCTTTTAAATGCTTTCCAAGCTGGGCGAGATAAAATAATAAAACATTATAAGAAAACCAACTGGATTTATTGTGTTAGTCTAATTTTAGATCCAAGACATAAATTAGAAACATTCGATTTAACTGATTGGGGCAAAGATTTAAAAGACTACAGTTATAAACTTTTCTTAGATATTTTGAAAAAAGATTATTGCAGTAAAGAAGCAGACTTGTATGAAAGACAAGAGGAGAAGCTGATTGAACAAGATGAATATACCATAGATTTTAAATCAATTTATTTGAAAAGTAACAAAAAAAAACTGAACTTGTGGGAAAATGAAGTTGATGATTATATTAAATCTCCTCGTATTCATGCAGATACTAACATTTTGAATTGGTGGAAAGCCAACGAAAACTTGTATCCTTGTATATCAAAAATGGCTAGAGATGTTTTTAGCGCAATGGCAACGTCGGTTCCAGTCGAAAGACTTTTTTCTAGCGCATCTTTAATTTTAACCAATAAAAGAACATCAATGAATGACGATTCATTCCAAGCTCTATTATGCATCCATTCGTGGATGAAATCTGCGTTAAGAGAAAAAATTTGTGATGTGAAATTTTAATTACTTTAATTCAGAAGTGCAATGTGGATATTATATTATATTGAAATTGTTGTGAAAATTCAACATGGATACTGTGTAATAAGTTCTAAAATAATAAAGTAATATATCATCATATATGATCATTCAAAATCCTTTCAATTGCTTTTTAGAAATTTCATATCTCTGATTTATCTTGATCCTTCCATTTGTGATATATTGCGATTAAATTTCCATAACAGAGAATAATTTTTACAGTATATATATATAACCAATAACATATTTTGTAAATTACTGCCTCCAAAAAAGATTTCCCAAGTAGTTGATTACAATTTTCAATAGAATAATCATGGGAGAAAAAATTGTTCTCGATATCACGAGACTCGTACCAGACTTTTTCTCGGTATCGGTTTCGTCTCGATCTCGATAGTGGTAGTCTCTTCTTGTTCTCGTCTCGAAATCGAGACGAGACGAAACAAGACCGAGATTTTGTCTCGTCTCGAACTCAGCTCTAATTAAGATGAGTTTTTTAAGACTAACTGATAGCATATATCTTGATTTTACTCAAATAAAAATTTTTTTCGCAAAAACGGCGAAAATGGGTTAATGGGGCATGTGATTTCTTATGAGAGAGTCATATTCAATTTGAATACATATCAGGCACCCCGATTCAGGTGCAAGAAATGGATTGCCCCAAATAAGAAGTTTTGGATCCATGGGATGCTGAGGGCGTGTAAAAATTTGCAATAAAAGAACCTTGGAAAAAATTTTTTGAAACAATATCATGTAAACAGAACAGAAAAAATTATTCCACGTAAAAACTGATACCGCAATTCAGTAATGGGCGATATTCCACAATATCTATTCTCAATATAAGATTCTTATCAAATTTTTATCGATATTTTATGAAATTCAATATAAACTCGACAAAATTTCTATAAAAAATATCGATATTTCCAGATACCGCTCATCACTACCGCCATTCGATCCTATGGAAAAACTCGTACTGAAAATATGTATAACATTGTCATATTGCACCCTGTGTTTGTTTAAAAAAAATGATAAACAATTCTCAGATATGGATTATCCCTGTTCCAGCCCACCGTCAAACCAGTCGGGATATGAAAGAGTTTGCATATGGATTCATGGGATGCCGAGGAGTGTACAAATTTGCAATAAGAAAACCTTGAAAAAAAGTTTTCATGAAAAAATTATTTAAACAAATTACAGAAAAAATCATTCCACGCAAAAGCTGATACCGCTATTCGATTCTACGGGAAAAAATCGTCCTGAAATATCGGAAGGCGATATCAGGTTTCACGTGGAATAATTTTTTCTTCAATTTGTTTGAATAATTTGTTTGCCAACAATTTTTTCGCAAGGTTTCCTCATTGCAAATTTGTACACTCCTCAGCATTCCATGAATCTATATGCAAACTTTTCCATATCCCGTCTGGTTTGAGAAAACAACTCCTATTTTTAAGAAAATCAATTTCTTACCCCTAGATGGGGGTCGCTGGCTGTTACTAAATCATACTGAAAATTCTTGACTCATCTAATGTTCCCTTTTCCACGTGAAAATACTAGTCAATAACATTTTGCCGATAGTTTGTACGGTTTCACTTCGTTTTATCATTATTATTTCCATTTCACACGTGTTTTGTGAACTTCACCCTTTGTGAAAAACGTCAAACACCCTTCTAACGGGAAAAGGGGTAGATCACCATCGAAGATCATATCTTCACAATTGTGCCTGGCAGCGAATTTTCTCCAGAAAATGCCGAAATGCCATATATTAGGTGACTTTTCAAACTGGCAGTAAAATCGGAATATAAAACTCGTTTGAGCGACCTCTAAATTTGAAACTAGAGACCTGAGGTTTCGGGAGGTTCAGTTTGGGGTCGGGATGAAGGGTTTAAGCCCCTTTAATAAAAAAAAATTTTTTTTGACACACCCTCATATATATATATGATATATATATATATATATATATATAATATCATTGACAAAATATTTATATTATAAAATTCTTCAACCGTGCATAAAATTGTTACTGGTCCAAAACTTTTATTAAAAAATTATTTTTCGAAAAACTTTGTTGTTCTATTTTTTCAGTGAAATAATTTGGAAACATTGATTCATGACTTCGTGATCGTTGGAATGACTGTATAATGAAGATGAAATTATTATTACATTTACCGTCATTTCATCTTGAAATAAGAGAGAGACGGACGATAAGTCCGAGCGTCGGTCAAGGTATAGCATGTATAACCTCTAAATTTAGCCCACGCGCTCGGGAATAAATCGCTGTATCTCGGATAATAAAACCTCAATCGAGCTGAAATTTCCCAAAAAGTTCGTCCATCCACTGAAGAACAACTTTGACCTCCGTGGACTTGGCCGGGACCCGGAACGGATTTGAAACTTATATACGGCAATCGAAAAAGCATCTTTTGTACCTGATTGTACCGCAAAAATTATCGTTTGTACCTCAAAGGGGGCGGAGATATGGCCCGGGGGCTTATGCCTTCGCCTGTGACTGGAACCAATAGGGACGATCTGGGTGTCATTTGAAAGGGCTTCGTTTGTACTTGATTGTACCGATGATATTTTCGTTTTTACCTCAAAGGGGGAGGAAATATGAGGAAAAATCGTTTTTAGCAATTTATATCGATTTTTTTGGGGATTTCTGATTAGGAGGACTCTGGATTGCTTCAGACTGTATCCTGAACTGTGTAAGATCTTGAGGCAGAGACCCATACACCTCGAGAGTGGAATCCCGTCGTTTGTACCTTCTCAGTTTTGCCACAATAAGCCCAGATTGCCCGAAAATCGCTATAATTTCAAGATTTTTTCTCCATCAGGACCCAGGATTACTAGTCCAGATTATTAGTCCAGGCTACATTCTGAACGGCATGGAAACTTAGATTGAACCTCCTCACATACTAGAAAAATGATTTCGTCGATTGTACCTCCTTGGTTTTGCCACAATCAGCCTAGATTGCCCAAAAATCAATGTAATTTCACGATTGTTTTTCCATCAGGACCCAGGATCAGTCCAGGCTATATTCTGAACTGCATAGAAACTTAGGTAGAACCTCCTCACACACTAGAAAGATGATTTCGTCGTTTGTACCTCCACAGTTTCGCCACAATAAGCCCAGGTTGCCCAAAAATCGATACACTTTCACGATTTTTTTTCCATCAGGACCCAGGATCAGTCCAGGCTATATTCTGAACTGCATGGAAACTTAGATTGAGCCTCCTCACATACTAGAAAAATGATTTCGTCGTTTGTACCTCCACAATTTTGCCACAATTAGCCTAGATTACCTGAAAATCGATATACTTCCACGATTTTTTCTCCATCAGGAACCAGGATTAGTCCAGGCCATATTCTGAACTGCATGGAAATTTGGGTAGAACCTCCTCACATACTACGAGAGTGATTTCGTCGTTTGTACCTCCACAGTTTGCCACAATTAGCCTAGATTGCCTAAAAATCGATGTATTTTCACGATTTTTTTTCCATCAGGACCCAGGATTAGTCCAGGCTATGTTCGCAACGGCATGAAAACTTAGATTGAGCCTCCTCACATACTAGAAAAATGATTTCGTCCTTTGTACCTCCACAGTTTTGCCACAATAAACCCAGATTGCCCCAAAATCGATATACTTTCACGATTTTTTTTACATCAGGACCCAGGATTAGTCCAGGCTATGTTCTGAACGGCATGAAAACTGAGATTGAACCTCCCAACATACTAGAAAAATGATTTCGTCGTTTGTACCTCCACAGTTTCGCCACAAATAGCCTAGATTGCCTAAAAATTGATGTATTTTCACGATTTTTTTTCCATCAGGACCCAGGATTAGTCCTGGCTATATTCTGAACTGCTTGGGAACTTAGGTAGAACCTCCTCACATACTAGAAAAATGATTTCGTCGTTTGTACCTCCACAGTTTTGCCACAATAAGCTCAGATTGCCCAAGAATCGATATACTTTCACGATTTTTTTTCCATCGGGACCCAGGATCAGTCCAGGCTATATTCTGAACTGCATGGAAACTTACGTAGAACCTCCTCACATACTAGAAGAATGCTTTCGTCGTTTGTACCTCCACAGTTTTGCCACAATAAGCCCAGATTGCCCAAAAATCGATACACTTTCACGATTTTTTTTCCATCAGGACCCAGGATCAGTCCAGGCTATATTCTGAACTGCATGGAAACTTACGTAGAACCTCCTCACATACTAGAAGAATGCTTTCGTCGTTTGTACCTCCACAGTTTTCCCACAATAGGCCCAGATTGCCCAAAAATCGATATAATTTCACGATTTTTCCTCCATCAGGCCCCAGGACTAGTCCAGGTTATGTTCTGAACGGGATGAAAACTCTTTTTCTAGTATGTGAGGAGGTTCCTTCTAAGTTTCCATGCCGTTCAGAACATAGCCTGGACTAATCCTGGGTTCTGATGGAAAAAAAATCGTGAAATTATATGGATTTTTGGGCAATCTAGGCCAATTGTGGCAAAACTGGGGAGGTACAAACGACGAAATGATTCTTCTAGTATGTGAGGAGGTTTTACCTAAGTTTCCATGCAGTTCAGAATATAGCCTGGACTAATCCTGGGTCCTGATGGAAAAACAATCGTGAAATTACATCGATTTTTGGGCAATCTAGGCTGATTGTGGCAAAACCGGGGAGGTACAAACGACGAAATCATTTTTCTAGTATGTGAGGAGGTTCAATCTAAGTTTTCATGCCGTTCAGAACATAGCCTGGACTAATCCTGGGTCCTGATGGAGAAAAAATCGTGAAATTATATCGATTTTCGGGCAATCTGGGCTTATTGTGGCAAAACTGAGAAGGTACAAACGACGGGATCCCACTTTTGAGGTGTATGGGTCTCTGCCTCAAGATCTTACACAGTTCAGGATACAGTCTGAAGCAATCCAGAGTCCTCCTAATCAGAAATCCCCAAAAAAATCGATACAAATTGCTCAAAACTATTTTTCCTCATATCTCCTCCCCCTTTGAGGTAAAAACGAAAATATCATCGGTACAATCAAGTACAAACGAAGCCCTCTCAAATGACACCCAGATCGTCCCTATCGGTTCCAGTCACAGGCGGGGGCATAAGCCCCCGGGCCGTATCTCCGCCCCCTTTGAGGTACGAACGAGAATTTTTGCGGTACAATCAGGTACAAACGATGCTCTTTCGATTGCCGTATATAAGTTTCAAATCCGTTCCGGGTCCCGGCCAAGTTCACGGAGGTACAACTTTGCCGCTGGAAGTTTTCTGTGGCTCAAACTTTCTCCGTCACTTTTTTCATAAGAAGCTTAAAAAACCTCTTTCTGACTGCGGATTAAAAAATTAATCGTTTCCAATTAATTTTGGAAAATTTGTTCAACATCATCCTCTTCGTCGAGATCTTACACACAAGAATCTGTAAGATTCATTTCGATTCATTGAAAAACGAGGAAGTTAGAACGAGTTTAGTGCTGCAAAACATCAATTTTTGGGAAGAAAAAATTCAATGTTTTCATTTTTTTCCTCGAAAACTATTGATTATAGGAAAAAATTGTTGAGGGAGACTTGGATTGATTTTTCAAGACCTATCAGACAGTATTTTTCATTTTTCGAATTTCCAACTTTCAATTTTGACTTTCCTCGTGACGACGTGGACAATACTTTTACCGCTGTTCGAGCGCTTGTCGAGTTATTGCATGGAACCCCTCAATTTATGATTTTATAACAAGTATATCCCTGGTCTAATAGAAAAACCAATCATTTTCAATGATGAATTGCTCTTAGTGTATGGAAGAAGAGGTATGTGCGTTTGACAAATTTCTCTTTGAAAAGAAACAAATATATTGCCACATCGATCTAGTCTCCTCCGATCTCCCGAACCAAATTACTTGAAATTCATATGACGTATTTACCTCTTCCATAGTCACATTCAAGCAAAATTATATTACATTCAGCTGATTAGAATATAACGAAGGCATACCCTAAAAAATTCTAAAAATATCCGTTTTCAGTATCGATTACACTTTTTGGAGAAATATATTGTATTTCTGATTCGAATGATACAAAATATATGTGAATAGATGAGTGTATCCTACTATCTCAGGTTCTGTCATTATGAGATTTGTGAAATGCAGAAGTTGAAATCGATTGTTGAAACAAATTCGAAATTGAATGTGAAGAAACATTGTATATTATAAATGTTAATTTTACACACTGAACATTTTTGAACAATACATGGTATACGCATCATTTGATTTTTCGATATTCATGCGTGCATTTGTTGGAATAAATGATTCAACCTTTAACAACATGAAGAGGAAATCCACAGTTTTTGATACTCTATTGGAATAGCTTTGACAAAATTATCTTGCAAAAAATAGTATATTTTTTATCCTTCACTTATCAACTGTAATTATTCGTTAAATAATGTAATACATAACATAACATTCATATAATAAAGTGATTTTCAAATAACTCCAAAAATAGTGGCAAAAGTATTGACATGGAAGTATTTCACATGACTACTGTCAATATATTTGTATTTCAAATAGTATTATATCTTCTGGATTTATGCGAAATCTATCTATTCATATTTATTTTTATGCGGTGTTTGAGCCTTTGCATCGATTTCTATCAAGGATAAATTTCATTAATGGAATGTGACGAATATAAAAGACCCAATAGATATTTTACGCATTTTTACCATATTTGCCAATTTTTACCATTTTAACCGGTTTAAACCACTTTTATCCAGTGGCTAGGACAAAAATGATGAAAGCCGGTTTTTTTTCAACCCTGAATGCAGTAGTAGGGCAAGGAAAAGGGGGCAACATCATAGGAGATTTTGCGTTAGGAAAAAGAAATGAAAGGGGACAACGTTGAATCGAATTCTGTGAAAGCCATAAAATGGTTATTACCAACACATTATCCAAAAATCATCCAAGAAGAATCTATACTTGGAAAATGCCAGGAGATACAGGGAGATATCAAATTGATTACATATTAGTAAAACAAAGATTTAGAAACCAAGTGGAAAGCTGTAAAACTTATCCAGGCGCGGATATAGATAGTGATCACAATATGTTGCTGATGTGATGTTCTCTGAAATTCAAGGCTCTGAAAAAGAAAAGGGAAATGCAAAAAAGATGGAATTTGAAGAATCTCGAAAAAGGAAAAACACGGGAGGCATTCAAAGTGATGTTGGACGAAAAATTGGAGGATCGACAAAAGAAAGACTTGGAAATAGAGAGTAGACGGACAAATATGAAGGGAAACATAGAGCAAAGTGCAGATGAAATTTTGGAGAACGGTGGGACAGAGCCTAAGAAACCATGGATAACAGAAGAAATTCTCGATTTAATTGATGAAAGGAGGAAATACAAGAATAAGAATAGTGAACAAGACCAGCAGACATACAAGGCACTGAGGAGTAAAATAATCAGAGAATCAAGGGGAGCAAAAGAACAATGGTTGCAGGGAAAATGTCAAGATACAGAAGTAAGATTACATTTAGGGAAAATTGATGAAGCATATAGGATGGTCAAGAGATTTTGTGGACAAATGAAATCTACAAGCAGTAAGATTCAAAATTCTCTAGGGAGACAATTGATAAGAACGGAGGAAAAAATAGAACAATGGATTAATTATTTGGAAGATCTGTATAAAGGGAGCGATAATATAGGGTTTTCAGAGAGGGAGGAAGATACACAGTTGGAAATTTTGTATTAAATTCAACACATTTCGCATGTCCTACACAGTCCACACATATTTTTGTGTCGATATCACATAATCTGTCTGTGTTCACTAGTCACTCAAGCTTGATGTGAATAATACAACACGATACCGATGAGGTTTTGAGTGGAATTTTCGATCGTGTAAATTCAACACATAAGTACTGTAAAATAAAATCCAAAATAA
This sequence comes from Gonatopus flavifemur, assembly GCA_018340375.1. Taxonomy (NCBI): domain Eukaryota; kingdom Metazoa; phylum Arthropoda; class Insecta; order Hymenoptera; family Dryinidae; genus Gonatopus; species Gonatopus flavifemur. The sequence goes on from JAFFJZ010000040.1 coordinate 1,509,945, forward strand.
GTAGTGAATCAACAGCTCACAAGTGTAATTTATGGATTTTTTCACATAAATCAAATGAAAATCACATTTTTTTGTGTTGAAACAATGCATAAGAATAAAGTGAAAAAAATAGTATTTCAATGAGAATTGAACACGGATCGTTGGGACCGAATGTTGAAGCTGGGTCACTCAAGCCACTCCCGGTCCCTTGGTTAAGGGTACACTCACAGAAAGGATTTCTTGAGATGAGAAAATTTTGCTTGTCGCTGGGACAGGTGTACTTTCTCCGCGTATATCAACTTGCACTCGATCTTCAATTTTGCGTATCCAGAAAACTAAGTCCCATTAGAATGAAAGCCAAAACTAAAATGAATGAAAATGGACGAATAGTTCTTCCGACGACTACCAGAGTGTACATGGAACTTTCATAAAAAAGATAGCTCACACGATAGGCGATTTCCCCTTGGTAGTTGAGAATAACACTATTTTTATGTTCAATCTTGAGTTGAATGAAATTTGTGTCATTTTGACACTTTTTTCCACTTGTTTGAATGATTTCACATTTTGAATCAGTTGAGACCTGATTACACAAGGACTGTCTGTAGAAGTTACACCTGTTTGTGTTGAATACTTAACAGGAAATTTATAACACACGGATTGTTTAACACATTTACACAAAATTTTATGTGATGGTATCTAGCGGTGACTTTCATCATTATTGGAACGCACTGTACCAAGGGAAAAAAATTGATTTCAACAGGAAAATCAGCATATTGCGGGGACTTTGGCTTGAGGAAATGTTTATACATGTAATGTTGGATACTAGGAACAGTAATGTATGGGTTAATTGATACAATCCAAAATTATATCACAAAGTTAACGATTATTTATTTAACGGAAGAAGAGGAGTGAGGGAGGCAGCCGGAGGTTTCGTCTACCTTGGATGGCTAAGAATTTTTGTGAAATTGTCCAAATGCATTTTTATCAAAGATCATAACCTAAGCGAACATTCGAAAGGCATTTCATCAATTATCGCGACTGTTAACTAATGTTTATTAACAATTAAAACAGGAGAAAGCACAATAATCCGAGTTTCTCTCGAAGATTGCCTGTAAAAACTGCCGTGGAATTTTTGTAAATTTTTCCAAGTGCATTTCGATCAAAGATTATAACCCTAGCAAACATTCAAAACACTTTTCATCAATTATCGCGACTGTTAACTAATGTTTATTAACAATTAAAACGGGAGGAATTCGGGTATTCCAAGTCTTTCTCGGAGATTGCCTGTAGAAACTGCAGTGGAATTTTTGTAAGTTTTTCTAAATGCATTCTTGTCGAAGATTATAACCCTAGCGAACATTCAAGACACTTTCCATCAATTATCGCCATCGTTAACTAATATTTATGAACAATTGAAACGGGAGGGATTCGGATATTCCAAGTCTTTCTCGGAGATCGCCTGTAAAAACTGCCGTGGAATTTTTGTGAATTTTTCCAAATGAATGTTTATCAAGGATTATAACCCTAGCAAACATTCCAGACACTTCTCATCAATTATCGCGATCTTTAACCAATATTTATTAATAAATGAACGGGAAAAATACCGATATGCCAAGTGATCTTCGAAGATTGCCTGTAAAAACTGCCGTGGAATTTTTGTAAATTTTTCCAAGTGCATTTCGAACAAACATTAAAACCCTAGCAAACATTCAAGACACTTTTCATCAATTATCGCGACCGTCAAGTAATATTCATTAACAATTGAAACGGCATGAATTCGGGTATTCCAAGTGTTCCTCGAAGATTGCTTGTAGAAACTGCAGTGGAATTTTTATAAAATTTTTCCAAATGCATTCTTATCGAAGATTATGAGCCTAGCTAACATTCAAGACACTTTTCATCAATTATCGCGACTGTTAACTAATGTTTATTAACAATTAAAACAGGAGGAATTCGGGTATTCCAAGTCTTTCTCGGAGATTGCCTGTAGAAACTGCAGTGGAATTTTTGTAAGTTTTTCTAAATGCATTCTTGTCGAAGATTATAACCCTAGCAAACATTCAAAACACTTTTCATCAATTATCGCGACTGTTAACTAATGTTTATTAACAATTAAAACGGGAGGAATTCGGGTATTCCAAGTCTTTCTCGGAGATTGCCTGTAGAAACTGCAGTGGAATTTTTGTAAGTTTTTCTAAATGCATTCTTGTCGAAGATTATAACCCTAGCGAACATTCAAGACACTTTCCATCAATTATCGCCATCGTTAACTAATATTTATGAACAATTGAAACGGGAGGGATTCGGATATTCCAAGTCTTTCTCGGAGATCGCCTGTAAAAACTGCCGTGGAATTTTTGTGAATTTTTCCAAATGAATGTTTATCAAGGATTATAACCCTAGCAAACATTCCAGACACTTCTCATCAATTATCGCGATCTTTAACCAATATTTATTAACAAATGAACGGGAAAAATACCGATATGCCAAGTGATCTTCGAAGATTGCCTGTAAAAACTGCCGTGGAATTTTGGTAAATTTTTCCAAATGCATTTTTATCAAAGATTATAACCCTAGCAAACATTCAAGACACTTTTCATCAATTATCGCGATCGTTAACAAATATTTATTAACAAATCATACGGGGGAAAGTCGGATATACCATGTTTTTCTCGGAAATTGCCTGTAAAAACCCCCGTGGAATTTTTGTAAATTTCTCCAAATGCATTTTTATCAAAGATTATAACCCTAGCAAACATTCAAGACACTTTTCATCAATTATCGCGACTGTTAACTAATGTTTATGAATAATTAAAACGGGAGAAAGCACAATAATCTGAGTTCTTCTCGAAGATTGCCTGTAAAAACTGCCGTGGAATTTTTGTAAATTTTTCCAAGTGCATTTTTATTAAAGATTATAACCCTAGCAAACATTCAAGACACTTTTCATCAATTACCGCGATCGTTAACCAATATTCATTAACAATTCGAACAGGAGGGATTCGGATTTGAATATCCGAATGTCCGAGTGTCTTGAATGTTTGCTAGGGTTATAATCTTCGATAAAAATGCGTTTGGAAAAATTTACAAAAATTCCACCGCAGTTTCTACAGGCAATCTTCGAGAAAGACTTGGAATATCCGAATTCCTCCCGTTTCAATTGTTAATAAACATTACTTGATGATCGCGATAATTGATGACAAATGTCTTGAATGTTTGCTAGGGTTATAATCTTTGATCGAAATGCACTTGGAAAAATTTACAAAAATTCCACGGCAGTTGTTACAGGCAATCTTCGAGAAAAACTCGGATTATTGTGCTTTCCCCCGTTTTAATTGTTAATAAACATTAGTTAACAGTCGCGATAATTGATGAAAAGTCATTCGAATGTTTGCTTAGGTTATGATCTTTGATAAAAATGCATTTGGACAATTTTACAAAAATTCTTGGCCATCCATTGTAGACTAAACCCTTAGCTGCCTCCCTTACTCCTCTTCTTTCGTTGAATAAATAATCGTTAACTTTGTGATATAATCTTGGATTGTATCAATTAACCCATACACTACTGTTCCTAGTATCCAACATTACATGTATAAACATTTCCTCAAGCCAAAGTACCCGCAATATGCTGATTTCCCTGTTGAAATCAATTTTTTTCCCTTAGTACAGTGCGTTCCAATAATGATGAAAGTCACCGCTAGCAAACTCACCGCTAGATATCATCACATTTTCATGGGCTCTTCATGCGCTGCTTTTGAAACTGGAGGATTCATTCTTTCAGTTGAATGTGAGTCTTCCGGTCGAATTCGGAGTCTCTTATCTTGTTTCTGGCTAAGATAAAAGGGTCTGTCCTTTTCGCTCTCCATAAGTTTCAGATTTTTCGTACAGGCAGCAGCAGCAATATCGAAAAGACTTGGCAATTTGTTGATGAACTCATTTCGTTTCTTGATTTCCACATCCGTTTTTCTGGTTTTGTTCTTCTGTAGACATACCCACTCTAAATGAATTTCTTTTACTTGCCTAGTGATGTTCTGTTCCAACTTTAGCGGAATTTTTGTCTTCTCCCATATCAATAATATTTCCCCAGTGGTTGCGCGTGCACTTTCTTGAATGGTTGCTCTCTTTACGAAATCAAAATGTAGGAAGCGTCGTAAAATTTCTCCAGTAGAAGGCAAATCATGATCAAGAAACCGTTCTGAAAGGCTTCCGATTAACCAAAAGTCTTGTTTTCTCAGTCTTGAAGCATTCATCGTTCAAAAAAAGGGATTACGGAACGAAATTCATATAGCACAAATCTTGATCAGAAATTTTCAACCTCTCAAAATCGCGATATAAGGAAATTTAACGCAGAAATCAGTTAGTAAGGTTAACATACGATATAAGAAAAGAGAATTCTCAATATTTATATTTATAGCCTTGGTAACATATTTAATAACAACGTGAATTGACGTAAATACATCATGGACCTTGGAAAACGAAAACAATAATGTATGTATTGCACGTGAACAATAAACATTGGATTCTGATTAAGATACCACATGTGAGACCAGCGGGTGAATTTTTCTTTTCCCTTGCGAATTTCCTACTGTTTGTAATGCACAGAAGATCGAAAATGTTGTTTCGGCAATAAATAGTAATTTGGGGAAGATTCTGTGGTGTTCGAATGAGAAATTGAAAAATTTTTTATTTTCTCCGATTTTTTATAGCTTTACTTCCAATTTCCCAAATTTCTGGTCTTAACGGATTCGTTCCCTGAAGTATGAAGAGTATCTCAGAATTTTTCCGATCGTTATAAAAAATGTCTGGGGGTGCGAATGTGCGCTTGAATTTCAATGGCCTCTGAAAATTGCCGCTTTTGTAAGCAATACAAGGACCAATGTTTTTTTCTCCATTTCTAATACCCACAATTTGTTTCCCTGCACATTCAGTAACATTTTCTTGCAGATAAGATTTTTATAGCCTTGAAATATTCAACACTGAAACATGAAAAACTGAGAAATCACATTTCATGACACAAAAGTGATTTGAGCGACCTCTAAATATTATTTTGAAAATCTGAAAAAATTTTGGGGTCTATTTCTAACCCAGAGGAACATGTAATTCCATGATGACGGCTGAAATAAGAAAAAAAATTTTTTTGAATCACCCTAGTGAAGGGTAAGGAAAAAATTTGTATATCCATTGATTTCTTGATTTATTCTAGACTCTACAATTATGTCTTGATGCCACGTTAATTTTGTGTGGTTTGAAACTTCTATTCTTCTCAATTCGTTCTCCTCCTTGGTTTGTTTTAATTTCTTAATTTCCCCCATGAATCTCTCCTTTTGCAAATCTTCATCCTGATTTTCTTTAAATCTTTCATAACTAGGATGTTTTGGACGGATCCTCTCGTCTTCAATTTTCCGTTTTCTTTCTGCTATTCTTTCCCTGGCAAAAAATAATTTCTGTTCCAGGGTTTTTAACTGATCCACTGAAATAAAAATGAAAATATGAAACTGAACATTGGCAAAAGGAAAAAAAATCAATTTAAACGAAAAAAGAATTGTATTTTACTTTTGGAATAAGTTTTTCCGATAGAAGACTGTGTCGTTTTGGAATAAGCAATGCTTATTAGGGAAACTCAATAGTTCCAGTGTACTCAGTAGTACTAAAGAACTCGAGAGTTCTCAACGAGTTTAGCTCAATAGCAGAACTGAAGACACCCTCTAGATGAGGTCCTTTTATACCGTTTTTCGCCAATATGGCGAAAGGGTTGTAAAAAGATTCAGAGGAGAAAGAACGGTTATCGAGTTTACCTACGATTCCTTGTGGAAAACCTATTGGTTTGATGTGTGAATACATGAACAGATCAAAACTTTCAAATTAATCGGAATGTGGTTGATTACATATTATATTTTCTTAACGATTATTATTAAAACATATATTCTTGTAGAATTAAGTAGGAAAAACTATGGATACATTCCTCTATCAGTATATTGAGAAAAACTGGAATGTACATACTTACCGAAGGAAGGGACGAATCTGATTGATGTAATAAGTCAATATATATGAACACATTGAATTTATATTTCGAATTATTGATTAAATGATCCTTATGATGAAAGAAATTTTAGAAGGATTGGTTAATTCATAAATTGATAAATTTAGAGAATATGCATATCTATGCACACATTTTCATATGTATTCATATATGAATATATGCATGAATATGCACACATATCTCATATTTATTCCTGAAAACATAAATTGGAAATTCCGCTTAGCGGTACCTTCAGTAGGGCCAGACGAGAATACACACTTGCCAATGTATTTTTCCTGTAATTCATTCATCATAGAAGACAAAGAAAGAACCAGTGTATTTGTCTCTTCAGGCGCCGCACTGTCGGTCCCATTCACTACTCCATTCGATTCATATCATTCAGGTATGAATTTCTTCCTCGAGAAATTCATCAAGTAACGGAGGATAAACCGTACGAAAGGAGAAAAATTCAAGTATATATAATATACATATGTTTCTAAAGAAAAAGAAAGGAATTTCACGATTCCTTTACAAAGAATCAAACCGCAATAATAGAAATAGAAGGTCAAAAAGGAGAAGCACAAATCAGAAGAGGGGTGAGACAAGGATGCTCACTATCGCCATTGATTTTCAATTTGTATATAGAAGAAGCGATGAACGAAGTGAAGGAGCAAGTGCCATTGACATTACAGATTCAAGGTGAAAATGTAAGCATGTTGAGATTTGCGGATGACATAGCTATATTAGGTACGAGTGGTTCTGAGTTAGAAAAGACTCTTAACACTGTGAAAAAAATATTACTAGACAAATATTGTATGGATATAAATAAGGACAAAACAAAATTCATGATTTGTACAACAGCGGAAACATCAAGAAGAACGAAAATCAAAATAGATGCAGAGACAATTCAGCAAGTCAAAGAATTTAAATATCTAGGAAGCATAATTACAGAAAACGGTAAAAGCGAAAGAGATATAAGAACAAGAATAGCATAAGGAAAACAGGCTTTCCACCAAAAGAAACAGTTACTATGTTCGAAGAATATTAGCTTAGCAGTAAGGAAGACATTCTTGAAGAGTTACGTTTGGAGCACAGCATTATATGATTGCGAAACTTGGACAATTGGAAAAACGGACCAACGAAGACTCGAAGCTTTTGAAATGTGGTGTTATAGAAAGATGCTCAGAATAAAGTGGGTAGAGAAAGTGAAAAATGAAGAAGTACTGGAGAAGGCAAATGAAAAAAGAATTTTTTTGAGACAGGTCGTGAAAAGAAGTAGCCTGATAGGACACACATTAAGGCATGATAGCTTATTGAAAACAATATTGGAAGGAAAAATGAATTGTAAAACTCGAAGAGGTAGACCTAGATTAAGTCATATGAAGCAAATTATACAAGATAAGGGTTGTCGTAGATATGCAGAAATTAAGCGGTTAACGGATAATAGACAGGGTTGTAGGATTTCATCAAACCAGTCATAAGACTGATTACTTCATGATGATGAGGTTTACCGTCACACTTGTCGAATTTAAGGAGACCCTCTCCTGTGACAGCCCAAAAAAAGCCTATGTTCAACATTTTTTTTCTCAGAGACTAATGCGTGTAATTGGGAAAACTTTTTTTCTCCTCAAAGGTATGTATTTAGAGAATGGAAAAAATTTTTTTTGTTTCAGCCCTTAGCTGCCCCAGTGTAATATATCTGCCACACTGGAGTCGATTATGACCCCAACTGTAAACGTACACCAAAGCCAAGCTATGCGTACATATGTCTTGAAAAAATTTTAGAGAGTACTGAAACTATCCTCATTTCCAATCAAGTAATTTCCCTGAAGGAAAATTCATTTTGAATTTTTGAAAAAATTATTCATGCAGCACACATGCATCGCTCGTTTCCATCGGCCGATGGGTATATTTTCCCTTCTAAATGACATTATCACTGTATCATGGAAAAGAATCATATGAAACATGGACAATCATATCACGCCAGGATGGAGTGAGGTGAAGAAACTCTAAAGTGACACCAGATTGCGCGGAGAGTTCGAATTATTGAGTTTCTTGATGGTAATTCAAGATTGAATCATGTTGGGGTCAGTCTGACCCCAGTGTGGCAGCTAAGGGTTAAAAAAATAATCATTCATTCAATTACAAGACTTTGAATATGGTGGTAAAAAAAATACTCTCCACTGGCGGGAATGATTCCAGCACCCTAGGATGTCTGAAACCAAAAATCCCAAAAGATTCTTGATCTGTGATCTTTTCATTATCGTCCGTACCTCACACAAAATATTTTATTGAAAATTAATAAAATGGCGGCGTTTGTTTTGTGAAATTGTACAAAAAAAACGGCCTTTTTCGTACCAAACGGAGTAAAAAAATATGTTGGAATTAATTTTTCAACACAATGAAAGTACGGATGATAGCCGCGAGTTTGCTGAATATTATGTGAAATTTTCAAGTCAATATGTTTAGCCCAGTGATGTGAGCGTGTCAATTGACGGTCATGACGGGCTCAGTTTTTGACGGAGTTGACCATCATTTGACCGTGACCAAGTCAATGAAATGCATGACCGGTCAATTTACATAGAAAAACTTTCAATTTTATTCCTTGAAGAAATTTTTTATGTTTTTCAATTTTTTGTTTTGTGTTCAACAATGAAAAATAAAATCTTTAAAGTCGAGTTTCCAGATAAAAATGAAGAAATTCCGATCATTGAGCCATTCTTTTGAAGACTCGAACGCGAACTTGAATTGTCAGATACAGGAGAATCATCCAATCACGAAATATCAGTATTTTTCTTTCGGGATCCTATTCTAAAGCACTTCATTAGGTCGCTCTTCCACGTAGCCGAATTGTCTGAAACTAAGCGACTGAATTTGGGGCATTTCTAGTTTTGCTGTAGTTGTATCCAAATGAAACTACAAATCCACCAATTGTAATCATTACGTTTTGGACAATCATCTAGTTGCATGAGAGAGCAGTCTTATCATCGAGAGCGTGTTACGAACTATAAAAAGTGTGCGGCTTGTGTGAAAATTCCAGATCAATGCTGTAATTCATTCGAAATACCTACAGTGTGAAAAAAATTGGTAAATTTACCGAACTTTCCTTCGGGAATCGTGCAAAACTGGTTCAGTGAAAAGTTTTACCGGAGATAGTTCGGTAAAACTCAGGTACCATGTGATTTTACCGATGTTGTTCGGGAAATTTTTTGTCAATGATATGTGGAATTGGGAAGAATTTCGAGGTGGAAAAAAACTACTCGTAATGACAGGTTTTTAATTCATTCCAGAAGATTTGGAATCGGATGGATCATACGAGGAAAACATTTTTTTTCATGTTTTGTGAATGTGGAGTTGGCATATCAAATGCTGGCATTGCACGAAAAAGTGACAGTTCCAGTAGCATTCACCATAGTTCTATAGTTCTTGATAATTTCGAACGATAGTTCTATTCATATTACTCGGAAAAATTGGATTTGAAAAAATGGAATGCCAAGTTCTACAATGATATGATAGCATACCAACGATGAGAGGTTGGAACGATCAGGACTCGAGAGTTCTGGGATTGTGAGCATGCAAGGGAGTGAGAAATGGAGAGTTCCAATCATTAAAAGCGATATATGGAATTTTTTCCAATATTTATGGAGATGATATGCTTGACTTTATGACAAATCCATAGCATTGCAAGGGGTATTGAAGGAAGCGATCAATATCTCCAAGTTCTGGGATGGCGTACACACGGAGGAGTTGGGGATGCAGAGTTCTAACATCAACGATGGGTGAATTCGTTTTTGCTTTCATAATAAGCCGACTTTGGAGATGACGCGGGTAGACGAAATACTTTTTGATGTTGAGAATCGGAGTTTTGATACAGCTTGGACGGGGACTTCGATTACCTGACAACCTGTCTGGGTACCCGTCCGACTTTCTGTCTAAACTGGGGTTCTGACCAGCATTGCATAGGATTCGAATGATTCTGACCAGCATTGCACGGAATTCGAATGGTTCTGGCCAGCCTTGCATGGAATTCGGATAGTTCTGACCAGCATTGCCTCGATTTCGAGTAGTTCTGGCCAGCATTGCATGGAATTCGGAAAGTTCTGACCAGCATTGCCTCGATAACGGGAAGTTCTGGCGGCATTCTACGAAATTTGAAGACTTCTGCACAGGATTGCACGAAATTCGGAGTTTCTGCCCACCATAGAGACGATTCCGGGAAGTTCCGGCCAGCATTGCACGGAATTCGAATGATTCTGGCAAGCGTTGCATGGAATTCGGATAGTTCTGGCCAGCATTGCTTGGAATCCGCAGGGTCCTGCACAGCATTCCAAGGGATTCGAACAGTTCCGGACAGCATTGCACAGAATTCGGATAGTTCTGGCCAGCATTGCATGGAATTCAGAGAGTTCTCACCAGCATTGCCTCGATTTCGAGTAGTTCGGGGCAGCATTGCACAGAATTCGAATAGTTCTGACCAGCATCGCCTCGATTCCGAGTAGTTCTACCCAGCATTGCGCGAAATTCGAGTAGTTCTGACCAGCATTGCCTCGATTTCGAGTAGTTCTGGCCAGCATTGCACGGAATTCGAATAGTTCTGACCAGCATTGCCTCGATTTCGAGTAGTTCTGGCCAGCATTGCTCGGAATCCGGAGAGTTCTGCACAGCATTGCGCAGAATTCGAAGAGTTCTGGATAGCATTGCACGAAATTCAGATAATTCTTGCCAGCGTTGCACGGAATTCGAATAGTTCTGACCAGCATTGCCTCGATTCCGAGTAGTTCTAGCCAGCATTGTGCGGAATTCGAGTAGTTCTGACCAGTATTGCCTCGATTTCGAGTAGTTCTGGCCAGCATTGCATAGGTTTCGGATAGTTCTGACAAGCATTGCCTCGAGTTCGAGTAGGTCTGGCCAGCATTGCATGGAATTCGGAAAGTTCTGACCAGCATTGCCTCGATTTCAAGTAGTTCTGGCCAGCATTGCTCGGAATCCGAAGGGTTCTGCACAGCATTCCAAGGGATTCGAACAGTTCCGGACAGCATTGCACGGAATTCGGATAGTTCTGACCAGCATTGCATGGAATTCAGAGAGTTCTCACCAGCATTGCCTCGATTTCGAGTAGTTCGGGCCAGCATTGCACAGAATTCGAATAGTTCTGACCAGCATCGCCTCGATTCCGGGTAGTTCTACCCAGCATTGCGTGGAATTCGAGTAGTGCTGACCAGCATTGCCTCGATTTCGAGTAGTCCTGGCCAGCATTGCATAGGTTTCGGATAGTTCTGACAAGCATTGCCTCGATTTCGAGTAGTTCTGGCCAGCATTGCACGGAATTCGAATAGTTCTGACCAGCATTGCCTCGATTTCGAGTAGTTCTGGCCAGCATTGCTCGGAATCCGGAGAGTTCTGCACAGCATTGCGCAGAATTCGAAGAGTTCTGGATAGCATTGCACGAAATTCAGATAGTTCTCGCCAGCGTTGCACGGAATTCGAATAGTGCTGACCAGCATTGCCTCGATTCCGAGTAGTTCTAGCCAGCATTGTGCGGAATTCGAGTAGTTCTGACCAGTATTGCCTCGATTTCGAGTAGTTCTGGCCAGCATTGCATAGGTTTCGGATAGTTCTGACAAGCATTGCCTCGATTTCGAGTAGTTCTGGCCAGCATTGCTCGGAATCTGGAGAGTTCTGACCAGCATTGCCTCGATTTCAAGTAGTTCTGGCCAGCATTGCTCGGAATCCGAAGGGTCCTGCACAGCATTCCAAGGGATTCGAACAGTTCCGGACAGCATTGCACGGAATTCGGATAGTTCTGGCCAGCATTGCATGGAATTCAGAGAGTTCTCAACAGCATTGCCTCGATTTCGAGTGGTTCGGGCCAGCATTGCACAGAATTCGAATAGTTCTGACCAGCATTGCCTCCATTTCGAGTAGTCCTGGCCAGCATTGTATAGGTTTCGGATAGTTCTGACCAGCATTGCCTCGTTTCCGAGTAGTTCTAGCCAGCATTGTGCGGAATTCGAGTAGTTCTGACCAGTATTGCCTCGATATCGAGTAGTTCTGGCCAGCATTGCATGGAATTCGGAAAGTTCTGACCAGCATTGCCCCGATTTCAAGTAGTTCTGGCCAGCATTGCTCGGAATCCGAAGGGTCCTGCACAGCATTCCAGAGGATTCGAACAGTTCCGGACAGCATTGCACGGAATTCGGATAGTTCTGGCCAGCATTGCATGGAATTCAGAGAGTTCTCACCAGCATTGCCTCAATTCTGAGTAGTTCGGGCCAGCATTGCACAGAATTCGAATAGTTCTGACCAGCATCGCCTCGATTCCGAGTAGTTCTACCCAGCATTGCGCGGAATTCGAGTAGTTCTGACCAGCATTGCCTCGATTTCGAGTAGTTCTGGCCAGCATTGCATGGAATTCGGATAGTTCTGACCAGCATTGCCTCGATTCCAAGTAGTTCTAGCCGAATTCCGTGCAATGCTATCCAGAACTCTTCGAATTCCTTGCAATGCTGTGCAGAACTCTTCGGATTTCGTGCGATGCTGACCAAAACTACTTGGAATCAGGGAAACGCCGGTCAGAGCTATCCGAATTCCGTGCAATGCTGTCCAGAACTCTTCGAATTCCATGCAATGCTGGTCAGAACTTTCCAAATTCCGTGCAATGCTGGCCAGAACTACTCGAAATCAAGGCAATGCTGGTCAGAACTTTCCGAATTCCATGCAATGCTGGCAAGAACTATCCGAAATCAAGGCAATGCTGGTCAGAACTTTCCGAATTCCATGCAATGCTGGCCAGAACTACTCCAAATCGAGGCAATGCTGGTCAGAACTATTCGAAATCGAGGCAACGCTGGTCAGAACTATTCGAATTCCGTGCAATGCTGGCCAGAACTTCCCGTTATCCGGGCAATGCTGGTCAGAACTATCCGAATTCCATGCAATGCTGTCCAGAACTCTCCGAATTCCTTGCAATGCTGTGCAGAACTCTTCGGATTTCGTGCAATGCTGGCCAGAACTATTCGAAACTGAGGCAATGCTGGTCAGAACTATTCGAATTCTGTGCAATGCTGGCCAGAACTATCCGAATTCCATGCAATGCTCGCAAGAACTATCCGAATTCCGTGCAATGCAATCCAGAACTCTCCGAATTCCTTGCAATGCTGTGCCGAACTCTTCGGATTTTGTGCAACGCTGGCCAGAACTACTCGAAATCGAGACAATGCTGGCCAGAACCACTCGAAATCAAGGCAATGCTGGTCAGAACTATTCGAATTCCTTGCAAAGATGTGCAGAACTCTTCGAATTCCATGCAATGCTACGCAGAACTTTCCAAATTCCGTGCAATGCTGGCCAGAACTACTCGAAATCAAGGCAATGCTGGTCAGAACTTTCCGAATTCCATGCAATGCTGGCAAGAACTATCCGAAATCAAGGCAATGCTGGTCACAACTTTCCGAATTCCATGCAATGCTGGCCAGAACTACTCCAAATCGAGGCAATGCTGGTCCAAACTATCCGAATGCCATGCAATGCTGGTCAGAACTACTCGAAATCGAGGCAACGCTGGTCAGAACTATTCGAATTCCGTGCAATGCTGGCCAGAACTTCCCGTTATCCGGGCAATGCTGGTCAGAACTATCCGAATTCCATGCAATGCTGTCCAGAACTCTCCGAATTCCTTGCAATGCTGTGCAGAACTCTTCGGATTTCGTGCAATGCTGGCCAGAACTATTCGAAACTGAGGCAATGCTGGTCAGAACTATTCGAATTCCGTGCAATGCTGGCCAGAACTTCCCGTTATCCGGGCAATGCTGGTCAGAACTATCCGAATTCCATGCGAGGCCGGCCAGAACCATTCGAATTCCGTGCAATGCTGGGCAGAACTAGTCGTGATCGAGACAATGCTGGTCAGAACGATTCGAACCCCGTGCAATGCTGGTCAGAATCATTCGAATCCTATGCAATGCTGGTCAGAACCCCAGCTTAGACAGAAAGTCGGACGGGTACCCAGACAGGCTGTCAGGTAATCGAAGTCCCCGTCCAAGCTGTATCAATTGTTCTCCTGTATCAAAACTCCGATTCTCAACATCGAAAAGTATTTCGTCTCCCCGCGTCATCTCCAAACTCGGCTTATCATGAAAGCAAAAACGAATTCACCCATTGTTGATGTTAGAACTCTGCATCCCCAACTCCTCCGTGTGTACGCCATCCCAGAACTTGGGGATATTGATCGCTCCCTTCAATATCCCTTGCAATGCTATGGATTTGTCATAGAATCCAGCATATCATTTCCATAAATATTGAGAAAAATTTTATATATCGCTTTTAATAATTGGAACTCTCCATTTCTCACTTCCCCGCATGCTCACAATCCCAGAACTCTCGAGTTCTGATCGTTCCAACCTCTCATCGTTGGAATGCTATCATATAATTGTAGAACTTGGCATTCCATTTTTTCAAATCCAATTTTTCTGAGTAATATGAATAGAACTATTGTTCGAAATTATCAAGAACTATAGAACTATGGTGAATGCGACTGGAACTGTCACTTTTTCGTGCAATACCAGCATTTGATATGCCAACTTCACATTCACTCATGTTTTCCTTTATCTTAAACCAGGACTTATCAGGGTGTCTACTGATGCTGGAAATACTGGAGATACTGGAATTATACTTGAATTTTTTATCTATACTGGAAACACTGGCAATACTGGAATTATACGTGAATTTTGTATCACATTCTGGAAAAATTTCAAAAAATATTCCTAAAAACTGTTTTTATTTTTGGTAGGTATTCCAATGGTACGGAAGGTTTGTTTGCCGGAAACTTCATTGATTGAAAGGGCATCTTATCCATTGGTAGATTCTTATAAAGGCACAAATGTGAATAGTTGATAAAAAAAGTTTTGTGCAAGATTCATTTCCTATACATGAGCTCCGTTCGTGTAAAGGTATTTCAAGTTGCTCCAACTTGCTCCGGATATTTTTGATTCGCTCTTTCAGTTATAAAATGAATTGATTGGTTTGGTGCAGGCTGGGGCAATTTAGAACACCTTAGATCGGACAAAGCAGATTGATTATCAAACAAAAATCTTCAAGACGCTCAGTCATGGATTTATCAATTACTTTTTTCATCACCAATCGATATATTTGAGGTATTCATAATGATTATAAGTTTTTCATATGATCATCAATCCATGTATTTGAGGTATTCATAATGATTATAAGTTTTCCATATGATACACTGAGATGCGATTGTCATAACATGTGTTTCTCATAGATGATTTCGATAACCTGAGGTTTTCGAGAAACTCAAAGAGTTTCTATCCTTTATTATGATTACGGGTCAAAAAGACATAACAATAGGGCAGTTCGCACTGAGTGCAATCAGTGGAAATCGCTATGAGAATTCCAACAGAACTCGCAAATGGTATTTTCGACGCTGAATCGGATGAACACGATTCCAGAATCGTACGCGGTCGTCTTCCTTGGATTTGGGGGGATTGAAGGTAGCAAAACTTGGGAACGTCATAAACTGTGTGTCCAACACAATGTTTCCTTGCCTTCCCCCATTGAGAAAGCAAATTTTTGGTTCGCTGAGGTTGTTTTTTATAGTATTTTCGACGCTGAATCGGATGAACACGATTCCAGAATGGTACGCGGTCGTCTTCCATGGATTTGGGGGGATTGAAGGTAGCAAAACTTGGAAACGTCAGAAACTGTGCGTCCAAAACAATAATTCCATGCCTTCCCTTATTCAGAAAGGGAATTTTCAGTTCGCTGAGGTTGTTTTTTATAGTATTTTCAACGCTGAATCGGATGAACACGATTCCAGAATGGTACGCGGTCGTCTTCCATGGATTTGTGGGGATTGAAGGTAGCAAAACTTGGAAACGTCAGAAACTGTGTGTCCAATACAATGTTCCCATGCCTTCTTCCATTCAGAAAGAAAATGTTTGGTTCGCTGAGGTTGTTTTTTATAGGATTTTCGACGCTGAATCGAATGAACACGATTCCAGAATGGTACGCGTCCGTTTCCCATGGATTTGAGGGGATTGGAGTTGGCAAAACTTGGAAACGTAAGAAACTGTGCGTTCAAAACAATGTTTTCAGGCCTTCCCTTATTCAGAAAGGGAATTTTTGGTTCGCCCATGTTATTCTTGATGGTATTGTCGACGCTGAATCGAATGAAATCAGTCTCAAAATGGTACGCGGTCATTTTCTATGGATTCGGGGAGAATGAAACAACTAAAACGTGTAATCGTGAGAAACTGTACTACAACAATGTTGTAGAACATTGACTTGGGGGTACAGTTTCTCACGATTCCACGTTTTAGTTGTTTCATTCTCCCCGAATCCATAGAAAATGACCGCGTACCATTTTGAGACTGATTTCATTCGATTCAGCGTCGATAATACCATCAAGAATAACATGGGCGAACCAAAAATTCCCTTTCTGAATGAGGCAAGGCATGGAAACTGTGGCTTTGGACGGCCTGTTCCTCACGTTTGCAAGTTCTGCTAACTTGAATTTCCCCAAATCCATGGGAAACGACCGCGTACCCTTTTGGAATCGTGTTCATGCGATTCAGCGTCGAGAATACTATGAAAAACAACCTCAGCGACCCAAAAATTCCCTTTCTGAATAAGGGAAGGCATGGAATTGTCGTTTTGGACGCACAATTTCTCACGTTCCCAAATTTCCCTAACTTCAATCCTCCCAAATCCATGGAAGACGACCGCGTACCATCTCGGGACCCATCTCATTCGATTTAGCGTCGAAAATACTATAAAAAACAACCTCAGCAAACGAAAAATTCCCTTTCTGAATAAGGGAAGGCATGGAATTATTGTTTTGGACGCACAGTTTCTGACTTTTCCAAGTTTTCCTAACTTCAATCCCCACAAATCCATGGAAGACGACCGCGTACCATTCTGGAATCGTGTTCATCCGATTCAGCGTCGAAAATACTATAAAAAACAACCTCAGCGAACCAAAAATTTTCTTTCTCAATGGGGGAAGGCAAGGAAACATTGTGTTGGACACACAGTTTCTCACGTTTCCAAGTTTTCCCAACTTCAATCCCCCCAAATCCATGGAAGACGACCGCGTACCATTCCGAGACCCATCTCATTCGATTCAGCGTCGAAAATACTATAAAAAACAACCTCAGCAAACGAAAAATTCCCTTTCTGAATAAGGGAAGGCATGGAATTATTGTTTTGGACGCACAGTTTCTGACTTTTCCAAGTTTTCCTAACTTCAATCCCCACAAATCCATGGAAGACGACCGCGTACCATTCTGGAATCGTGTTCATCCGATTCAGCGTCGAAAATACTATAAAAAACAACCTCAGCGAACCAAAAATTTTCTTTCTCAATGGGGGAAGGCAAGGAAACATTGTGTTGGACACACAGTTTCTCACGTTTCCAAGTTTTCCCAACTTCAATCCCCCCAAATCCATGGAAGACGACCGCGTACCATTCCGAGACCCATCTCATTCGATTCAGCGTCGAAAATACCATAAGAAACACGATCAGCGAACCGGAAATTCCCTTTCTGAATAAGGGAAGGCATGGAAAAATCGCAATCGCCGACAACATTTCCAATTTCCACTTCATTCAAAACCTCTATATCTTCCTCAAAACTGTTCGGATCGATTTGAAACCCATCGCATTCGATTCAGCGTATCAAAATCTATTAAGATTGATCATTTTCATCCTACCAGCACTGCCCGTTCGCCCAAAATCCCGTTGGAAATATGTAATAACTCAGAAGTACAGTCTCAACCAAAAGTTCACAACTGGTCTGCTAGATGTGGTTCGCTAGTTTCAGCTTCATCTATGATGACCTTTGTATACCTACAATCGTTTTACAACTGGTTTCATCTCTTTAGATTCAAGTGTTTTAAGAGTTGAAATACGAGGGTGGATTGATAAGTTTCCGGCCTGACCAAGAGATGGCGCCACTAGGCCTACCTTGAGGTGGCGTTCCATAGTACCATCCTTAGATAGCTTGTAGCTATAGTTCCAGTCCGATCGCCATGTTAGTTTAGTTTTGAGAGCACGCTGACCAAGACGCCTCTGTGTTTTTCGTAAAAATGGAAAAGCTGGAAAATCGTGCTGTCATCAAATACTTTTATTTGAAGGGGTTAACGCCGAAGGAAATTAAAGAAGAGATGGACTCAACACTGGGGACATCCTCCCCATCATATTCAACCGTTGAGCAGTGGGTTTCCGAGTTTAAAAAGGGTCGTGTGAGCACCTCTGATGAGCCTCGCTCAGGACGCCCCATTGAGGTCACAACTCCAGATATGATCGAAAAAATCCATCAAATAGTGCTGAAAGATCGCAGATTAAAAGTTCGTGAGATAGCTGAGACCTGTAAGATGTCATATGAACGTGTACAAAATATTTTGCACCAACATTTGTATATGGAAAAGCTCTGTGCAAGATGGGTGCCGCGTTTGCTAACAGTCGACCAAAAATTGATTCGAAAGAACATTTCTACCGCCAATTTGGCGTTGTATAAGCGTAATCCAAACGAATTTTTGCGTCGATTCGTAACCGTTGACGAAACTTGGGTCCACCACTACACTCCTGAAACCAAAGAACAGTCTAAACAGTGGATTGGACCAGGGGAACCAACTCCAAAGAAGGCAAAAACAATTTTTTCGGCGAACAAGGTTATGGCTACTGTTTTTCGGGATGCAAGAGGTATTATATACATTGATTACCTTGAAAAGGGTAAAACTATCACTGGTCAATACTACGCAGACTTATTGCAACGTTTGAGCCACGAAGTGAAAATTAAACGACCTCATCTGGCGAAGAAAAAAATCTTGTTTCATCACGATAACGCACCAGCGCACACGTCAATCGTTGCGATGGCTAAAATCAACGATCTGAAGTTTGAATTAATGCCGCACCCTCCCTACTCTCCAGACCTAGCCCCGAGTGACTATTATCTGTTTCCTAACCTCAAAAAATGGCTTGGCGGTAAGAGATTTGCGGACAATGCAGAAGTAATCGAAGCTGTAAATGGATATTTTGAGGAGCTTGACGAATCAGTCTATAGAGATGGCATTACTAGACTAGAACACCGCTATGAGAAATGTATCAGCCTTGGAGGAGATTATGTTGAGAAATAAAAGAAAAAAAATTCTTAAAAACGTTGTTTTTCTTGGTCAGGCCGGAAACTTATCAATCCACCCTCGTATGCAGTTTTAAAGCGCCATATGAATACTATTGTGGGTTCCACGCAAAACGGATATTTATTAAAAAAAAAAAACAACTTTTCTAAACTTTTGAGCTATTTTGATCAAGGTTTCATATGAAATATAACCTCCTCATTGTATGTTACATACATTGAATTCATTCCATGTTATAAATGGTTTTCGATCAAAATTATTTGGGTTCAAAATATTGATTCGAGTCCTCTCATTAAATAACACGGTTCTCTTGCTATGAAAGATTGAAGTAGCATGTGACTGAAGTCCGAATTGTTTATCGAAACGAATTAGCGCGACTTATTGATCGATTGACAGAATACTCAGCTGTTAGAGATCTGAAATCTTGCATTACATTCTTCAAATGATGTTCCCAGTTTCAGGGAGCCAATTCGAAGAACTGAATAATAATAATAATAATTCGTCAGGTTTTGTAAGTTTTGATTTTCATCTCGGTCCGATGAACGATTCAAACTTCAATCGGCTGAAGTAGCTCAAGAATAATTCAGACGTGATATGGATGTTATCCCTAGAACCCTCAAATGAAACTATTGAATCACGATCTCCTGAACATTCCATAGGATAATATCATAGTCATCATGATTTCTCCTTATGCTGATTAAAAAATATGCTTATGAACCCATTAATGCGTGATGTCTCTGTTGGTGCTTACTAAATTATCTATAAAATAACACTTCTATCAGAATAGTCATCACTACAAAACAGAATCAAATATTGATAACACTAAAGATATTCAGATGAATACCATTCTTGAACTACGTAGTTCATAATAATATTCTTATAAATTTTACTTTAGTTAAATTCCACGTAACAAAACATGTAACAATCAGAAAGATTTTCAAGCATTATACATATGGGGATTGAAAACATCTCGGAAAACATAAGTATGCATAACTACATGGATCCATGATTATAAATAAAATTGAATCATTTGCACGAAATGATGTTATATCATACATACATGGAAAATAGTACATAAATTGGAAGGGTAGATTTGTTTTATCTAAGATTTAATCGTTTTTTTTTTTTTTGGTAATTTGAATGAATTTACAAAATGAAATTCGAGTCTATTTTCAAATCCAATATGGATGGCGTTATTTCACTGATACGTATAACCAAAATACAAGAAAAATATGATTCCATTGCCACTTGAAATAAATCGAAAAAATCTTCAAGTTGAGCAAACTATGAAGACAAAAATTTTTCAGTCTTGAAATAAAAATGCATTCATTGCTTTGCATTTCAATGCATTCGATTTCACTGGTCGGCAACGAAATCCTCCTTTAAATCACTGTTGAAAATTTCTTTACATTTCATGCATTTTTCAAGTACATTTGTGAATGAAATTCCCAATTCTGGGTGATTGAATTGAGAATTCAATCACATGGGATTGCATTTTCATTTTTTGCTATAATATATCACCCACGATAGTATAGTTTAGTGATTGAATTTTCATTCATATGTAATTGAAATTTCAAGAACTTTTTCAATCACGTGAGTGGAAATTGATTCCATCACATCCCTAACAGGACACTCCGTTGCATCCCCGTAGTCTCCACGTAGATACGATCTATCTCCGTGGAGACCACGGAGATGTGACGGAGTGTCCTGTTGGGGATGTGATTGCAGCTTCATGCAGAAATTTCCAACAGTGTGAAATCGCCATTTTATGAAGCAATTCGCATCGTAGAACTCGAATTTAAAGTCAGAATTGGGCCATCACGTCAGAATTTTGAGATATTTGAGGCCGAGTCTTCGAAAAATGGGGTTTTTGGCCACTTTTGAATTTATGTACTGAGTGCACAACATTTTTTTGGTCTTTCCTTGTAATTGTCTCATCTAGTACTAATTTTACTCTTCAAAATGAGCTATTGATAGGTCATCTACAATTTCTTCTTGTAGAGTTAAGGCTATTCGAATTTGTGAAGTATATCCTCAAGATTGTAATATTTCCAAGATTTCCTGAGGTTACTGCCAGGATGAATGGGAATGAAAATTCCAATTTCCTAATATGATATTCTTACTCAGCAACCCCAAAAACTTCCAAGTACACATGTTCAAGGCAACTTTTCCACCAAAAAAAACGCTGCCCAACTGGCACATGGCTTCCTCGTTTGTATTGGAAAACAGTGTGGATTCCTAAAGATTCTTCTCCTAAATTTTCCAACCCACTGGGATGAAACTTATATGGGACCACTATCACCTCGGTTAGGGTGGCCCTTATTTTATATATAAAAAGTGTGTTTTCATTTTTTTCGTAGACAAAAAAGTTTTCTGTATGTCCCATCCTTTCATTTTGTGTTACATCATGAGGGAGTGCTACGCTATTCTTTACATAATTTTCTAAAGAGATTAAGACGGCCCTCACGGGGCTTTAAGTTTTAACTTAGAACGCCGCGAGGGCCGTCTTAATCTCTTTGAAAAATACTGTAGCACTCCCTCATAATGTACAACACAATGAAAGAGTGGGAGATACAGGAAACTTTTCTTGTCGATAAAGAAAAATGGAAATAAATTTTTCATATATAAAATAAGGGCCACCCTGACCTCGGTCCACAACTGTGATAAAAATATGACGAGTTTCGAGGAACATTTTGGTCTAAGAGATTTTGAGTTTGGAGAGAAAAAAATTTTCGGTCCTCGGAAACGATCACAAAGCTTCGCTCTACGAGGAAGCAATATATTCCTCAAAGGGGTGATAATGTGAATGCTCATCTGTTGGGAAAGATTTCATAGCTTGCCAGAACATATATGAAATATTATATAACGTATATGAAAATTTCACAAGATCTAGATGTGATAACAAAAAACTGACAACGCATTTAGAGAACGACTTGATTGACACCACAAAATCCTATTGATGAATACGAGCTGACTCAATACTTTTTCAACATATCAAAATAATATGAATAAAACAAGCAAAACAAATTCATCAAAATAATTTCTTCCTTCCAGCGAAATAATAATGGTTGTCGCAGTAAAATAATTTTGTCTTAAGGGCAAAATTATATGAATGAATTCTCTTGAACTGTTGTATTGATATTATTTTCATGTGCGCGGAAAAAATGATGTGGTTGATATTTTGATAGCTAAAAATTAGCTACCATAGCGAAAAATATCAAATACACGAAACACCACACCTAATACCACAGCTAATTTTTAGCTACCACAGTGAATTATTTTTTTCCGTGTGCCAACAATATATTTAGCCGGCTTGTATTTATTAATAGATTTTGTTGTATTATCAAAACACTTCTTTGGGTCCAAGAGGAAATTCGAGGCGTTGAAATCTCCATACTTATGATAATTTTGTTTGAGGGAGGGTTTGCTTGCCAACCAGTGTAACCGTTTCATGGCTCATTCTAAAGGGGAAAAGTGGTATAAAATGATGTAGTTGGAGAGAAAGATCAAGGAAATTTTGTGCATCCTGTACATATGACCTTAAAAGGAGCAAAAAATAGTTTTTCGAGTAAATTTCCTTAAATATCTCAAAATCCTAACCTAATGGCCCGATTTTGAAGATATTATCACGACTTTTATACACTCGGAGCAATCACATAGTTGAACATTAGACAGCTAGGGAATATAGTACCCCTGAATAAAGAATTCAGTTGCGGCAAATAAATCTTATTTGTCACGGCTAAATATTTCATTTCCATTGAATAAACTTTTTTATTTGTTACGAATACAAAAATTTAGTCGTGGTAAATAAAATATTTAGCTGTGACAAAAAAAATTTATTTACCGCAACTGACTTTTTTATTTAGGGTGACTATATTTCCTAGCTGTCTAATATTCAACTATGTGATTTCTCTCAGTGTACGTGGAAATCATGATTCTTGTTATTGCTTTTATAAATATGCAGCAATTACTACTAAATATCCACTAGAAGTGTCCAAGACCCTTGAAGAAATGAAAATGATTGAATTAACAATGATTTATATTTTGATACTGGAATTTTGCCAGAATTTATACTGAAAATACTGGGAATATACTGGAATTTTGAACTGCAAAGTCAGTAGACACCCTGCTTATAGAAAAAATTTCGAGTTTTGAAAAAAAACGTACTGGCGTGGACAATTTTGTTAGCACGGTCCTGAGAATTTACCAAATGTAACTGAAAATTCACACCTTGTCTATCTTTTTGTGTATTCTAAATATGAAACATATGTGGACTTCCAAGGTGGCTATCCAGCATGTCGCGCCATAGCTCAGCGGTTAGGTCTTAGGTGTCAGTCGGTAGGCAGATAGGAATGTAGGTTCGAATCCCGCTGGGTCAGGGTTGGCCGAGTTTTAGCCACCCCTGGTTTTTATTATGGTTTTAACCACTTTCAGCCGGCCTGGTTTTTTTTATTAATGTTCTAGTCAAAATGGCAAAAATGGTCAATATATGTACACATGATTTTTCACTCTCCGATCAAAGCGATTTCCGCAACAATACCTTCTCAAACTTTTCATGTGATTTGATTTCAAATCACTTAGTGATAATTGAATAATAATTCTTTACAATAACCGTTCAATAAGTGTTGGAGTACTATATGGAGAGGTATTTGAAATAACTTGAATTATGTTGAAATAAAATATGCAAAAGATTTATTCTAAGTTCCAGCATTAAATTGTTTTTAGCTTCTGTTCAAAAAATTTATGTTGTGGTTTTTCATTCGGATATATCCGTAAGAACATACGGCGACTAAATTTTTTTCATGATAAAGCTATAAAAATTTCCATCCACATTTGAAAAATTTTATTTCGCCTTAATTTTATCTTTTAACCGATACAGCGAAACCTCATATAGGAACATTATGAGATAGTTACTAAAATCTTTTATAAGTTTCATTATGACCGGATGATCACACTAAGAGAAATTTATTGTGGAAAATTACTGGTTTTTATCATTAAATGGGGGTATCCTTCACATAAAATTATAAATTGATAGGAAAGACCGGTAATTTTTCATAACGTTATTGGAACCGAAAAAAAATGTTACCGTCACCAGCGTTGAACATGATTGTTTGTGATTACGAACCTTGCTCCTTCCCTCGAAACCACGAATTATTCTCGAAAATGTTATGGTTTTCAATTTATATCATTCTCACCAACCGAGAGTTTTTTTCCACATTGTGTCATAAAAAATTACTGTTTTTGAACATCCATTCCGACTGGTTTCAATTTCTAAACTTCTTGGCATGAACAATTACTGGTTTTTTTTATCAATTTATGATTTTATAACAAGTATATCCCTGGTCTAATAGAAAAACCAATCATTTTTAATGATGAATTGCTCTTAGTGTATGGAAGACGAGATATGTGCGTTTGAAAAATTTTTCTATGAAAAGAAACAAATATATTGCCACATCGATCTAGTCTCCTCCGATCTTCCGAACCAAATTACTTGAAATTCATATGACGCATTTACCTCTTCCATAGTCACATTCAAGCAAAATTATATTACATGTTCAGCTGATTAGAATATAACGAAGGCATACCCTAAAAAATTCTAAAAATATCCATTTTCAGTATCGATTACACTTTTTGAAGAAATATATTGTATTTCTGATTCGAATGATACAAAATATATGTGAATAGATGAGTGTATCCTACTACCGCAGGTTCTGTAATTATGAGATTTGTGCAATGCAGAAGTTGAAATCGATTGTCGAAACAAATTCGAAATTGAATGTGAAGAAACATTGTATATTATAAATGTTAATATTACACACTGAACATTTTTGGACAATACATGGTATACGCATCATTTGATTTTTCGATATTTATGCGTGCATTTGTTGGAATAAATGATTCAACCTTTAACAACATGAAGAGGAAATCCACAGTTTTCGATACTCTATTGGAACAGCTTTGACAAAATTATCTTTCAAAAAATAGTATATCTTGTATCCTCCACTTATCAACTGTAATTATACGTTAAATAATGTAATACATAACATAACATTCATATAATAAAGTGATTTTCAAATAATTCAAAAAATAGTGGCAAAAGACATGGAAGTATTTCACATAACTACTGTCAATATATTTGTATTTCAAATAGTATTATATTTTATGGATTTATTCGAAATCTATGTATTCATATTTATTTGTATGCGGTGTTTGAGCCTTTGCATCGATTTCTATCAAGGATAAGCTTAATTAATGGAATGTGGCGAATATAAAAAATCTAACAGATATTTTCCGTATTTTTACCATTTTTGCCAACTTTGACCATTTTCACCGGTTTAAACCACTTTCATCCAGTGGCTAGGACAAAAGTGATAAAAGCCGGCTTTTTTCCAACCCTGCGCTAGGTAGGTATGATTTTCTCTTCATCTAGATCAGTGATCAAGTTCTTCAGTGATCTTGAAACACAAGGAATATGCGAAATCAGTTCGCGTAATAAAATTTTTATAAATATTATTGAGCGATAATTTTCCAGTACATCTAAATTGTGATACAAGACTGCATGAAATCCACGAATTTCGGTAATTTCACCATACCATTTCGGCAATTTTGAGCCATTTGATTCCATATCTTTCCCGAGGATAACCGGTAAAATTCCCATCCTATTTCGGTAATTTCAAGTTACTCGGGTTCATATCATTCCCGAAAGTAATCGGTAAAATTACCGAATACATTTAAAATTATTCCTGATACCAATTTGCAATTTTACCGAAAGTTCGGGTCAATTGCTTCCTGAATATTTTCGGTAAATTCACCGAAATTTTTTTTACAGTGTAAAACAGTCAACTGAGTGGGGATCACATAATTCTTTACATTTGCGAACCATATAAGCGTAAGTACACTCATGATATAGTTTGAATATGAAGTAGAATCAAGCAATATATCAAGTATATGAAAAATATTGAAAAGTCATCATAACTTCTGATCAACATAACCTAATTCAATCATCATCATGGAGTAATCAGTCTTATGACTGGTTCGATGAAATCCTCCAACCCTGTATATTATCCGCTAACCGCTTGATTTCTGCATATCTACGACGATCCTTATCTTGTATAATTTCCTTCATATAACTTGACCCTTAAACCGTAACCCTGCTCAAAATCACATCAACCGTAACCCCCGGTCTAACAGACCGCTATCCAGTGATGCCAGGAAAGACGGGGTGGACCGAAAAATCAGCCCCTCTACCGTGCACACGATGAAACTTTCGCATACATGTGATTCACACGTATACGAAGATGTCATTGTGTGAACAATGGAGGGGCTGATTTTTCGGTCCGCACCGTTTTTCATGGCATCACTGCTGCTATCACCTTCTTCTAGATATTCAAAGTTGTTAGAACTGAAGAAAACATTTTTTAGATCATTAGAAATGTCTGCGAGGTAGGATAGTGGGCTTATGTACCGAATTTAGTGAGCAATTCTGTGCAGAGTAGGAATGAAATGTCAAACAATTCAACCAAAAAAGTTCGAATTACGAGCAAATACAATTTTGATAGCGGTCTGTGAGACCGGGGTTACGGTTAGAGGGTTAATCTAGGTCTACCTCTTCGAGTTTTACCATTCATTTTTCCTTCCAATATTGTTTTCAATAAGCTATCATGCCTCAATGTGTGTCCTATCAGACTACTTCTTTTCACGACCTGTCTCAAAAAAATTCTTTTTTCATTTGCCTTCTCCAGTACTTCTTCATTTTTCACTTTCTCTACCCACTTTATTCTGAGCATCTTTCTATAACACCACATTTCAAAAGCTTCGAGTCTTCGTTGGTCCGTTTTTCCAATTGTCCAAGTTTCGCAATCATATAATGCTGTGCTCCAAACGTAACTCTTCAAGAATGTCTTCCTTACTGCTAAGCTAATATTCTTCGAACATAGTAACTGTTTCTTTTGGTGGAAAGCCTGTTTTCCTTATGCTATTCTTGTTCTTATATCTCTTTCGCTTTTACCGTTTTCTGTAATTATGCTTCCTAGATATTTAAATTCTTTGACTTGCTGAATTGTCTCTGCATCTATTTTGATTTTCGTTCTTCTTGATGTTTCCGCTGTTGTACAAATCATGAATTTTGTTTTGTCCTTATTTATATCCATACAATATTTGTCTAGTAATATTTTTTTCACAGTGTTAAGAGTATTTTCTAACTCAGCCCCACTCGTCGCTGATATAGCTATGTCATCCGCAAATCTCAGCATGCTTATACTTTCACCTTGAATCTGTAATTTCAATGTCAATGGCACTTGCTCCTTCACTTCGTTCATCGCTTCTTCTATGTACAAATTGAGAATCAATGGCGATAGTGAGCATCCTTGTCTCACCCCGCTCTTAATTTGTGCTTCTCCTTTTTTACCCTCCATTTCTATTATTGCGGTTTGATTCTTATATCATCCATATATCACCCTTAAAATTAATCCCTACCTTTTTCAAAATCGTGAACACTTTTTCCCAATCAAAATCATCGAATGCTTTTTATATATTTACAAAACCTATATACACACACTTTTTCAACTCTGGACTTTTCTCTACTACTGTTCTGAGTGCTAACATTGCTTCCCGCGTTCCCCTATTCCTCCCAAAACCGAACTGATCTTCTGCTAATCTACTCTGCATTTTATTCTCTATTCTCCTGTATATAATTTTTGTCAGTATTTTTGAGGCATGTGAAGTTAAACTAATCGTTCTGTAGTTCTCGCATTTGTCTGCTCCTTGTTTTTTTTTTGGAATGGCCACAATTTTATTCTTCTGGAAATCTTTCGGTACTTCTCCTCTTTCATACATATGTCTGACCAATCCAAACAGTGCGTCACGATTTCTCTGACTGAAGGTTTGGATCAGGTCCGTACTTATGCTATCTATTCCTGGCGCTTTATTTTTTCTTAATTCTTTTAAAGCCCTGTCGAATTCTGATATCAAAATTGAATCTCCCAATTCTTCTTCATCGACATCTTCCTCCCTCTCTAAAAATCCTTTATCATCGCCCCCTTTATACAGATTTTCTAAATGATAAATCCATTTTTCTATTTTTTCCTCCGTTCTTATCAATTGTTTCCCTAGAGAATTTTCAATCTCACTGCTTCTAGATTTCATTTTTCCAAAAAATCTCTTAAGAATCCGATATGCCTCATCTATTTTCCCTAAATGTAATCTTACTTCTATATCCTGACATTTTCCCTGCAACCATTGTTCTTTTGCTCCCCTTGATTCTCTGATTATTTTACTCCTCAGTGCCTTGTATGTCTGCTGGTCTTGTTCGCTACTCTTATTCTTGTATTTCCTCCTTTCATAAATTGAATCGAGAATTTCTTCCTTTATCCATGGTTCCTTAGGCTCTACTCCATCGTCCTTCAAAATTTCATCTGCACATTGTTCTATGTTCCCCTTTATATTTGTCCATCTACTCTCTATTTCTAAGTCTTTCGCTTGTCGATCCTCCAATTTTTCGTCCAACATCACTTTGAATGCCTCCTATGTTTGTTCTTGTTTGAGATTCCGGATTTTCCTTCTCTTTTTCAGAGCCTTGGATTTCAAAGAACATCACATCAGCAACATATTGTGATCACTATCTATATCCGCGCCTGAATAAGTTTTACAGCTTTCCACTTGGTTTCTAAATCTTTGTTTTACTAATATGTAATCAATTTGGTATCTTCCTGTATCTCCTGGCATTTTCCAAGTATAGATTCTTCTTGGATGATTTTTGGATAATGTGTTGGTAATAACCATTTTATGGCTTTCACAGAATTCGATTCAACGTTGTCCCCTTTCATTTCTTCTTCCTAAAGCAAAATCTCCTATTATGTTGCCCTCTTTTCCTTGCCCTACTACCGCATTCCAGTCGCCTATGATCATCAAATTTTCTTCTCCCTTTACATATTCTATAACTTTTTCTATTTCATCGTACGTTTTTTCGATATCTTCCTCTGAGTACGCAGATGTGGGCATGTATACTTGAACTATAACAGTATCTACCGGTTTTTTTCTAACTCTAACCATCATTACGCGTTCGCTATGTTGCAAATAATTTTCGATCTTATTCCCTACCCTTTTATGCATTATAATTCCCACACCTGCTTGACCATTCTTTGATCCTGTATGAATGATTCTATAATCCCCACTCCAGAAACCCCCTTCTTGCGGCCCTCTCATTTCGCTAATTCCCATTACATCGATACCTAACCTATTCATTTCTAATTTCAAGTCTTCTAGTTTCCCTGTTTGTCTCAGTGATCAGTACCCAATTCAATATCTGATAAACTCTCATTACATGTTTTATTCGCTATGGAAATTTGAACGAAAAAGTGTTGCTCACAAGTTTAGTCATGAATTTCACACTCTTTATTGTGTTTTAGAATCTAAATGGGGAAAAATTCGGACTTGACGATGAAACACTCACAAAATTAGCTTTTGAAGAAAATCAAAAAATTCAGTCATACAAATGTAATTGTTGTTCGGTACAATACGCTGAACATGTAACGCGAATGAAGAAGCATCTGCTTGAAAATTGCAAAGGTTGTCCTGAAAATGTCAAGGATGCTCTATTACAAAAGAATAAGATGAAAATTGGAGTCAAACGAATATATAGTGAAATATCAGTATCCAGTACTACTACGCCTGCTATGAAAGAAGTGGATATAAATGTTGGCCCTTGTCAGGAAAACGGTATGATATTCCGATTTTTCCATAAAATTGTTTTTCAAATTGATTTATGGTATCTTGGCTAAAAACTGCATAATTCTTAACTCAGCTTCCTTGTAAAAACTGAGATTCTCAGGAACTTTTTCAGAATTTCATAGATCGTTCTATCAAATATTTCAAGTCTAGCATTCGGATTATAATGCATTTCATGATTTAGTTCTTGAGATATTTGAAGTTACATTTACCATATCTGTAAGAAAACAATAACCTTCAGAGAACGAGAACATTAACATTTCAAACCCTGCAGAAACGGTTTTAGAGGTAGTGTTCTCTTGGGGATCTGATAGAAATGCATAGCATAAAATTCTGAAAAACTCCTTAAAAATTTCATTTTTTACAAGACTAAGAACCATCTCGACACGTATTTCCATCTATTTCAGAGGATTCAAATAAGCAACTTGCATCGAATCTTGTAGCACACCCAGATACACAAGGTTTACGTACTTCAAAAAATTCTGTAAAGATAAAAAACTATTTTGATTCTATTTCCAACGAGGAGAATGCTGCTTATCAGGAGTTACTCGCAATAGCAGTGTTTGCTACAGGGACAGCTCTTGAAATAACCGAAAATAAATATTGGCGGGATTTGTTTTCCAGAATCCGATCTAGTTTCAAATTATCATCAAGATACCAGTTGTCTAACAAATTACTTGATAAAATCCATGATGATATTCAAGATGATGTTAATACCAAAATGATGAAGACTCAAACTGTTGGGCTTCAATGTGATCGTTGGTCTGACATTCGCAATGAAGGCATTGTAAGTTTTATTGTAACAACTCCAGAACTAGTATTTTTTCAAATACTTGCGACTGGAGCGAACAAACAAACAGCCAAGTATATGGTAGAAAAAATTTCTGATATCATTCAAGAAATCGGGCCAAAAAAAGTATTAGGAATCGTGACAGATAATGAACCCAAAATGAAAGCTGCTGAAAGAAATTTTAGAATCCGAATATGAAAAAGACGTAATCCTTTTTACGGTTGTTTGGCTCATATACTTCATTTGTTTGTCAAAGATGTTCTCAGTCAAAAGAGTGTTGGAACAGTAATACACGCAGCGGTTTCCGTTGTCAAAGAGATTAGGAATTCGCATCAACTAAACGCTTTATTTATAAATGTGCAAAAGAAGAATCAAAAAGATCCGCAGGTTGAAAGTAATAAAAAATCGACAACATCATTGAAATTGTTTGACAAGACGCAATGGGGATCTTCCATTCAATGTTTGAAAAGTATTAAAAAAAATGAACATAATTTGAAAATGCTTGTGATTAACCGAGACTCAACATTGAAAAATCTTACGAAAAAAATGTTGTTGGACCACCCGTTCTGGGATTCCATTCAGAAATTGATTGACTCCATCAAACCAATTGTTCAAGCAATCATGACAGTTCAATCAAATGACTAAAAAATTAGTCAAGTTACAAACATTTTTCAAGATCTCTCAGAGCACTTAGAAAAACAATTTTCAGCAGAATTTCCTTTGTTCACTGACAATGAAGTCAAGTTTGTCAAATCTCAGCTATTAAAAAGATCAGGTATGGCATTGCAACCCCTGCATTTCACAGCAAATTCATTAGATCTGTCGTATCTAGGAAAGGTTTTAGATGAAACACAGTACATTTTGGGTTCTTCCTTAATCCAAGATATTGCTGGAAAACTTGATTTGAACCAAGACCAGATTTTACGAGGATTTGCAGATTTTTAAATCAGTGCCGCATCTTGGGGGAATGAATTTGTCAAAAACTCTTTGAATTCCTTATCTATACTTCTATGGTGGAAGAGTACGTGCAAGACAACTCTTTTAAGTAAAATAGCCTGTGCAGTTTTAAGTCTTCCGTGCACCTCTGCTGCGACAGAGAGGTCGTTCAGCACACATGGGTGGATTCATTCTTCCAAATCAACTATCAGGGCAGGAAAAATTGCTCACGTCGCACATAACCTTCGAGTTACTGAACCAGACTCGTCTTATGATTATTCTAATAACATTGATGAGAATGATGACATTTCTTAGAAACGGACACCGGATTCACAACTATGGCTGAAATCAACATACTTGAAAATCTAACGCGCGAAGATTCTTATGAATTTGAATCTGACGAGGAATAAAAGTATTTTTATGAAAACAATTGATAATTCATCTTCCTTTTTGTTGTTTCAAATATGTGATAAACCATTGGTAAAAAATATTCACCAAAGAGTCTTTAATATACCAAATAACTCATTTATATTTATAATTTATAATTATTTATAATGGGAAAACATAGTTGTAAGTAAGCTGTAAACATTGTCCTACATAACGTTTTTTATTGAGAGTTTTTAAAGAATTCTAAGAATTATCTTTTAGATCTCTTATGACACAGTTTTCGCATACGTCGAGGGTTCATTCCGAAAGATATCTTCTAACACGGAAACCTCTTTCCGCACATAACAAGTGTGTCATTAGAGATCTAGAAGATATTTTTGAAAATTCTTTCAGAACTCTTGATGAAAAATCTCATGTGGAGTATTCCATGAGAATGAAATAAATTAATTATATTGAACACAAGTGTTTTATTTGTTATGAATCTGATTTATAGCGTGTCATTTGTGAGAAAAAGTCTTCATCAAGAGGATATCAGCGCTTGTCTCGGACCTTTATTTCTAACTTACCTTCTCTCAATCGTGTCTTCTTCCAATTAACGATGCTCGGTGGGTAAGCTTGGAGGGTGATATCTTCTTGAGAGAATTTGAGCAATATATCAATTATCCTTTTGCAATACATCATTCCGTATTTCTCTCATGAACAGGTGAGAAAAGGAAAGAATCGTGATGTGCTCGAATGCCCTTAATGCAGAAATTCATGGGGATGATCGTCGCTAGGAATTTGTTGAGAAAAAGGTCCTAAGGGAAAACAAATTCCATCCCTTTTCAATTAACGGCATTCCTGGCGAAAATCAATCCTCAGAATCACCATTTTCAAACCCACCCAATTTCGACCGGTCATTTTTACATACAGGTGTCTATGGCCTGACCATCACTGACGGTCAATTCACATTACTGGTTCAGCCGTTTTTTAGAAATCACTTCCGCCAGGTGCACAAATGTCATTTTGATATATTTACGTTTAAAGTTTTTTTATATGGAAATTGATGAAAAGAATGCTCAGTAATGTAGTAATACTTAGAACACAGGGTTGCATAAAAACCAACTTTTTTGCAAAAAAAAAACCAAAAACCTGGTTTTCTTGGTTTAAACCTGGTTTTTTGGATTTAAACCCGTTTTCCTCGGTTCTAGCGAATCTACATTAGATTTACACTTTTCTAAATGTTTTATCATTCTCTGCCCGAGTCGAAATTTTGCCGCTACTTTGCTGCTAATAATGCTGTTTTCAGTAGGGGGATCAGATAGTAAAGTAGGAGCAGTTTCAATGAGATATTTTCTCCTACTTTGCCCCTACTAGTGGTGGATATTTCCTATTTCACCACTTGTAGGAGCAAAGTAGGTGCAAGATTTATCATCTACTTTGACCCTACCACTCCTACACGGAGAATACTGCCGCCCGAAAAGATTACTTTTTTTTATTTTTTCAGTGAACCAGTAACAGCAAGATTTATAAAATGCATTTTTTCCATGAGAATACAGAAGATCACGGGTGCTGTAGAAAACGTAATGGTTAGGATTCAGATTTTGAACCCGTAATTTTTCTACAGTATTCGTAAGCTTCCGTATTTTCATATAAAAATCCATTTTACAAACCTCTGTTTCTGGTTTACTAAAAAAATTTTCAAAAAGTCATATTTTCCAGCGGCATTGTTTCCGTGTATTCAGCCGATTGCAATCTCTGAAGAAACGATTAGTTCATAGTGGAAATAGATATTTTTGTATATGAGAGAAGGCTTATTCAAATTAATTCAACGATAATATATTGATAATCATTTTCTCCGTCATATTCACTGAGAAAAAAATAAAAGTGCCATCAACCGCCTTGTGTAGTTGAACAATTTTCAAGTGAATCAATGAATTGTTCGTTGAAACGACTTGGAATTTGTAGAATCAACTATAACGCCCTTCATTGTTTCAAACCTATCACTTGATTGTATAAACCAACGCGAATGAAATTCAAGGAATCAGAAAAAATTCTATTCAAAATCGCAAGTAGTTGGGTCAACCTCCTAAGCAAGAAGTGAGTCAACTCACGTGAACAGTTGCATGAACAAAGAATGTTGTCCGCTTACAAACTTCAGATCATTAATTGAGTGAAAATAATTGATTATACCAATTGATCCAACTGTTTGATTTAATGATGCATCAGGAACTAATCAACATTATCCTCGAGTTCAGGGTATTCAGATGTCCAGTTGATTGTTTTTTTTTCAATATATCCACGAAACATGACCACAGCATTTGCTTGAAAAGAATTTTACTTTCGTATTCATTCTACATATTTTTCAATCTCAGGAGATATTCGATAGAAATAAATTTCAAAAGACAAACTGAAGTATTTTATAACAATGTCTTCGGAATTGGTTTTTATTTCTAATGACGAGGTACAAGATACTAACAGGGTTTGAGAATAACTTGCATTCTGTGTCACGAGAATCGTATATCGTCGTATAGCTACGTCAGTTAAAGCGTGAGTTTGATGAGGTCAGGTAGGTAGGTAGGTTCGATTCTTGATTAGGGCTTCAAACTCTCTGTTCTGACTGACAACCCACTGTACTTCTTTATCCGCCGTTGGTGGAGGAGAGAGTCGTCTTCGTCATCGGTAAAAGAACACTCCCCTTCCATTGAATGGCTGGAATCGAAATTTTTTATGTTTTTTCTCGTTATTTGTACATTGGACATCAAATACTATGGGATTCAATGAACTTTTTTGGAAATTTATTGCAACCGAGTGTAGAATTGGTTCAACCACTCTTGAAAAACGATTGAAGAGAAAATCTGAGTTGATTCAGAAATTCAAAAACTTGGGATCAATTGTTACGTGCATTTGACACAAAAATGTAAGATAGTAAGTCAAGCACGTAATGAGTCTAAACAATTCTGTATCATTTTATGTCAAGTGTATTAAGATACTTGACGGAACCAATTTTTTATTGCTTCAACCATCCACGTAGTTGACACAACGGAGTCGGCCAACTTGGTGAATGATTTAATTCAACTTCCAGACTGGGTTGAACGTATCTAACCTCCTGGCGTAGTTGACTCAACTACATTTTCGTTGAACTCACAAATTTTTTTTCTCAGTGTTCAAATATGTACATCTACACCATGAATTTATTTCATATTAAATATAAAAAAATTTTCTTACCACTTGTATTTATATGCATTTTGATAATCAAGCTTACGTGACAGTGCCAGTCAATAAAAAAGAACTTGAGTAATTTGATAAGTTTGTTTTTAATTTCCTCTTATAATTCAAGTTGGGTATTCTATTCCTTATACACCTACATAAAACATTCAGTTGAAAACAAATCTGATGGATATTCATTTGGGTAAAGACAAATTTGATTTGATTCTAAAAAACAAAATTTTTTTTGATTCTATAAAATAAATATTTATTTTAATGAAATGAATGTTTAATTTGAATCAAGTAATAATTATTAGATTCGTATGTGAGTAAGAATCTATTTGTTTGATGGATATAATTTTGATTTAATTGAGAAAATGCGCTTTATGTGATATTATTATTATTCGAAAAATCCAACATGTAGGAGCATTAGATTCTATGTAGGAGCAGTAGATTGTGGAGTAGAAAAATAGAATCAAAAAATATTCGAAACGGAGAAGTAGGACCAAGTAGTTTCTATAGCGTGAAAATAGGGGCAATTTTACTGATTGGATCGACAAAGCAGGGGCAAAATTTCGACTCGGGTGCACTTGCCCTTCCATTTGTATATTACAATATTTACATTTTGCTCTTACTCCACTCCTCTTTTCGTCTCTTATTTCGTCAAAAGAAAGTCAAACTGAATCTCTTTTTCTTCCACCACTGTGATTCTTCGCACTCATCTTTAATGATGGAATGAAATGAATATTTTATAAATGTTTGTTTGTACTTCTGAATTGAAATTCGAAATGACTACTCTGAACGTTCAACAAAATCATTCGGGACTTCCCTGTTGTCCATATTGTTACCCTTCGCAAGGCTGCCACACGCAGCGCAATGTCAGCTCAATTCAGGGGATTAGGATGGATTTCCATGTTAGAATTCATAAGGAATTCCACTAACCATAATTACCCAGAAATGCAATAACCCCGAAGTTCATAATTTCGAGCGAAAATAATCCCGCAAAAGTTTTAGCCACATTTAATTTCTCATACAGCACATGAGTTCCCGCAAAGAGCTCTCGTTATGTTAATCAATATGTATTGATTATGAATATTATGATTTCAAAATGAACTCTTAACGAACTATTCAATGTTCAGGAAAAACTCATATCGAGATTTCATGATGGATTCTCCGACCATTCAATGAGTTCTCATTTTTAATTCATATAGAATTCATTTTTGTTGTCATAATGGAGACTGTTCCAGAATTCTTTCAGAAGTCCCCAAGAATTCAAACAGATCAGTTTTGCTGTGTGGGAAGAAACCGACTTTAAACGTATCAAAATCGAGTACGTTTCCGAATGGCAGTTTTAGCAGGGAGACTAATATTCATCTTCATATTGGAAGAATTTCCACTCATCTTAAGAGGGAGATTTCTTGGCGCTTATTTTAGAGGAGATTCTCATTCTTAGAATATGATTTTTTCAGCGTAATCGGGAAGAATAATTGTGCAACCACTGCTGTTTTAATTAGTGTTTCAAATCTTGCGGATCTCGAATATTCTTATGCACTCCCGTGAAAAAATCGTTCAGGTCTGATTAGGCGTGTTCAGGCCTGATCATGGACGTTTTTTAGCAAAATTTCTCGTGCTCAACACTGACTGTACGTGGTTAGGCCTGACTACGCCTGATTATTCATTTTTCAGCTCAATCTCAATTGAAAAGGCTTCAATTTTGTACCCACGTGGAAACCCGTGATCGAGCTTGACCGCGTGCGATCATGCACAGAAAAAAAAACTATCTTGTATCAAGAAAATATTGTTTTCGTTATATATGGAACACGGATTGTCTCAGTTCAATGCAATTTGCTTCGAATCAAGAATTTTGTTTTTTCCTGTTTTTGATTCAAAGCGAATTGCATTGAACTGAGACAATCCGTGTTCCATATATAACGAAAACAATATTGTCTTGATACAAGATAGTTTTTTTTTCTGTGTGCCAGACAAACTATTCTCGCCCTTGATTGTGCAAAATCGTATCAAAGGAGAAGCATTCATACCAAATGACTTCGTGTTGATTTTTTTATTACGAATGCACATGCTTCATCATGTCAAATCGACCCCGAACGCATTCACGTACACGGAAAAGAGAAAACACTACTGTTTACTGTGAATGACAACGATCGGTTGAAAAACAAATGAAAACACGCCTGGATAATAAGAATTATCGCGGTCACAGTGATGCCTATTGTCATGAAATTCGTCAATGCTGTTTGGACAGTGATGAGGACTGGGAAACGCAGTACTGCATGGAATGAATTTGAGTTTCAATGTATTTTTGTGATTCACAGTAACCATTGCTGTTTTCTTTTTTCCGTGTAGGCCTGAGCACGCGCGATCATGCCTGAAAAGTGGAAACTAGAAAATGGAAACTGTGGCGCCTTCCGAAGTAGCTGATCGTATTCTGATCATTTGGTCATGACTTGATCACTTCTCAACCAATCAAAGGTGATCAGGTCAGCTACTTCGGAAGGTTCCTGTATAAGCATAATAAGTAGAAATGATTGACAATACCTTAGTCTTTCATCAAATGAGAAAAAAAAATGATGAAAGGAACTCTTCTTTTTGTCAAGTTATAAAACTTATTAATTCTGTATGAATTTATCATGCATATTAGAGCATGATCAAGTATGATTAGGCGTAATTGAGCGTGATTATTCCTGATTACGTGGGTACAAAATTGAGGCCTGATCACGCCTGATGAATAAGACTTGATCAGGCGTGAGCAGGCGTGGATGATTTTTTCACGGGCTCCCAGTGGATACGAATTGTTTCGTTATTTCAACTATCTGTTGAATTCTTGCAACGATGCAAACTGTAACAATACGAGAATAATAATTTTCTTTGTCAACTTCCATTTCATACAAGGTGGAGTAATCCTAAAATTATCACCAATGTGGACCACACAATTTTATTCGTCAAAAAAAGAACAGGTGGAAGAACAGATCAGAAAAATGATGTGAAAGCATCAAACTTTGGACAAAGTCACTACGGTGTTTTTTTTTTCAAAAAGAAACCACTTGGTGTTTTCCAGCAAAAAACCATTTCGTGTAAACCACGCAACCCTGTTAGAACATCAGTTTTCTCCGTGCGTGTATATGTATATACCCTGGTAGAAATTCCTCTGGTAATTCGCAAGTTGTAACACTTGCCCTCATGAAGAACTAGAGTTCCAATTCAGTAACTTTGCAGTTCAATCACCAACTTATAAGTGTTCTTATATATATAATGTATATAAATATTACATTATACATTATATATATCCATATTATGTATATCTAATAACATAAAATATATAATAAATATACATACGAGGTGTGTTCAAAAAGTAAGGTGACTTTTCAAATTTCGCGGGCAACGTACTTTCGATTATCGATTTTTTTGTTTTGTTATGTTGGCACACTCTTCCCGAACATCTGTACCAAGTTTCAAGTGTATAGCATTTTTTGTTTGGTTGTGAGAGGCGTAAAGGTTATAAGTGTTTTGCGTGCTCGGCGATTTCTTGCTATCGAAAAATATGGATCAAAGGATTTGCATCAAATTTTGTGTAAAAAATAAAATAAAGTGCTCCGAAACACTTAAAATGTTGACAGTAGCATACGGTGAAACTGTTCTGAGTAAAAAAAATGTTTACAAGTGGTACAAACTCTTCCAAGATGGCCGGGAAGATGCCAATTACGAGCCTCGCTCTGGACGCCCAAGCACGTCAACAACTGATGAAAACGTTCAAGCAGTGAAGAAAATTGTTTTGGAAAATCGTCGAATCACTATCAGAGAAGTTGCTGAGGATGTTGGTTTATCGCTTGGCTCGTGCCATGAAATTTTTTCTAACGTTTTGGGCATGAGACGTGTGTCAGCGAAGTTTGTTCCGAAATTGCTAAATTTTGACCAAAAGAACCGTCGCATGAGCATCGCTCAAGAACTGTTGAATGACGTCAACGACGACCCAGATTTACTCAAAAGGGTCATAACTGGTGACGAATCATGGGTATATGGTTATGATGTCGAAACCAAAGTCCAATCGTCCCAATGAAAGACCCCAGATGAGCCAAGACCAAAAAAAGCACGCCAAGTTCGATCAAATGTCAAAGTTTTGCTCACTGTTTTCTTCGATTACCATGGCGTGGTGCATCAGGAGTTCTTACCATATGGTCGTACGGTCAATAAACAGTATTATCTTGAAGTTATGCGCCGTTTGCGAGAAGCAATACGAAGAAAACGTCCAGAATTGTGGAAAAATAATTCATGGCATTTGCATCACGATAATGCCCCTGCTCACTCATCTTTGCTTGCGAGAGATTTTTTGGCCAAAAACAACACCACAATCATGCCTCAGCCACCATATTCACCGGATTTGGCCCCATGTGACTTTTTCTTGTTCCCAAAACTAAAGAGACCTATGAAAGGACGGAGATTTGCAACGATTGAAGAGATAAAGACTGCATCGCTGGAAGAGCTCAAGGCTATACCGAAAAGTGCTTATGAGAAGTGCTTTGAGGATTGGAAAAACCGTTGGCATAAGTGTATTGTATCTGAGGGGGATTACTTTGAAGGGGACAACATAAATATTGATAAATAAATAAATATTTTTTCTTAAAAATACAAAGTCACCTTACTTTTTGAACACACCTCGTATGAGGTCTCTAGTTTTTCACGAGGGGAAGTGTTACAACTCGTGAATTACTAGACAAATTTCTACCAGGGTATATATCAAAAAAGGTATACATAAAAAATAGCTGCTCTTAATGTTCACTCCTAGAATCTGCTCCAAAATTCCAGGTTGCGCAGTTAGCGTTTCTAGGCAACACAACTGGTCAAAAGGGTTGGGATCGCCCATACCAACTACAGCATATTAATTCTATGACTATAAACTATCGAAAAATGCAAAAAAAAATCGATTTTTTCGAAGTGTCATAGTAGAGGGTCCCCTTAAAACAACAAACCTAGTAGAAGTGGAGATCTTTTTGGAATTCCGGTAATTTTCTCATACCGATTCATGATTGCTTTTCCTTAAATTCCGTTTAATTCTATTATATATATCAGTGACGACTGGTATGCATCTATACATAAATCACGGATTCATCCAAAACTGCAGTTACTGTAGGATTTTTATAAACATTTAATACGAATGTAACTATTTTCTCACGTGCCGTGTATCGGATTGTGAACATTTCAGGTCTCATCTGCCAATCTTTCATCGCCATTTACCTCTCTCTATCTAAATTATGTCATATACACCCGTACAGCACTACCACCGAACGCTGGATATCCCTCCGTTTTTCCACCTTGTATCCAAGTCGCCGTCACGGAGATGCGACGTGGAAGCGGTGGGTGTGCCGTTAGGGTACTTATGTATACATATATTATCGTCATAATATACATTAGTCGATATTCAGGAAAATTATGCTTCTTATTAACAACCCAGATAACAAGCTCTCACAAAGCGACTACATGGATAAGGTGTTGCACGAAATTTGCTAGTACGCTCAAAGAGCGACGTACATGGATAAGCTTCTGCTCAGTGATGTCAGTGATGCCAGAATGGAGAGTCATTCCATGTCAGAGCATCCAGCCATGACACCCGCCACCTCGGATTTCTATGAAATTTTTTTCATCGAATCTTATCACCATTCTATCGACCAATCCAAAACCGTTTGTTTTTAATCCCATACTGTTCGAGTTATAAAATGATAAAGTTTCGCGAAATTGCGTATCAATGCTCCCCGACAGACAACGCGCCACGTGACAAAAATTCCAATAACTTTTGATCCAAATGGCATTTCATGCTCAAAAGTATATGAGAGTCTCGCGGGGATATTTAGATTCGGAAAATACACGTTCCATCACTTTGGAGACGTTGTGCGGAGGTTCTCAACGCAGACTTTATGAACTTTTGACCATCTGGACGGGTAATTTTCAAATTCATATTTCGAGGTGAGGCGCAGCAGCTACAGGACTGTTTTTTTTTCAAATGAAAGCTAAAGATGCCCGCTTTGAGAATGGAGACTCAGGGTGTCTAGCATCCGGGAATTGTACGGGAATTTTTTTTACTCGGGAAATGTACGGGAATTTTTTGAGAAATCGGGAATTTATAGGATGAAACAAAAAATATTTTCAATTTTTGTAATGTGTCTGTTCAAATATATTTTCGGTCATATCTTTTATGATACTCATTAGGAATCTTCAAAATGAAGCTGGCAGACGTGAACCAGCAGACAGCGTATATTGAACCTAGCCAATGTGCATTTGAATTTTTCTCAAGTACACATTCTCAGAGATTAAGACCCAGAAATTTCATTGATACAGGTTTCATCACTCTACGGAAATTTTGTGATTAGCTAGAGTCTACGCCATCTGCTAGCTTCAGTTTCATATCTTCAAATACTTCCTAGAACAGTATTATAAGTCGAAAACTTATCCAATTTTTTTATATAAATCATTGAAAAATTGTCAAAACGGCGTTTGAAAATATAAAATCTTCATTGGAAATTGCTTCTAAAACCAAGAAGGCGCGGCAACTGAAATGAATGATAATTTCGTACATGAAAAAATCGAGATTATCAATATTCACAAAAATGATTGTCAATTCGGGACAAAAGATCATCGCTGTACAATATCCGTAGTGACTTCACCAAAAGTTCGTAGTGGAAATACTGAAATTTTATAGTTTTATTGTTCTCGCAGTAAAACTATAAACACTGAGAGAAAAGAAAGCGTAAAAATTACAATCTTCATTAACAAATCGAAGACATCGCAGACAATAGAAGATGATCGCTCAACACCAGTTCAATAAATTACTACTTGAATAGTAATTTTCGTCATTCAAATAGAAATTTATTCAATATCGGAAAATTATCTTCTATTTTTCGCGATGTCTTCATTCTTTTTTCCTCTCAGTGTATGTTGAGGGGAGTGACATATAAGTTTCAGAAGCAAAAAAGCATATTTTTTCAATATTTTTTCCAATAGTGTAAAAGAATTTTTCATCCAAAGTTTTAGGCATCTAGAAGAGTTAGGGATGCACACGATATATCGGTCGAAAGTGAGGAATAACCCCAGTAACACAACATTCGCAAAGCATGCCGAGAATATTCACACGGAAAAAAATAATCTGCCCATTCAACCACAATAGTAATTATTTTTACCACAAATTGGACTAAAATTTGGGACAGGTACAAAGCTTAGTAACGTATAATACAAGCTTCACATATAATATAAAGCAAAACGATATATTTGTAACCAGATCACCAGTAACACTTGAAACATATTGTGGTAAAGTGTACCACAAAAATTGAGTTGAATGTATCCAGATATTGTCACAGTGTTTGGTACACATTTGGAGTAGAAATTACCACAAATTTTTGATGAACATGAAAAAAATTTTTTCCCAACTTCTTACCGTACTCACTGTCGGTAAGTATTTAGGATAACATAGGTCAGGATTTAGGATGTTATGCTTTTCTCTATTCGAGAAATTTTCATTCCTTGGGGAGATTCGAAACCAGCTCACCTAACCTATCACCTACCTAAAGAACCGATCCTAACAGTTTGAGCTAACACGCGATACAATTATATAGTAGATAACTGTCACATTATGGTCATAATGTTACAACGTCTGATATATTATAAAAACATTTAATGTATTATAACTGAGGATGGTACATGTATCAACGTTTTCAGCATATATTAATTCGTTTTATTGATTGATGTGAGCATTTTGCAGGAGTTCATTGTTCACTCGAGCGAAATGATTGATATATTTATAAATGTTTTCTTTTTATCATATAACTTTATACAAGCTGATTTATAATTTAGTTCATGGACTGAAGTTGAATGAAATCAAATAAATTTCTTAATTGATAAATGTCTATTAGATTCGATATCAAATACAATATTTATTTCCATAAATTGAGGAATGTTTTAAAACATCTCACATTAATACTTCGCGTTACTGAACTCATTTCACTGCACGAATTTACTTCACTCACTTCATTTCACTTCAACTCACTTAATTCGATGTTTCTTCTTCGCATTCAATTTGAATATTAATTGAAAGCACTGCAATTACTTCGATACGAGGAATCGTTGTATACCTAACCTCTCACAAGACTGTCAGCGGAAGACATTTCAACTCAAATTTTGTGGTAAAAACAACAGCAGGCAATAATGGGG
Source organism: Gonatopus flavifemur (assembly GCA_018340375.1). Lineage (NCBI taxonomy): Eukaryota > Metazoa > Arthropoda > Insecta > Hymenoptera > Dryinidae > Gonatopus > Gonatopus flavifemur. The sequence goes on from JAFFJZ010000040.1 coordinate 1,553,327, forward strand.
TCAATGAAATGATGGGATACCTATAACTATCTTTTGAGTAGTGATTGCAACTTTTCAATTGAATAGCATTTAATACTGAAAATGTAACATTGATTGGAAGTGTATTACTGCAATATATAAAAAAGCACTTATCTTCCTTCAGGTAAATAATACTCCAAATCCATGTAGAAATAAGGATTATTGGAATACATTCAACCATAATCAATTCACCACAAACTTATTGTCACAGAAATTTGGCAATTTTTTTCCGTGCACAGCACATGCATAGGACATTCAATGTGCTAAAAAGGTTCGCAGAACATGCTATGGATATTCGTGTGTTACTTGGGAATCGATTATCTTAATTCTTACATGTTCCCATGAAATATTTAACGCATGGATTTTTGACTTTGTGCATAATGAAACGGAATAATGGATCATCTTGGTCTTATGCACAAAATAAACCAAAATATGCTTCCGATGTCATTTCGATATATAGATTTCGCAAAATCGGTATATTGAAACGATATCGGAAGCATATTTTGGTTCATTTTGTTCATAAGACCAAGATGGAAGATCCATTATTTCGTTTCATTATGTACAAAGTCGGAAATCCATGCGTTGAATGCTTCATTGGAACATATAAGATTTGAGATAATCAATTATTTCTCAATTTCGACCGATATATACAACAGTAACATTTGAACAATGTTTGCCAAAATTTTGAACTGAAAATTTTGAAAACTTAGCCGATGGGGGTTGATTTTCGGATACTCCTCGAAAAAAAGTGCCCTCGCAGTGAATACGATAACTTCCTTCTCTTAGACTTTTACTCCGATTGACTTTCAGAACTTCGGGGTAATATTCTTGAAATTTTGAATTGCCAGATCAAAAAATAAAAAAACAATCAATTTTTTGAAATTTCGAAACCTATTTCACCCCTCAAAGTGATGCCAACGACCCCTGCAGATACGACCAGAACCATTGGTTTGAAAAGGACACGACCAAAACTATTCTAACAAAATATTCGAAAATGGAGCAATAAAATCAAAATATCGCTCTATATACACTTTCTTCAAACAATAAAAATGGTCTTTATAGAGCGATATTTCGATTGTTGTGCTTCATTTTCGAATATTCTGTCAGAAAAGATTTGGCTCGGGTTGTATCGTCAAGGATCGCTGGTATCCCCTCAAGGTCATCAAAAACATCCTCCAGCGATACTCTTTTTCTGTGAATTCACGCATGGCACGAACTTGTCCCTAATGAACTTCCATTATGTCAGTTCCGAAAGAATTGATAAAGAATTCTTGATAATTCTTTAGGAATTCATTTTGAATACCAGGGACCCATGAAGAACTCGTAGTGAACTATTATAATGAGGACTCTTAAAGAATCCTACGATGGATTCATGAAAAAATTTTTATGAATTTATCGGGACGAGCGTGCTGTATGGGTTGATAGTCAATTTTTCAATTATTAATAGTTCCACAGTGTGTCTAGTCCGGGAATTTTCGTTTGTTGAATTGGTCATTTCGTTCAACCTGGAATTTTGATTGCCCGATTCCGATGGAATTCCCTGTCTTCCCGTGCATCGTGATTTTCCAATTAAATACATTATATCTGATTTTACAATAATCGTGAAATCACATTCGATTTAAATTTGAATGGATCACATATAATTGCAAACACGGGAATGACGTTTCTTTCCCAATATTTTCACATCGTATGGAAATATTCCGCTGGATTATTCTGAATGAATGATCTTTGAATGCAATATTGTTATTTAAGTAAGTCATTCTTCGAGTTAAGTTTCGATTTTCAAGTGTGTTTTTTAAGATTTGTTATTGTTTGAATTATTGATGTGATTGCTTAAGAATTCGGAAAACCGCTTCCAATGTGATACGCTGTATTTATTGTAAAAAAAGATGAGAGTTTTTAATTGTAAAGTTATTGATGAGTTGAACTCACGGAAAAATTAATGAATACATCCATTCCAAGAATAAGATGGAGTTTTTTTTGTATTTTCTTCTGATTTAGAGTCGATGTTTCAATTCTGAAAGTTTCATGTTCTGATTATGGTGGTTTGTTGTTTTTGAGTTCGTGAATTATTGATCGGTATTCAAAAAATTGTAATAATAGAGAGTAAAAATTGAATCATTTTGAGAGATTCTATGTTCGAAAACAATTATTATTGCAAGAGGAAATATTGACATGTATATCACTATGAATCCGGGAAATATCCGGGAATTGTCCGGGGATTTTAACGTTGGTGATTACTAGACACCCTGGGAGAGAAAAATCTCGTTTTTTTAATTTTTTATCATTTTACGTCATGATTTACGTTTTGATATTGTGCGATCACCTGTTTCTTATCCACGAACCTGGAAAACTCAGGGTCCCCCCAGACATTGAAAGTCAGGGAAAGTCAGGGAATTCTTATTCAATCAGGGAAAGTCAGGGAACGTTTGCAAAATGCTCCATTAGTCAGGGAAATCCATTGAAATTTATAAGAAGTCAGGGAAAATTGGAACATTTGATTCCAGCAGAAAATTTCCAAGGTCCATTTGTGTATTTTTTACCCAGCCAGCACAAATGATCAATTTGAATTCATAAAGACTTCCCAAAGACTCTCTGAATAGTCGCCGTTATGCAACCAATAATGAATTCAATGAAGTCAAAATCAAAATGCATTGAATGCCCGCAGAATTCATTATGGAATCTTGATACGCATTCTTTCTGAACATTGAGTTATTTATTAAGAGTTCGTTTTGAATTCGAAATATTCATAATAAATACATATTCATGAGCATAACGGGAACTCTTGTGCTGTATGGGTGAAGTATAAATTTCATTGAATTGCCTTGCGATTTTGTTTGCAAATACCATTCCTTTGGTTTGGTTCAAAACGCGATGTCAGGAGAATGAGTATTCACAATTGATCTATTGACTGTGCTTATTTTATTTCAATCCGTAGATCACCTCCAAACGTCTCAAAATACTGTAAGAAAAGCGGTGTCAGAATTAACACCGCGCGGATTCTATAAAAGTCCACTCCGGAATTCAGTGTTGAAATAATTCCAAATGGTATTAGAATGACACCATACGGTGTCGAAATAACACCGTCAGGTGTTGAAACAACACCATCCGGAGTGGACTTTACCTAACACTGCCAAATTTTTTAGAGTGAAGTGTAATATCATTCAAGGGAATATCCAAAAATTTTCTACCTTACTTGAAGTGAACAATAATAAATCACATGCCTAGAGTTCCACATCGCCGCAAACCTTGAATGGCTAAGTGATTTCTGAAGGCTCAAAAATAAAATTGTAAAATTTTAACCTCCAAACATTAACAAATTTGAATTTTTCCGTCCCCCACTTCCTTATGCTCGAGTCCCCTCAAAGGAGGATAGTGAGTTTCTGAATACGCCCTTGATACCATTATATGGATAGGGAAGTATACATATACATTCTGTCAAAAAAGTACCGGGAATCAGTGATGCCAGCATTTGGTCGACCGAGTCGATTTTCCCCCTCCATCACGCTCTATACAATCAAATCTCTTTTGTCGGAGGTTTGATTGTGTGTGTGTGGAATTTCTATACAGACAGATGTGATGGAGAGGGAAAATCGACTCGGTCGACCAAATGCTGGCATCACTGCCGGGAATTGATCATTTAAAAAGTGCGGCCAACGGGTTTGTCAAGGTCCATGAACCTGGAACCGCCACGAGCGATTTCGGGATAAGTGACTATTGGAGAATTTGGAGCTGATTTAGAGCTAATTCAGTACTGGACGTGAAAATTCAGAGCTCCTCTGAGAACGCTAGAAACTCTGGCGGTTCCAACTTCGTGGGAAGCTGGAACCGCCACAACGTAAGGGGGGTTTTCGGGGAAAAGCTTCTATAGGAATTCAGAGCTAATTGAGTGCTCTTGAGATCATCCACGGGAATTTTCGAAAAAATTACCCCTGGGGGTGGGGGAGAAAAAATTAAGAAAAAAATTTTTTTCTCCTGAAATGTTTGTGAGATGAATTGCAGGACTTTTCTAGACCTGCAGAGAAGAGAACCAAGCCGGGAAAATCGAACCCAGATGCCTGCGGAGGACATAAAGAAAATGTGCTGAAGACTGGGTCGTGGGCTGAGCTGGAACCGCCACAACATAAAGGGGGGGTTTTCCGGGGAAAAGCTTCTATAGGAATTTAGAGCTAATTTAGAGCTCTTGAGATCATCCATGGAAATGTTCGAAAAAATTACCCCTGGGGGTGGGGGAGAAAAAATTAAGAAAAAAATTTTTTTCTCCTGAAATGTTTGTGAGATGAATTGCAGGACTTTTCTAGACCTGCAGAGAAGAGAACCAAGCCGGGAAAATCGAACCCAGATGCCTGCGGAGGACATAAAGAAAATGTGCTGAAGACTGGGTCGTTGGCTGAGCTGGAACCGCCACAACATAAAGGGGGGGTTTTTCGGGGGAAAAGCGTTCAATGGGGATTCAGAGCTAATTTAGAGCTCTTGAGATCATCCATGGAAATTTTCGAAAAAATTGCTCCTGGAGGTGGGGGAGAAGAAATTTTTTTCTCCTGAAATGTTTGTGAGATTAATTGCAGGACTTTTCTAGGCCTTCAGAGGAAAAAACCGAGCCGGAAAAATCGAACCCAGAAACTCATGGGGAACATAAAGAAGATGTGCTGAAGACTGGGTCGTTGGCTGAGCTGGAACCGCCACAACATAAAGGGGGGGTTTTTTTGGGAAGAAGCTTCAATAGGAATGTAGAGCTAATTTGGAGCTCTTAAGATCATCCATGAAAATTTCCAAAAAAATTACCGTAGAGGGTGGGGGCAGTGATGCCAGTATTCCCTAGAAAAATCTTCAGATTTTTCGTCATTGGTCACTTCATTCCAAATTGAGCATATGATTGGCCGGTTTGACAAGAAATGACCAATCATCAGATGCTGAAGATTTTTCTAGGGAATACTGGCAACGCTGGGTGGGGGAGAAAAAATTGGGAAAAAAAATGCTTTTTTTTCTGAAATGTTTGTGAGATGAATTGCAGAACTTTTCTAGGCCGTCAGAGGAGGGAACCAAGACGGAAAAATCGAACCCACATACCTATGGGAGGAATGAAGATTTGCTGATTTGATTTGTTGAGATCAAGTACTTTGTTGAGTTGGAACCGCCACAACATAGAGAGTGGGAGATATGCTGACCTGGAACCGCCACGAGGGAAAATGAAAGTTTTTCGGGGAAAACGATATGTGGGAATTTAGAGCTATTTTGGAGCCCTAGGAATTCCACATGGACATGCTTGGTAAATGAGCCCGAATGTGATAAAATTGGAAAAACGTGAAAAAAATGGGAAATTCGATCGATTGATTTGTGGATTAGACGAAATTCATAATTCTATGGAGTGAGCAGTGGAATTCGAACTCCACAATTTTCTCGAACATTCCCATGGATGATCTCAAGAGCTCTAAATTAGCTCCCAATTCCTATAGAAGCTTTTCCCCGAAAAACCCCCCCTTTATGTTGTGGCGGTTCCAGCTCAGCCAACGACCCAGTCTTCAGCCCATCTTCTTTATGTCCCCCATAGGTATCTGGGTTCGATTTTCCTGGCTTGGTTCTGTCCTCTGCAGGTCTAAAAAAGTCCTGCAATTCATCTCATAAAAATTTCGGGAAAAAAAAATTTTTTTTCTTAATTTTTTCTCCCCCACCCCCAGGGGTAATTTTTTCGAAAATTTTCATGGATGATTCTAAGAGCTCTAAATCAGCTCTAAATTCCCATCGAAGCTTTCTCCCGAAAAACCCTACCCTCATGTTGTGGCGGTTCCAGCTTCCCATGAAATTGGAACCGCCACAGTTTCCAGCGTTCCCAGAGGAGCTCTAAATTTTCACGTCCAGTACTAAATTAGCTCTAAATTAGCTCCAAATTTTCCAATAGTCACTTATCCCGAAATCGCTTGTGGCGGTTCCAGGTTCATGGACCTGGTTTGTCAACATTCTTTTCGTTGTTGAGTTGGTACATTCGTCCTGTATATTGACGCGGAGTTCGACTGTCATCTGTCATTCAGTTTGTTTATAGTGCTCGATCTTTTCAGTTCTCTCAAGTGTGTCCCGCGATTGTCACAATGGATACAAAGATTGAACAAAGAATTTGTTTTGAATTTTGCGTTGCAAATGGAATTTCGTGTGCCGAATCGCTGAAAATGTTGGAGAAGGCTTACGGTGAATTGACTCTATCAAAAACACGTGCATATGAGCGGTACAGTGCATTCAAAAGTGGTCGAGATGTGGTGGAAGATTTGCCTCGCTCTGGTCGTCCATCGACGTCTTTAACTGAAGTTAATATCGATGAAGGAAGGAAATGGTGACTGAAAATCGTCACCTAAGTTTGAGAGAGATATCAGGTGAACTTTCTGTGTCTTACGAATCAGTTCGTACTATTTTACATGATTGTTTGGACATGAAACGCGTTGCCGCTCGATTAGTTCTGAAAGACTTGAATTTCCTCCAAAAACTGAATCGCGTACAGGTCGCTGAAGACATGCTAGAACGAGTTAATTTCGACTCCACATTCATAACACGCATTATAACAGGTGATGAGACATGGGTTTACGAATATGACATGCAAACCAGTCAAAAAGCTTCGGAGTGGCGGCTTCCAGCTGAGCCGAAACCGAAAAAGCCACGCCAAAGCCGATCAAAAGTGAAGGTAATGTTGACTGTGTTTTTTGATTATCGCAGTGCTGTACATTCGAAATTCTTGCCAGAAGGTCAGACGGTGAATAAAGAATATCATCTAAGCGTAATGCGGCGTTTGAGAGAGCAAATTCGTCGAAAAAGGCCAGATTTGTGGAAAGAAAATTCATGGATTTTGCATCACGATAATGCACCATCTCACAAGGCTTTCATTGTGAACCAATTTTTGGCCAAAAACTCAACAAATATCATCGAACAGCCACCGTATTCACCTGATCTGGCTCCAGCCGACTTTTTTCTGTTCCCAAATCTTGAATTACCACTTCGAAGCACCAGTTTTGAATCGATAGAAGATATTAAAGAGAATTCGCGGTGAGAACTGAAATCGATTCCGGAAAAAGCGTATGAGAAATGTTTTGATGATTCGATTGTTCGTTGGCATGAATGTATCATTTCGGGAGGGGACTACTTTGAAGGCGATACAATAGATTTGGAAGAATAAGAAATATTTTGTGTTTTATTCAAGAATTCCCGGTACTTTTTTGACAGAATGTATGTACTTATCACACTCATATTCAAAGGAATTTGGTGACGATGCGATATACTGGTAAATTGTAACAATATTCCATCATAAATCATGACAATTCCACAATTTCATTTATAAGCTGAGTTTGCTTAGTGGCGTCCTGAGTTATCCCAACTTGCTCCAAGTATTCCGGATTCGCTATTCCCAGTTATAGAAACAAATTGATTGGTTTGGTACAATTTGAAGCAACTTGTGTGCTATCTGGGTATACTTATTTGAGAGTCAGGCAAAATTTTGAACATGGTCAGTGAAAGTCAGGGAAAGTCAGGGAAAATGACTCTTCAAATTTTGGGGGAACCCTGAAAACGATCGTATATTTCGAATATTGACGTATACAAGGGTTATTATAAAATTTGAATACGATCTCAAAATGGAAAATCCAAAAATGACGAAGCAAACAAGACAAAAAAAATTGGTAAAGTGAGTGAAAAATCCGCACAGTGCAGGGGATCAAAATTCGATAATCCGTGCACAAGTTCTGAAGATTTCAGTTTTCCTAACACAACTGGATGAATTTGAAGGAGTGACACAAATAATTTTTTCCATCAAATTTTATTTTAATTGGTCTGAGAGGGGAAAAAAACACGTGTCTTGACTACAAATGTATGATGTAATATGGAAAATCAGATTTTAATTCACATTCGATGAAGCAACCCAGATAACACACGAATAATTCTTTTTCAAGAGCAAGAATAGGGCTCTTCAAGAATTCTTTTCGAACTAATGAATTCATATAGAGCTCTGGAGGAGTTCAATCTGTCGGACAGTAACAAGTTCTTTGAGAGTACTCAAACAATACTTCTGATATTCTTAAAGAGCTTGTTAATGTCCGACAGATTGAACTCCTCCAGAGCTCTATATAGATTCATTGGTTCGAAAAGAATTCTTGAAGAGTTCTATTGTTGCTCTTGCAAAAGAATTCTCCGTGTGTCATCTGGGAACTCAGTGAATATTTATTAGATGAAAATCAATGACACAAATTTCAGATATTTTTACAGTATTCATTAAAATATATGAACATCCGCAAATAGGCTCTACTACTATGATACTGCCTTCATCACACAATAAGACCAAAACCGACATTAGACTGTAATGCATATTTAATCAAAATAATTCCATCAGTCTTGAAAACCTTCAGTGTTCTGGATTCACTTTTTATAGGTTTGTTTCCCAGGTTCGTGGATAAGAAACAGGTGATCGCACAATATCAAAACGTAAATCATGACGTAAAATGATAAAAAATTAAAAAAACGAGATTTTTCTCTCCATATTCTCAAAGCGGGCATCTTTAGCTTTCATTTGAAAAAAAACAGTCCTGTAGCTGCTGCGCCTCACCTCGAAATATGAATTTGAAAATTACCCGTCCAGATGGTCAAAAGTTCATAAAGTCTGCGTTGAGAACCCCCGCACAACGTCTCCAAAGTGATGGAACGTGTATTTTCCGAATCTAAATATCCCCGCGAGACTCTCATATACTTTTGAGCATGAAATACCATTTGGATCAAAAGTTATTGGAATTTTTGTCACGTGGCGCGTTGTCTGTCGGGGAGCATTGATACGCAATTTCGCGAAACTTTATCATTTTATAACTCGAACAGTATGGGATTAAAAACAAACGGTTTTGGATTGGTCGATAGAATGGTGATAAGATTCGATGAAAAAAATTTCATAGAAATCCGAGGTGGTGGGTGTCATGGCTGGGTGAACTGAAATGGAATGACTCGGGCGAGGACCGTTGAGGCTACCCTCTCTCCGTTACATTTCCCCTGCGGTCCTCTTCTGGTACGTACACAATCAACGTTTGTGTACGTTTGTGTAACGGAGAGAGGGTAGCCTCGATGGTCCTCGCTCTCCATTTTGGCATCACTGGTTCTGCACGCAGATTGCACGCGAGACTAGGGGGGGGGGGGGGGGGGCTTCGAATTGTTATCAGGGAATTATCTCACGTAGTTCATGATCTTCTAAATATTTTCTGAAAAATCGTTCTCTGAAAGAAGAAAATAGGAATTAAATATCAAATGAACAAAGATATGACATTTTCACATCATCAAGGGTTGTCTTTGTTAAAAGAGTTATATATATTTTGGGAAATATCAAGTCTCGAACGTGAATATTTATGAAAAAAATGCATGCATAAATACAATGCATGTGAACTATGCTTAACATTCTCATAAGCCACATCCACTGTGTCAATTTAGAACAGTAGCGAATAGAGAATTTCTAGATCTGCTATTAATTTGAAAGCATTTGCCACTGTTGAGAGCAAGAGAATGTTGATTAGACCTCATTCATTTCAAACCCTTGGAAGTTCATAACTTTGATGACACTACACAGCGAAAAATTTTGTATCATAGGAGGTCCACTCAGAGTTTGTGTTGAAAACAACATATCAAATTCAGAAATTCACAGATTTTCAGTGTAAATTTAACATTTTTGTGTTGATTTGATACACTTTTTGTAGAGATCCTTATTTCACGTGTATATGAATACCCGTGTACACGTGTATTTTATGCACACGTACTTCAGTACGTGTCTTATAAAGGACACGTGTACCCGTGACTTATTTCACGTATATTTGAATACACGTGTAACATTTCATGTATTTATTCACCTATGTTCCATTACACATTTATCAACGGATTTTCATGTCAATTCATATAGCTTCCAAAATATCGATTTTGATTGACAAATTCAGGGAAGTTCAACAAGTATAAAAGCTTGAAGATAACAATCAATGTAAGAACATAATTTTCATGAAGACAATTCATGGAATGCTTTCCTTGATTTGATATGAAAAAAACTAATGCGCTACCATTTTATAGTAACAATCGATTTTTTTCATCATGTTGAAATTTATTGAATCGTTTATTAAAATGAATTCTATTGGTGATCGAATGATAGAATATTAATTGGCATCCAAAATCTTGCAATACATGTTGTGATGTTTTCAGTTCCGAAGAATTGATTTGAAAACATGAATAACAACGATTCATCAAATTTTGTGCGTTTCAATTTCCGTGTTAGTTATATGAACGATTCAAACTTCGAAAAATATTCCGAATAATATGAACGAAAAATGTTCAGAAAAATGATGTTTGAGTTTATTTTTGTTCAGAAAAATGATGTTTGAATTAATTTTTGTTCCTAAACTTCTGTTTGTAAAACCACAGTCTAAATCTAGTATTGATATTTCAAAAATTACGTAAACTCAAATGAAAATATGTCGATACAGGTGCATTAGTGCATATGAGACATTACATTCGTACTCAAATATATGTGAAATAATTCACGGGTACGCGTGTTCTTTACACGACCCGTTCTGAAGTACGTGTATATGAAATACACGTGTACCCGTGTACACGGATGTTTTTAGTACACGTCCAAAACCATGATCTCTAATTTTTTGTGTTAATATTCAACATAAATTCCGAGTGGACCTCCTGGGACTTACACGTGTGTTAAAAATACACAAAATTTTCCGCTGTGTAACATTGTATTTATATTATGTATACAATTTCGAGAATTGAAAAACTCATTCTAGGTTTTTCTTAAATGCCCTTTTTACCTTTATGTTACAGTGCAAGGACTGAATCTACCTAGGACAGATTCAGGAACACATCTCCTGACACTCCACCAGCCAAAATCACTCGCCTAACCTCATCCCTATCCTCCTCACCCTCTTCCGTATCCTTTTCTTCCACCAATTCCGGAGTACCCTACAACATATCCACCTCCTCTTTGTCAACATCTTCTAATCATCGCAACAAGATGGACAGCATGGATAACAAACCAGTTTTAAACGACGACCCATCAGTCACTTTAACCATTCGACTGATTATGCAAGGGAAGGTGAGTTGAAATTGTGATTGGGATTTTTTGTTCATCATCAGCTGATGAATGTACTAGTACCATAGAGATATAAGAATAGAGGAGGGGAGTAGGCCGAAAGCTGTAAGTAGAAATGTAGTTTCGAATAAACAAAAGAGTAAATGAGAGAGGAATAGAGGAGTTCTGTGAGAATGGTCGCTGATTGGGTAGCCTCTATCGCTCTCTCTCTTTGCCAAGACCAACACGTTTTCGGCCCACTCACCTCCTCTAGTCTTATATCTCCATGACTAGTACACTCTGAAACAAATAAACATCAGTTTTGTTTTGACTATGTTACTAAAGTTTGGATCGTCCATTGAAACGCATTAGGAATCCAATAACACAATATTTGGCTTTCAAAGATAAAGAATTTTGCAGCATGTTCTGCAAATAATGTTTGCAATTTTAAGGAGATAAATAACAATGATTTATGAGATTTCATGAGTTTGAATTTTCGTTTCGTTTCTATAAGCGATTCAAACTTCAAGCATATTTGACTACACATACATTTTTAGTCAAGCTAAATATCATCCGATTTCTTGAGGGCTATGGAATCCTTGGAGAAATGGGCGGAATTTTGTTACGTACTTCAAACACTTGAGTGGATACGAGCTTACTATCGGAGCACGGTTTTTTTGGCCAAATTACTCGAAACTAAATTCATGGAATGATCTGAAATTTTCAGGAATGATTCTTTGAGACTTTATCTTGGTCGCCAAAGGGCCCAAATTTTGAATTTCGAGAATAATTTTGGTTTTTTCAATTTTTTTTCGAAATTCAAAATTCAAGCTCTTTAGCAACCAAGATAAAGTCTCAAAGAATAATCCCTAAATATTTCAGATTCTTTCGTAAATTTAGTTTTGGGTAATTTAGTAAAAAAACCGCGCTCGGTCGGCCAGTTCATATCCTCTTAAGCGACAACACACATTGTAAATCGGCAGTAGGATGCTTGGAAGAAACAAATTAATTTTTTTTTGGCTCTTATTTTTTCAAATGTTTCTATTCGATGTAAAAAAAATTCTCACCAAAGATGGACGCTGTAACTCAACTCTAAGAGGTCGCAATTTTAATTTCAGTGTCCCATTTAATTAACATGTATCAGAAAATCAACATTGAATTTGATTGACATTAAATGTTTCCAATGAGAAACATTTTTTTTTATTAAAATGGAATTTTTCCATGATTATAACTAAATTTTTTACAAATAACCATTATATATTCTTCGAGTTGGATTTTTGAGCTTGGCAAAACTCAGCAACAACGTATGATTATCATAACTAAAAGTTTAGTTACAGCCATTTGAAAATTCCTGAATTTAGCTGAATTGCTAAATCTTCCAGAGGGATTCAGAAATCATATTCGTTCCCATTAAAATTCCCAATTCCCTTGAATGGATAATGTTTCACAGGGCACGTAGCAAAATTCTATCCGTTTTCTAAAGCTCGATGTCTCCTCAATTGTGAAAAACTGGTTGTTTCATAATGAATAGTCGAACTAATTAGAGAAACTATTTTTGAAAATCAAGGCTTGATGGTTGTCTCTTGTCTAGGTTTGCGACTCACCACATTTTTCTCAGTAAACATACATTAGATACATTATTTGTTGAATTTACCAAGGTATACATATGTTTTTTATACATCAATCTCCGTAGGGAATATAAATGAATACGTATATAATCTTCCAAAATGAATCTGAAGTTTGTATTATTCTTATTTTGCATTGAAAGAAATCATAATTTTATAAAATTTATTCGTTTGACTATTCTCGTATGCAAAATAATTCACCTATAGATATGTGTTGATATTGAGTACTTAAGTATCATACGGTGTATAACAAATGAATATTATATGCGCAATTTCTGCCATTTTTAGTATGTTTCAATTTTCCAACTTCTGGTTCCAACTCTTTTCAGTATTATTATCAATTGATTTTGATAAAGTCTGATGAATCTGATGAAGTTTGATGTTTTATGTGGTTAATCAGTATTCTATCATGGTAATCGAAGCAGCTAAAAATAACTTTGAACTCTTCAGAATAAAAATCAATTCTAAAGAAAAGTCAAATACTACGTTGAAAAGTTTACGATTTTACTTCTCACCTCTTAAGGTGTTCGATACGATGAAACTCGAACTCAATCGCGGCAAGATTGGGTTGATCTACATTACAGTTCAATCAGTCATATGTAATTGATTATTTACTACGAAATCGATTCAACCCTAAAGTATATCTCCTCGTATCTTTTGTACTTCGCCACACGTATGAGAAATTGATTTTTTCAGGGGTTTTAAATAATAATAGAAAAAAGTTCTCATGTGACCGGATCTTATACTTCCTACTTCGTTATTTTTAGATCATTTTAGTTTAGTATAAATTTGTTTCGTTTAGAGATGGATCCTTCAATTATCTCATTCATAGAATGAAATAAAAATAAATGCCAATCAGTTGAATGTTTTCAGTGTCACATCTAACTGCAACTCCTTCTGTCCTTTTACACGGAGAGAAATGTATGGTAATATTTACCATGCTAACATAGTATTCGTTCTTATTTTATTGAAAATCGTGAATGTTACTATGTGAGAATAGAATCTTTCGCCATTTTTCTGGTAATGATTACTATACTACATAGAAATCAGACGAATAGAACTCAAAGCAATGTAAAATGGTACTGATTACCATGTTATAATAGCTGTCATTCCAGTTAATGAAAATATGCACGTCAGCCCACTATTAATCATGGTGTCTACTGGTCGGGAAAAGTCGGGAATTCGGGAATAGGTCGGGAATTCCGATAGGTCGGGAAAAAGTCGGGAATGAGTAATGAATTTCGAAAGTGTATCTCCTTTTTCTTGAAATTTCGATTTCCAAAAATAACCGATCATTCTAATTATTCAGATGAGCTTAAAGTTTTTGATTTTTTTCGTGAGTGAGTCCACCTTTTTTGAATTCCTCGTATGTTCCATATGGATCTTCATTGTTTAAGATTTCCCAGATAGCACAATGACTCTGAAAGCATTCGAAAAGAGTTCTCGAGAACCCTTGAGGAATCAATGGAATATCAGAGAATAGTAACCCTGCTAAAAATTTCCTACAAACTTGAGAAATATCCTTAGATTTTGAGAAATATTCTCAGATTTTAAGAAATACTTCCCAATTTTCTGTCAAAGACTACTATCCTTTCGACCTGCATTTTTCTCCGGGATGCGGTAAAGCTCTACCGGTTGATATTATAGAACTTGAGAGGAATGTGTCTAGTTTTATCGTAAAATTTTCACAGAAGGAATATCAGTTATCCGAAGAAAAATGGTTCATATTTTTCCATATAATTGATACTTCTTCTATAGGAATTCTATGATAAAACCACATATATTTCTCTTGAATTCTATAGAATACGATGAGAACCGATAGAGTTCTATCGTAAATTCACGATACACCATCGTGAATTTTCGGTTCACAAATCTCATTGAAACCGATGGAAAAATTTTATCGTTGTCTGTGGGAAATTTTCAGCACGGCACTGGTTGTACAGTTGGAAGTGTTCCTGTTCAATTGAATCAGAGATCATATTACTACTATGTGCGTTTATTGAATGTTTCATGAAAATGACTTTAAGCTGTGTTATTTTTATAAATATCCCTACGATAATTTTCGATAATTTTAATTCCAGTCCTGATTTAGTGCATCCATTTGTTCAAGTTTCGATGATAATTCCTCTTTTTACTATCAACGGAATTTGTCAACTGATTCAAGGGTATTTAAGTGATGCAGGGTTCAGTTTTTTCTGACTTCATTCATTCAAAAAAGATTACACTCAATGTTAGATAAAGATAGAAGAAGCATCAGTTGAATGCTTTAAGAAGATTATTTATTTGGTCAGTGGCTATTCAGATGGAAACAAATTTTCCATCTCAACCAATAAGTCATACTCCAGCCAACACTACAACCTCGGGAACATGAAGCTTTAGGAACGTTCATTGAATGTTCCTGGAGGTTTGCGAACTTTCCTTGAACGTTTGTTAAGGTTTATATTCTCTTGGGGAATGCATACCCGAAGAAAAATAAGGAGTAATCCCTATTTAAATCGCGGTAGGTTTTACTCTAGCGCTCAGTCAATATATGGATGACTATTCTCGGAGTAAACGTTCTTTTATTGGAGTACTGTGTACCAATGTTCCAAAAAAATTCACTTTGTGAGGAATTAGCCGTACTAAAAATACCGTAGAAGCTACCAAAAAATTTTCACTAATTCTATGAAGTGAAATATACTCCTCCATTTTCGTTCGTCTAATGTATTCATGAAAAACTTTCCGCGAACTCTCAAAGTTCAGAAAGTATTCATTATGAAATAATCCTGAGCTGTTGTGCTGCATGGCTTTACTATTAATGCTTTTATCTAGAGCTGTCAAGAATGATACGGACTCAAGCATCAAAAGGGGCGAGTAATTATGTGCCGACTTTTTTCTTAAATTATTTGATCAATAAGAATTCAAAATGCATACCGTCCATATAGCATACAGACACCTGGGAGGGATGTGAAAATATCTTGCAAATCAGAATTCTTAACCCTCATCCTGACAACACATTTTTGTATTTTTTTTGACAGTGTATTTTTCTAAATATTTCATTACTAAAATCCTGAGACTACACGGAGAAAAAGGAATTCGCTGTGGCAGCGAAATCTACTTTTGCTGGGTTCCTTTTGCCAGACCAGCAAATTTTTCGCTGTGACAGCAAACTATTTGCTGTTTCAGCAATCTTGTTAGCTGCGACAGCGAATTTTTAGCTGTGGCAGCAAAAAATGTTTGCTATCCCAGCAAAATTTGTTTGCTATTCCATATATAATACTGAAAATTTGCTGGCGGAGCAAACATTTTTTGCTGCCACAGCTAAAAAATTGCTGTCGTAGCTAACACGATTGCTGTTATAGCAAATTTTTAGCTAGGTCAGCAAAAAATTTTGCTATTCTATATATAATACCTCGATTTGCTGCGTCAGCAAATTTTTTCTTTCCGTGTATGATCTCGAATCTCATTGATTGGGTCTTCAAAAATGCGCATAGTTAGTTTGCCCTGAACATATCATTAAAACGATGTGATTTTCATTTCTCATTCAAAGTGAGTCTCGAAGACTCTACAGTCAGGATGAGGGTTAAAGATATCCTACCGTTGTCTAGAAGATGTCCCATGCGACACAATCAGAACAATTGAAGAACTCCATTATTTTTCAAGAATAACGGAGTTCTCGAATTGTTCTGATTGTGTTGTATAAGACATCGTTTCACCCTTCAAATTACAAGGTACCTTCAAAACTTCTTTGTCTGCAAGAGTATTCGTGCTGTATTGAGTAATGATTAGGGCATATCTGAAATTTAGCTCTGGATATGAATTTGAGTTTCTTCATGATCTGTTGATATGAAGAATCTAAATTATGAAAAATTTGTAACACTTGGGGGTAGTTATTCTGAAAATTCTCTCATAACCACCAGAGATCACTGAAAGAGAGCGGAAACTCATATTCAGGGTCTAATTCTGGTCATACGATTGATTATTATGCATGTAAAATTTCCAGTGAACGCATGATTTATGAAAAAAAACTACGTAGGATTTGACATCATTTTTCCTGATGTTCGAAAGCCTTCGAGTATTTGCGTTGCTGATCTTGTACAAATCTAGTAAATAATGTACTGTGAGAAACTTTTTTGATTAATGACTATCTTTGCTCGTAAGCCAAGGATATTGAAAAATTCTAACTACGAGTACTCTCGATTCTCAGCAATTTTCACCATCAGTAATGGTGGACTTGCTAAATGTTAGTGGTTTCATTGTATAGCGAGTTACTATCCTTCATGGTAAAAATTATTGAGAGTCGAAAGTGCTCGAGAGTCGAGTGAGCTCAAACTTGGAATTCTTCAATGTCCCTGACTGACGAACAAATATCATAATTCATCAAAGATCATTCCTCTCAGTGTTGTTTACATGTTTTTTGTGCACAAAATAATTTTGTGAGAGGGATAAAATGAGGGTGGGATTCAGGAGAAGAGCATATAGGTATGAGGAGAGACTGGAAAGGCAGACGGGAGGGGTAGCCGTGAGGGACCATCCATAAACTACGTGGCCCTATTTTTGCGACTTTTTGAGCCCCCTCCCCCCATGTAGCTCTACCGTGGCTTTCTTTTGAAAGCCCCCCCCCCCCCCACGTGGGAACGAAGTTTTTCACGTTCATCATCATCATGAAGTAATCAGTCTTACGACTGGTTTGATGAAACCCTCCACCCCTGTCTATTATCCGCCAAACGTTTAATTTCTACATATCTACTACATCCCTTGTCTTGTACGATTTGCTTCATATAACTTGCTCTAGGTCTACCTTTACCAGTTTTACCATTCATTTTCCCTTCCAATATTGTTTTCAATAAACTCTCATGCCGTAATGTGTGTCCTATAAGATTGCTTCTCCTTTTCACGATGTGTTTCAAAAGATTTCTTTCTTCATTTATCTGCTCGAGTACTTCTTCATTTTTGACTTTGTCTATCCATTTTATTCTGAGCATCCTCCTATAACACCACATTTCAAAAGCTTCAAGTCTTCGTTGATCAGTTTTCCCCATTGTCCAAGTTTCGCAACCATATAATGCTGTGCTCCAAACGTAACTTTTCAAGAATTTCTTCCTTACTTCCAAGCTTATATTTTTTGAGCATAATAACTGTCTCTTTTGATAAAAAGCCTGTTTCCCTTGTGCTATTCTTGCTCTTATATCTCTTTCGCTTTTGCCGTTCTCTGTAATTATGCTTCCTAGATATTTGAATTCTTTCACCTGTTCAATTGTCTCGGTATCTATTTTGATTCTCGTTCTTCTAGCTGTTTTCGCTGCTGTACACATCATGAATTTTGTTTTGTCTTTATTTATATTCATACAATAGTTATCTAGTAATATTGTTTTCATAGTGTTGAGAATATTCTCTAACTCAGTACTACTCGTGGCCAATATAGCTATGTCATCCGCGAATCTCAACATACTTATATTTTCTCCCTGAATCTGTAATTTCACGTTCAACTAAATTAATTTCCATCAAATCAATTCTTATCCAAATATAACCTTAATAAAATTGAAATTAACTGAAATGAAAGATTTATTTCATTGAGATAAAATTCCTCTCATCCCAAATGGAATTTACTTGAATGAAGAAAAATCTTCTTTGATCCCATCGAATATATATCCATTTGTTATATTCAAGTGGATCAGTTTTCTGAATATTTATATAGAATTTTCTTCCAAGTACAACATAAATAAAAAACCACGTAGCTTGGAACCGATCCCCCCCCTCCCCCCTCCCCGATGTAGCCTAACGTAGCATTTCATCTTACCCCTCCTTCCCCCTATATTGGCTACGTAGTCTATGGATGGCCCTCAAAGTGCTGGAGGGAGATAAAGGACAGAAAGGCGGGAGGGAAGTGGGAGGAGGAAAGGAGGGACTGGTTGGAGGAAATGGGGATGCAGGATGAAGAACTGGAGGTGGGAAGAAGAGAGGGATGGGTGGGAAGGGATACTGCTGGTTACTGTTCAAATGTTTGTTCCTTTCTTCAATTTTGATATTTTTAGTTTTATTCAATATGAATCAATCAATATACATTATAATAAAGATTGGTAATTTTTACGCGTACATAATCTTTGCATTGCAGTTGAAATTGGGAACATTTTTTCATAATCTTCTGAAACTCACTCAATCATACGTACACACAGAGAAAAATGCTTGCTGAAAAAATAACTTCGGTAAATCTTCTTCGCTGAATTGGCAAAAGGTTTGGTGTTACCGCAAAAATCTTGCTTGCAAGATATTTGCTGATTCAGTAATGTTTCTAGTAGTCTATATACCTTCAATGCCGGATTGCTGGATCAGCAACCCAATAAACATCTTGAAAGATCAGTCTAAAAGATATCTTGAAGAGATCTCAAAGATGTCTTATGCAACAAATTTAGATATGTTTGAGATGTCTCCCAGAAAGACATTTTTTAGAGATCTAAAAGATATCTTTCTGGAGTAAAAATTCTGGAGATTTTTTCTCCATAAATCACATCCTTCAATTATGAGGAAATTTGTATTTCGCTGAAAATGAAGGATTTTTTCCTTATTTTTGAAGACTATTCCTTCTTGTAGGAGTTGAATTCCTCAGACATTGACGAATAAATCATTAAATCATACTGGAAGATTCTCTAAAGTATTACGGCCTCTAAGACAACTGTGCTACACGCAGAATAATCAGAACTTGTATCAACATTCAGTCGCAATTTTTTGTCAATGGAAAAACGTATGTGCAATCTGTCTATTCCCACCTCAATTCTTACAAATGTATATGAACAATCTTCGAGATTTCATCAGTGCTTCCACAATATTTTCTGAAATATTGTCTTGTTCTTGAAAAATATGAAAAAATTATATCGTCTTGTTCTTGAATGATTCTTGTAATGAATCATCTTGATCTTGTCTTGACAATACCTCAAGAATATTGATCTTGTCGATGAACTTTCGGAATTTTATATGTTTAAGGAAATATATAAATATAAATATACGCTTGTATAATAAGTAAAATATCAATAGGTAATATTCGGAAAAAGAAAGTTGTTATATTTATTCATATAATATGTATAAGGGGCAGGATCCATTACAAAAAATATAAGTATAATTACCCCCAACGTGGTGCCCCAACATTTCTAAAAGAACAGACCTATTGTGGCGCTGTTTATTTACTATCGTTTTTCAGTTTGAGAGAGATAGAAACTCTCCCGCCTATTTCAAAATACGGCTGGAAGAGTTTCTGTTTCTGTCTCTCTCACTCCCGCCATATACGGGCTCGGTCTATCTATACTACGTCTTTGTTATTTAACATTGTTTGTATATCTGAATATACAGTATATATAGATATAAAAAGTTCCTAACCAATACCGCAATAATTTACTTCAAAATTTGTCCTTACTGCATTGGTGATTTTGATAATACAAGATCGAGATGTAGTCAAGATCTTGACCAACTGATCCCGACGATACGCTTTTCTCGATTGGTACATACAGGGTGGGGCATTTAAAGTGTCGCGGGCGTTTTTTCCAAAAATAAAATGAGATACGAGAAAATTTTTCGGACAAAAATTGTAGGTTATCGAGGGGGACATCCGATGGTGGCCTTGGCTTTGACCTCAAATCTCATCTTCAAGGGCATTCTGAGGTCAACTCTTGTTTTTTAAATAGCATCTCATATTTTTCACTGCAGATTTGGATTCTAGGTCAAAAACCAAGAAACTTTTGTCTGAACCATTTTCCTGAAATCCGCAAAGATGGCGCTCTAATCGATATTGTTCCATACTGAATCTGACATTAGAATAACTCGAAAACGAAGGGTCTTGGAGGAGAATGTTTCGGACAAAAGTTGTCTGATTCCAAGGGGGACCCCTTGAACTGAAACGGAGGTGATGGGGTATAACAGACAAAACACAACACATTTCAATCGTCTACATCACTTGGATAATTTTAATGCAGTAGATGCTCAAAATGATGGCCTTCGACTTCAATACACATTTCAAAACGTTTTACAAAAGATTGCTGAACTCGTGCTAAAATATCTTCATTGATGCTCGCGCATGCATTGATGATTCGTTGACGCATATTCTCAGGTGTAGTCGGTGCTTGTTGATAAACTGTATCTTTCATGTATCCCCATAAAAAAAAATCTGGAGAAGTAAGATCCGGAGAACGGGCAGGCCAATGAACTGGTCCACAACGTCCTATCCATCGTCCAGGATAATCTCTGTCCAATATTTCTCGAGCTGTGACTGCATAATGGGATGGACAACCATCGTGTTGATACCACATATTCAATCGTTCCTGAATACGTATGTCTTCAAGTAATGTTGGAAGTACTTGATCTAAGAAATGTCTGCACTTCTCTCCATTTAGCGTATCTGCAATGAAGTACGGTCCAATTACTCGAGATCGAAAAATACCACACCAAACATTCACAGCCCATTGTCTTTGATGCTCTACTTGACGTAACCATCTTGGATTTTCTGTCGCCCAGTAATGCATATTATGTCGATTTACTTGACCATGATTGGTGAACGTCGACTCATCAGAAAATAATATGTTGATGAAGTTGTTATTGTGCATTTGCGCTAGACCCCATCGACAAAACTGTACACGATTCTCGAAATCATCACCGTGAAGGTCTTGATGCAAACAAATGTGATACGGATGGAATTTGTGACGTTTCAGTATTCGAAGAACACTTCTTCGAGAAATTCCCGAATGGAGTTCAATTTCACGAGAGCTCACGTGTGGATTATTGGCCACTGCAGCTAGTACATTAACTTCCGCATTTTTTCCGCTAACAGTTCTCATTCGATGTCGTTTTTCCCTTGTAACACTTCCCGTTTCTGAGAATAATTTTGTAATGCGTTGAAAATACCTAATGGATGGCGTTGTTCTTTCAGGAAATCGTTCTGCATACAAGTCATATGCTTGTCTGGGGTTCTTATGCACTTCACCGTAAATGTAGATCATATCGATTTTTTCAGAAACCGTGTATCGGATATCCATGATTTTCAATTTGTCATAAACCAAGTAATAATCAAATGTAACTGACAAACTGACTTTCAAAATCGTGAATTTTCACTGAACCCCGTCGTTTGTTCACATCGCGTGAGCTCTGAATGGTGGTAATGTAGACGATTGAAATGTGTTGTGTATTGACAACTTTTGTACGAAACATTCTTTTGCAAGACCCTTCGTTTTCGAGTTATTCGAATGTCAGATTCAAAATGGAACAATATCGATTAGAGCGCCATTTTTGCGGATTTCAGGAAAATGGTCCAGACAAAAGTTTCTTGGTTTTTGACCTAGAATCCAAATCTGCAGTAAAAAATATGAGATGTTATGTAAAAAACAAGAGTTGATCTCAGAATGCCCTTGAAGATGAGATTTGAGGTCAAAGCCAAGGCCACCATCGGATGTCCCCCTCGGTACCCTACAACTTTTGTCCGAAAAATTTTCTCGTATTTCACTTTATTTTTGAACAAAACGCCCGCGACACCTTAAATGCCATACCCTGTATACAGTGTTATTAAAGTGAGAGAAATTATGCACCACCTTGGAGGGAATCGAACCGCTAGAGAACCTACCTATATTCTGACCTACATAACCCATGCCTAACCGACCTGAGCTAAACCGACACTTGTTTGGACGAACGACAAAGTTGTCACCGCGTTCGATTCCCTGTGGACCAGTATGTGAGAATAATGACCAAATGAGACCTAATGAATGTTTGAATCAATCTAACATCAGTAATGAATGTGCAAAATATTGAATATTTGATCAATAATATGCCAGTGAGTAGAATTTAAGTTTGACTTTGAAAATTAAAATTTTCAACCTATGTAATTTTCTCACCTCAATACTGTTGGATTACATGTATACGAGATGTATTGTAAGAGCTTGGAAAATTTTACAATAACATTATTGTACTCCTGGCCATGGCGATTTCTTTTTCAACATTTAATTCATTTCTCAGTTCATGTAAAACTTGAATGTTTGAATCTTGAAACGAGTCCATATTCTCTCTTTAACGCTGAGTTTGTCTTATACGTATCGCACCGCTTACTCGTCATGAGAGAGAATAATTATTTGACACGTTTCGAGATATTTGGAATAAGTTCACCTCTTTCCTTCTAACCACATACTCTGAGTAAGGAGTTGTGGTTATTAGAGACATGGATCCGTTCGTGTGTTTAAATTTGCTGTATCAGTAACACACGCATCGAGTATTTCCATTGATCGATGTAAATATGTTTTCTTCACTTCTAGCAAGGCACTAATCGTATTATGATTTGAATTATCGACCGAAGCGACTACACTTGATCTATTCTATTATTGTACTCCGGTAGAGAATTCATCCCACAGTGTGGACAGAAGGAATTTTTTTATTTGAATTATATATTTCTCACGTCGTCACTCAAAAGACGTTGAGTTTTCAAATAATTTTGAAGCGTCGATTGAATATGAATAAACTTGGATATTTCACTCTGAGAAAGGTGGTATTTCAATCTTCAAACGGGTGAAGTATAAATGACTTTTCAATTACGAGTGATACTTTCCACTCTAGTTGGAAAAGCGAAGAGATTCACTCTATTAGAGTGATTTTATCACTCTTAAAAAGTGAAAGCACAATCCATCCCAAATTGGGAATGAGAATTTCACTCTTAGAAATTTAGAGAGTACGATGCAATTTTTTTCGACAATAGAGAACATGAAAGAATTTGATTACTCGTAGTAACGTGGAAAAATTTAATCTTGAGTAGCGCAAATGCTTTTGTTGAACATTTAAAATAGATGCGTATTGAATAAATTTAATTTTTTGTATCACACAACTGTCGGAATGATCTTCGCCTATGTATTCGAAAATGGGTTATCCAATTGATTTTCATTATTTTATGAATGGTTAAAAAATGAATGAAACAGCCCTAACAGCACACCCACCGTTTCCACGTCGCATCTCTGTGAAAGAGACATGGATAAAAGAGGGACATAGAAACAAAGTGGAGGAATGGAGAAGCGACGGAAAAATGTCCGGCGATCGCTGGTAATGCTGTACGGGATATGGGATTGAAAGAAGGAGCCTGAAGTTAACAGGCAAAAGCTAACCGTAACTGTATTAGCTAATGTAACTCTTCATAGGATTGTTTTTTCGAATATCCAAGTAGCCCAACAGCTCGATTGGAGACCACTCAATCAATTTATGATATGAAAAATATTGGAGTCAATTTCAAAGGATCCGAAGTTCGACTCGAAAACCAAAATTATAAAAATTCATTACTGTAACACTGACATCATGTAAAACTACAAGCACGAAGATTTCAAAATTGCATTCTCTTTTCAATAGTTTCATCCCACATAGTTTCCTACATTCCCTCATAAGATTGGAAATTAGGTTGCGTCATTGCAAAAAATTTGTATTATTTATTCCCTTTCAAAATATGCAGATATTCGATTGAAAACAAATTGCGATTTCCTCCTGCCCTGTATCACGTGCATTTACAACAGGAATTCGGTATACAATATGCACGATATAAATAAAAAATGTTCATGCTTATTATTGATTGAATCTTGAATGATTCATCATTAAAATTTAATATGAAAGTATTGATTTACGTCAATTGAAGTTTCTTCGTTGATTTATTAGTCTGAAAGCTATTTTGTTACCAAACTACCGAAACTATCTGCATTTGAATTAAGTATATAGAGAAACTACTTAATCATCCGTAAGTCAATCCCTAGTGTATACATAGAGAATGCTTTTTAGGGAGACTGCACACTATCTATTTGATAACTCCTACAAAAGTAATTCAGTACTCAGTTTCTTTGGTCAAAATGATGCCATAGGAAACAAAACAGTGAATGAAACTTTGGAATGAAAATGGAAGAAAATATATGCCAACAGAAGAGGGAATAAATGGCAAATGAAATTCCCACAGTTGTGGAAAATTTATTTGGAAACATTGGATGAAGCTGAAGCTACCGAACGAGAGCTAGCAGACGTACGACTACATTTTTGGAAGGGACTGTACTTTCGAGTTTTCTGATATTGAAATCCAACTAGCGGACGAACCAAGACTACTATCGGGATGGAAATGACCGATCTTTGTAGATTTTGATGCGCTGAATCGAATGAGATAGGTCTAGAAACACTTGAATGCATTTTGAACGGGATATTTGAGTTTTGAGTGCGGGGAAAAGTGGAAATATATCATGATTTACAAGTTTTTCCATGCCTTCTACCATTCAGAAAAATAAGTCGCGGTTCGGTGATAGGTTTTCTTATAGCTTTTTCAATGCCGAATCGAATGGTATAGGTCTCTGTGTGTTACGCGGCCGTTTAAGAGAGTTACATGGGGGTTGGAGTCTGGAAGTCTTGCGAATGAGAGGGAAATCGAGAATTACAATATTCGTTCCCTGCCTTTGACCATTCAGAAAAATAATTCGCGGTTCGATAACGGAGTTTCCTTTGAGCTCTTCCAATGCCGAATCAGATGGTATGGGTCTCTATGTGTTACGCGGCCGTTTAAGAGAGTGAGATGGGGGTTGAAGGCTGGAATCTTGCGAATGAGAGGGAAATCGACAAGTCCAATGTTCGTCCCATGCCTTTCACCATTCAGAAAAATAATTCGCGGTTGGATAACGGGGTTTCCTTTGGGCTTTTTCAATGCCGAATCGAATGGTATGGGTCTCTATGTGTTACGCGGCCGTTTTAGAGATGGAAAGGGGGGTTGAAGGCCGGAATCTTGCGAATGAGAGGAAAATCGAGGATTTCAATGTTCGTTCCATGCCTTCTACCATACAGAAAAATAATCCGCGGTTCGATGATGGGTTTTCTTATAGTTCTTTCAATGCTGAATCGAATGATATAGATCGTTATGTGTTACGCGGCCGTTTAATCGAGGTACATGGGGGTTGAAGTCTGAAAGTCTTGCGAATGAGAGGGAAACCGAGAATTCCAATCTTTGTTCCATGCCTTTTACCATTCAGGAAAATAATCCGCGGTTCGATAACGGGTTTTCCTTTAAGCTGTTCCAATGCCGAATCGGATGGTATAGGTCTCTATGTGTTACGCGGCCGTTTAAGAGATGTAAATGGGGGGTTGAAGGCTGGAATCTGGCGGATGAGAGGAAAATCGAGGATTCCAATGTTCGTTCCATGCCTTCTACCATTCAGAAAGCTAATTCGCTGTTCGATGATGGGTTCCCTTATAGCTTTTTCAATACCGAATCGAATGGTATAGGTCTCTATGTGTTACGCGGCCGTTTAAGAGAGTTACATGGGGGTTGAAGTCTGAAAGTCTTGCGAATGAGAGGGAAATCGAGAATTACAATATTCGTTCCATGCCTTCGACCATACAGAAGAATAATTCGCGATTCGATGATGGGTGTTCTTATAGTTCTTTCAATGCCGAATCGGATGGTATAGGTCTCTATGTGTTACGCGGCCGTTTAAGAGATGATTGAAAAAGCTATGGGAAAACCTATCATCGAACCGCGGATTATTTTTCTGAATGGTAGAAGGCATGGAACGAACATTGGACTTGTCGATTTTCCTCTTATTCGCAAGATCCCAGCCTTCATCCCCCATTTACATCTCTTGAACGGCCGCGTAACACATAGAGACCTATACCATTCGATTCAGCATTGAAAGAACTATAAGAACACCCATCATCGAATCGCGAATTACTCTTCTGTATGGTCGAAGGCATGGAACGAACATTGGAATTCTCGATTTTCCTCTCATTCGCAAGATTTCCAGACTTCAACCCCCTTTTTACCCCTTCCAAATGGCCGCGTAACACATCGAGACTTATACCATCCGATCCGGCATCGAAAAAGCTTTAAGAAAACCTGTCACCGAACACCAAATCTTCTTCATGAAAGGTAGAAGGCATGGAATGGACATTGGATCACTCGATTTTCCTGTGAACCGCAAGATTCCAGACTTTAACCCCCATTTACCCCTCTAAAATGGCCGCGTACCACATCGAGACTTATACCATTCGATTCGGCATCGAAAAAGCTATAAGAAAACCTATCACCGAACCGCGAATTATCTTTCTGAATGGTAGAAGGCATGGAAAAACTTGTAAATCATGATATATTTCCACTTTTCCCCGCACTCAAAACTCAAATATCCCGTTCAAAATGCATTCAAGTGTTTCTAGACCTATCTCATTCGATTCAGCGCATCAAAATCTGCAAAGATCGGTCATTTCCATTCTGATAGTAGTCTTGGTTCGTCCGCTAGTTGGATTTCAATATCAGAAAACTCGAAAGTACAGTCCCTTCCAAAAGTGTAGTCGTACGTCTGCTAGCTCTCGTTCGGTAGCTTCAGCTGTGTAATACCACGATGGTATGGCTCAGGAGCAAATTCAGTTCGGCGCTTCGTCATACCACATTGGCTGACTGTCGAATCAACTTTGGCACACAGCGGCACTACGCTCGTATGTGGGCAGCCAAGCTACTATAGTGCGACGGGCTCGCATACTACGGTAGCTTCAGAGTTCTTTCCGTGTAGAAGCGAGCTGAATATGGTGAATACTAATATCTGTTGCTCCTGTACTGAGAGAAACTCATAGGATGAATCTTCATAATAACAGCAGTAACTTGAGTAATCATGTACATTCCTCTCTCAAATTATGGCCATCCCTGCCTTGTCTTAGCAAAACTGACTGCATGTCCAGTATGTGCTGCTATGAACTTCAAGAAACTTAATAGTCCATGTATGATCAATATTACGGATGGTATAGTTAGTTTGACTGACTCAATTGCCTTCACTACGCTGTTGAGTAATAATAACTATTTTATTCGCGCTCGAGCGGAGTGAACCGAAACGAGTCGAACATAACCGAATATACGAACTCTCATTGCTTACCGACACTGTTTTGTTTATGAACGATTTTTTTTCTCATAAATGTGTTAATGGCAGGAAAGGAGTTGATGATAACTCGTATATGGAATATGCCGAATATGCCTATCATGATTCTCGTCTTAATAATCAACACTTCACAAAATCAATTTATTTAGAAACTCCAAAATTGTTTCAACAGTATCCTCTATTCATAAGTTCTCCAAACACTTATAAGAGATACGCAAAGCTTGGAAAATTATATTATTATGTTCAGTTTAGCTCAAGTGGTATACACGTTAGGTGTAGGTAGGTAGGTAGGTAGGATGTTGAGGTTCGATTCCCGCTTTCAGCACCCTGAATGTCATGTGCAATCGATGTTCGATGCTACAACTTCACGCTCAACTAAACAGTAATGAATGTCAAGCAATCAAAATTTTTGCTGCTTTGGGAAATTATTTCTAAAGACAACATTAACAACCTTCATAATATAACAAAAACTTTTTTATTGTTGAATCGGATTCATATTGTTGTTTAGTAAAAATTATCATGCCCATTCCGCGGAATAGATGATTTGTGTGGTGGAATCAATTATGCGACCATTCACTGTTTGGTACGAATAACAATGCTTGGGTAATCGAATGAAATACAAGTTTAGTAGAATTAATTTGACTTGTTATGGTGACATGAACTGTATGTGCATTCGGTTTCTAATACTAAACATTTGGTCTGTCCATGTTTCACTAAATCGTTAAGTACGAGATACCATTGGTTTGATTGATATCACTATTCAGTTTTCTCCGTGTACTTGGCAATACCCTTTGTAATACTTGACACCACATTAACCACAAATTGCATAGCTCATTCTACTGAAAACATATTAAAAAACATTTATTGCTATATTGAACAGACCTGACGAGAGGGGAGAACTGCCAGGGTGTTCCCCCCCGAGCCCAGATTTTTCCCAAGTACTTCATCTCCTTCCGTTTTTGTCAAACGGTCTCCAACTCAAATGAAACGAAAGATATATGATGAGGTATATATTTTTGATTTTGAAGTCACAAAACTTTGTATTATTCCTTTGCGAGAATAAAGTTTTTCAACCCGTAAGTCGCTTCCCCCCGGGCCCGGATTTTCTCTCCACGGCCCTGATATTGAATAGTGAACTATGTGAATGTGAAGTTGGCAGCTCAAATTCTTGAAGCGCATCCAAATGGCCCAGTTCTTGTGGCAGCCACTATAGTTCTATAGTTCTAGATGGGTATAACCGAAATAAAAAAACTTCAAAAAAGTGAAAAAATCACGCCAAGTACATGAAAATGCGGTCAATCCTAAAAAAAATCTAAAAATACATTCAAACGAAAATTCTCCTACAATAAGAATTTCGATAAGATACAACAGGATATGCTTCACTTGAAAAAAAAAGATGTGAAATCAATATGAGCTGCCAAGTACATGTGGTTATTCAAATGGTATGTAAACGATTTCTTGTATATTGTAACTTCAGTTTGTTTAAATTGTATTCGAAGCGATTTATGATTGTATTGAATTAACAATATATAGTGAGGTGAAACAAAAATTAGGTTCAACCATTTGACATACTAGAAACAACTCTGACCTATTTGAAACTCAACGTGTTGATCGTTTCTAATATGTTTTGAAATTTTTCACATACCAGAAACAGCGCTAAGTTATTCCAAACCAAACGCGTTAGTCGTTTCAAATAGATTTTGAAATCCACGTCAATGCGGAACACTTGGCGCGGCCGATGAAGATTTTATTATCCAACGTTTTGATCACATACTTTCAACAGAATTGTTTGAATACACTTGAGGCTCAAAACTCACGTAATCGGCCGCGCCAAGTGTTCCGCATTGACGTGGATTTCAAAATCTATTTGGAACGACCAACGCGTATGGTTTGGAATAACTTAGCGCTGTTTCTGGTATGTGAAAAATTTCAAAACATATTAGAAACGATCAACACGCTGAGTTTCAAATAGGTCAGAGTTGTTTCTAGTATGTCAAATGGTTGGACCTAATTTTTGTTTCACCTCACTATATATTGTTAATTCAATACAATCATAAATCGCTTTGAATACAATTTAAACAAACTGAAGTTACAATATACAAGAAATCGTTTACATACCATTTGAATAACCAAATGTACTTGGCAGCTCATATTGATTTCACATCTTTTTTTTCAAGTGAAGCATATCCTGTTGTATCTTATCGAAATTCTTATTGTAGGAGAATTTTCGTTTGAATGTATTTTTAGATTTTTTTTAGGATTGACCGCATTTTCATGTACTTGGCGTGATTTTTTTACTTTTTTGAAGTTTTTTTATTGGGATTTCAGTTCTTTTTCTGGATGTGTCCTTAACTGAACATAAATAAAATTCGAATGCTCATGTCTAATTTAATAGCGATCGTAGCGATGAAGAAAATGTCCTCAGATCATTTGTGATATGAAAAACTCACTTAGGTTTCCATCGGTCATCTCATCATTGGACAGCAATAGATAATCGACATAAAGAATGAAGAACAGAAGGAAAGAAAAGTGAATTCCCATAAATCAATACATATGTACAGGATTCCGAAAAGTAAATATTAATTGACCGATAAGTTGGCGCTCAAAGCAGCCCATGATTTTGTTTTAAACATGTATTGTGCAAGAATTCCCATTGTTTTTAAAATATGATTGTTAGGAAAACGAAACAAAACAGATTTTACGAACAGAGAAAACTTGCACACAATATGTTTCAGGTATCCAACAGAAATTTTTTTGATAAAACGAGAATTTGTACCATTTGGCATGAAGTTGAAAATAGTTTCCCAGCAAAAATGTTTCAATGACTCTTTAGGATTATTTTAAAGAGTATCTTAAAGAGATGTCAAATATTCATTTATCATGCAACAAAAAGAGATATCTTCAAAATATCTAGTCAAGAGCGTTTTTCAGTACTGTGCAAGAAATTTTTTAGAATTTTGTGAAATATCCATCAAAATCATTTTGAAAAATTCTTCAAGAATATTTAGTCGGTTGTGGTAATATAAACGTATACTATGTTCTTCAAAATCACCTATAGAAGATTATAGTAATTGAATTGTTATTTGATGAGCAAGTGAAATTATTGCTTTTTGAAGAAATATATGTATGAGTCTTTAGCATTACGTGGCCAATTTCGTTCTTCAACTCGCAGATCATGAATAAATATCCACTTTGTACCTTTACTTCGTAACATGCACGTAAAGTTACCTTCGGAAATACTTTTTCCCTGATGAAAAACAACGGCTATAACTTTATAAAAGTGTCATGCAATTTGGATTTTTGTGGTTGGCACTGCTTTTATACAGATATATGATATATCTGCATCTTGCCTGTTTTTCCTTCATCCACCTGTAATTCTACTCGAAGAATCTAGGGATTCATTATCAATTGAATCCACTTTGTAATCTGTAATGCCAATTGATAGTGGTGATAGCAAACTCACAGATGTATGGTGTATTCGCTTCATTTTGTTTCTTTCTCGTCCCCCTGAAACACTACGCAAAGAATCTGATACCATCATCGGATAGATCTGTGATATATCCACTGCACTTTTGCCTTTTCTTCGTTCGACTATGAGGTCACCAAATGAGATTGACAGTGACAATAGCTAGCATACAAATTTGTGATACGTCTGCTTCATTTCTGCTTCGTCTCCACCCACCTATGATTCTACTCCAAGGAAATGATGAGCCCAGCATGTTGTAAGAATCTGTGGCATATCTACTGTGTTTTCGCCTTTGAAAAAATCGCTTTGATATACTTCAGTGTGACTAAAGTAACTGGAGACCAACTTCAACTTCTACCGTTGGTCAAACTATTCACATCTCTTTGAGGTTTTGTCATGAACTTCACTCTCTAAAAACTTTTATATTTCATTGGGGTTTTGATGAATTCCCTTTCTGATTATGAGTGATGATTCAGTTATTGATTCATTACATAATCTTTAATCATCCATTTCATGCCATTCATTATCAATTGAATCCACTTTGTAATCTGTAATTCATACATTCAATACAAAATTTCCACAAGACCGCCTATATGAAATTGATAGTGGTGGTAGACGACGTACAGGTCTATGGTATATTTGCTTCTTTTTCGTGTTTTCTTATACACCTGTGATACTACTCAAGCAATCCGATAACAACTCTTGGTCAAAAAAGTATCAGGCCAATGAAGAAAGACAAAAACGACGAAAATATACCATTCGATCTGTACGTCGTCCACCACCACTATCCATTTCATTTAGGCAATTTCATAGGCAATTTTGTATTGAATGGATAAACTACAGATTATAAAGTGGATTCAATTGATAATGAATGGCATGAAATGGATGATTAAAGATTATGTAACGAATCAACAACTGAATCATCGCTTATAATCAGAAAGTGGAATTCATCAAATATCAAATATAATCAGAACGTGGAATCATCCAAAAACCCCAATGAAGTATAAAAGGTTTTTAGAATGAGAAGTTCATGACACAATCTCAATGAGATATAAGAAGTTTGAAAAACGTTGAAGGTTGAAGTTGGTCTCCAGGCACTTTAGTTACATTGAAGTATATCAAATATTTTAAATCAAAACTATTAATTCAACAAAACGATTTGTCTAGAGGCAAAAGCACAACAGATATGCCACAGATCTTGACGACATACTGGACTCATCAGTTTCTCGGAGTAGAATCACAAGTGGATGGAGACAAAGCAGAAATGAAGCAGACGAATCATAAATTTGTACCCTAGCTATTTAGCTAGACGATACACTGTAAGAAAAAACTGGAAATTTACTGTGCAACTGGACTGGAAATTTCCAGTGCTAGTACTGGAATATGGATATTCCAGTACATGTACAGAGATTTTGTTGTTACGTTACTGAAAATTTACCAAGCATAACTGAAAATTTAGTCATTGTACTGGAATTTTCAAGTTTGAGATGATGTACTGAAATTTTGCCATGATTTCGCGAAAATTTTACCGGCTCGTACTACAATTTTATAGTTCTTGTGCACCAAAAAAAAATATTCCCTCAAAAAGGACTTGAGAAAAAATTTGGAATTTAGAAAAAAAAACCTAATCGTTGGTATACTGGAATTATACAGGTTTTTAACTGCAATTCTCAGGTTTTGTGATGGAATTTTCCAGTTACTATGCAATTGAATTATACAGGTTTTGAACTGCAATTTTCAGGTCGTGTGATGGAATTTTCCAGTTGCTATGCAACGGAATTTAATCACTGTTGCACTGAAATTTTCCACTTCTATTGGACTTCGTCATTTCTGGCAGGAAAAATTTCAAGTCTTTATATTAAAAATTTCCTGATTGAGATTTTGAATAATAATTGTAATTGTAGCCAATGAAATTGATATATGAGGTTTTTCCAAGACTTATCCTCTTGTGTTCTAGATATGAAGCATATGTAGTAACCCAAGCTGGCCTTCCAACATGTCGCGCTATAGCTCATCGGTTAGGTCTTAGGTTTCAGTTGGTAGGCAGGTAGAAAAGTGTGGGTTCAAATCCTGTTAGGTAGACATGAGTTTCTGTCCATCCAAATGAATGATCAAAAGTTTCTCAATCATCTTGGAACACAAGGACCCTGCAAAATCACTTTGCGTGAGCAATTTTTTTTCAATTTTCATGGATATTTTCAGCATTAATTTTCCAGTACATGTCCTGGAAAAGTCCAGCTCGTGTACTGAAAAATTCCAGTACCGAGGCTCAGAAAATTTCCAGTTTTGATGCGGAAATTCCATAACGTTTGCACTGAATTTTTGCAGTACAAATGTGCTGAAATTTTCCGGTACATGTACAGGTTAATGACTTCCAGTACATGTACTGGAATTTTCCGGTGAAATTTTTTTACAGTGTAGCTGTCACTATCAATTCCATTCAGTGGCCTCTTAGTCGAGTGAAGCAAAGGCAAGAGTGCAGTGAATATATCACAGATCTATCCGATACTATTATTAGATTCATCGAATACCATCACAGGTGGATGAAGATGAAACAAAATAAAGCAAATATACCATAGATCTGTATGTTAGCTACCAATACTATCAATTTCATCTATATTCAAGAATCCGATAACAGCCTTTGTCAAAGGAACCTACTGAATCTTGTACAATGTTCTAGTTGAAGTCAATGCAGTAGAATGTAGTTCATGTTGTTGTTGTTGTTGTTGTAGTCAATGTAGTTGATTGATGTCTGATTCTTAATCAAATTTGGTTAGATTCAATGGACTGTTCCATTAGATAATACTCTTCATCGAAACTACAAAGACAATAGCATTATATTAAACGTACCTTTTCTTACCAGACATCTCCTCATGGTTTTCTCTCTGAAGAGAGATGAAAAAGATTTGGAACAGTTAGTTTAGAGCTTAGTTATTCAGTTGAGCTTGAGTATAGTCATTGTCGATCAGGGTATGCAGGGAGGACAATGTTTCATTCATTCACTTCTCTCGGAGCAGGCTCAATATCATCTGTTTCACTATTTGCTCATGATTCTATTGGGAAATAGTATAGATCAGTGGACTGTCCATCAAGGGTATGGTATATCCACTATAATTTTACCTGTAAAGAAATAGCGAATAAACTTGAATACTTGTCAAGCAAGCTCGGTATGATCTTTTCCATCAATTGTCTACGATCCTAATTGGAGGAATTGACAGTAGCTGGCTGTCCGTCAGGAGTTATGACATATCCGTTATGTTCTGGCCTGTAGAATGATTGCGAATCAATTTGAATCATTCCCCTTGAGCATACTCCGTATGATTCATTCGATCATCTGCCAACGACTCCAGTAGGAGGATAGGACAGTAGCGGACTGTCCATGAAGGAATCATGATGTATCCGATATGCTCTCGCCTCAGAATTTATAAATTTGAATTATTTTCCATGACTAAACCTTGTATGATTTTCTATGATTCGTCTCTGGTTCCGGTTAGAAGAACCACGAGTAGCAAACTATCCGTCACAGATTATGATATATCCGCTATGCTTTTGCCTGTAAAGGAATCTTGCATTTTATGAATAATCCATCATACAGAGCTTACCTGTGTATATTCCAATTTTCTGAATGTAGCAAATAGATTTATTTATACCTTTCTCAAACTTTTTCTGTTTTTTTTACAAATAACCTCTTCATCATTTATTCATTCATTAATTCATTAATTTTTTGAAGTAATATATAAGAGTATATATAATTCCAAGTTGTTTATTTATGTTTCATTGTTCTAAATAACCTGTAGTAATCTGTAATAATGTAGTCACCTGTAATTTAATTATTCTTTTAATATTTTAATAACCTATCAACACATCGCCTCATTGACAGGTTTTATTTGTTTACGTATTTACAATGTATAAACCTGTAGTAATCTGTAATAATAATGTGGTCACCTGTAATTTAATTATTCTTCTAATATTTCAATAACCTATCAACACATCGCCTCATTGACAGGTTATATTTGTTTACGTATTTACAATGTATAAACCTGTAGTAATCTGTAATAATAATTTAGTCACCTGTAATTCATTCATCTTTTAATTATTCTTTTAATATTTTAATAACCTATCAACACATCGCCTCATTGACAGGTTATATTTGTTCACGTATTTACAATGTATATACTCTACAGAGTAAAAAATTTATCTACCAATCATTGTACAGGTTACAAAAGACTGACAAACCATTTGGACAATATTGGAAGCACCTTATTATACGTTATTATATTTTACATACTAATGAACAAATGATCCACCATTGGGCATTCGAAGAAAGAAAGACGGAACAAATGATCGACTATTGGGCGTTCGAAGAAAGAAAAAGAGACAGAATAAATCTTTGTAGCATTGGAAATCGCCTCAAGGATAACAGGTCTTCGTGTTAAGAAGAAACCGATCAATCAGAAATTCCGAAAAGATGTTTTGATCGTATAAAAACTTCAAACGTTTATATTTCGGTAACGGATGGACTGATCAAGTTCGTAGTGTGCTTAATCGAAAGTGTGTAATCGTATTGTATAATGAAAGTGTAGTTATTTTTTTGTGACACACAATATGTGTCGAGTTATTGTGCATTGAACATTTTTTCAGGAGGTTAAATCTCGCTTGAGCAGTAAAAGATACACGGTAGCGGACGACTTCTGCTTTCTTCACTTAAAATAAGAAAAATACTTATACATCTTTTTTTCAGGGTTTTTTCATATACTTGGCGTCGAGACGCTACCGCGTCTCTTGATAGTTCCAATCAAAATGACGAGAAAACATGATTTTGCAAAAATGAGCTGCTAGCTTCTTCGAAGAAATCGTGGAAGCGCACAGAAATGGATGAAATCGAGGAATATCATGAGGTTCTAGGAATGTTCAAGGTGTGTGAGCAGGGTTCGCCGGATTCCTGCCACCTCTGGTTTTAACCATGGTTTTATCCGGTTTCAACCGGCTTGGATTCTTTTAGAAGATTCTGGTCAAAATGGTCATAATAGAAATACACACTGAGAGAAATGAAAATAGTAGAAAAATGATGATAATAATAAGGGAAGGACGAAACATATCATTGAAATTCAAAAATATTTTCGAAACCATCCTCAACCTGGTGGTTGGTTAAAGGAATATAAAGAATCATTAAAGCCTCAACTACCCGGAGAAACTCGTTGGAATAGTCAAATGATATTTGAAAACTTTCTTGCATAATCGCAGCATTTATATGAAAATTATTGATGAGCATTTACACCAGCTCATATGATACCCGATATCAGGCCCCCCCCCAGACATTGAAAGTCAGGGAAAGTCAGGGAATTCTTATTCAATCAGGGAAAGTCAGGTAACGTTTGAAAAATGCTCCATTAGTCAGGGAAATCCATTGAAATTTATAAAAAGTCAGAAAATTGGAACATTTGATTCCAGCAGAAAATTTTCAAGGTGCATTTGTGTATTTTTTACCAAGCCAGCACAAATGATCAATTTGAATTCATAAAGACTTCCCAAAGACTCTCTGAATAGTTGCCGTTGTGCAACCAATAATGAATTCAATGAGAATTCGATGAAGTCAAAATCAAAATGCATTGAATGCACGCAGAATTCATTATGGAGTCTTGATACGAATTCTTTCTGAACATTAGGTTATTTATTAAGAGTTCGTTTTGAATTCGAAATATTCATAATAAATACATATTCATGAGCATAACGGGAACTCTTGTGCTGTATGGGTGAAGTATAAATTTCATTGAATTGCCTTGCGATTTTGTTTGCAAATACCATTCCTTTGGTTTGGTTCAAAACGCGATGTCAGGAGAATGAGTATTCACAATTGATCTATTGACTGTGCTTATTTTATTTCAATCCGTAGATCACCTCCAAACGTCTCAAAATACTGTAAGAAAAGCGGTGTCAGAATTAACACCGCGCGGATTCTATAAAAGTCCACTCCGGAATTCAGTGTTGAAATAATTCCAAATGGTATTAGAATGACACCATACGGTGTCGAAATAACACCGTCAGGTGTTGAAACAACACCATCCGGAGTGGACTTTACCTAACACTGCCAAATTTTTTAGAGTGAAGTGTAATATCATTCAAGGGAATATCCAAAAATTTTCTACCTTACTTGAAGTGAACAATAATAAATCACATGCCTAGAGTTCCACATCGCCGCAAACCTTGAATGGCTAAGTGATTTCTGAAGGCTCAAAAATAAAATTGTAAAATTTTAACCTCCAAACATTAACAAATTTGAATTTTTCCGTCCCCCACTTCCTTATGCTCGAGTCCCCTCAAAGGAGGATAGTGAGTTTCTGAATACGCCCTTGATACCATTATATGGATAGGGAAGTATACATATACATTCTGTCAAAAAAGTACCGGGAATTGATCATTTAAAAAGTGCGGCTAACGGGTTTGTCAACATTCTTTTCGTTGTTAAGTTGGTACATTCGTCCTGTATATTGACGCGGAGTTCGACTGTCATCTGTCATTCAGTTTGTTTATAGTGCTCGATCTTTTCAGTTCTCTCAAGTGTGTCCCGCGATTGTCACAATGGATACAAAGATTGAACAAAGAATTTGTTTTGAATTTTGCGTTGCAAATGGAATTTCGTGTGCCGAATCGCTGAAAATGTTGGAGAAGGCTTACGGTGAATTGACTCTATCAAAAACACGTGCATATGAGCGGTACAGTGCATTCAAAAGTGGTCGAGATGTGGTGGAAGATTTGCCTCGCTCTGGTCGTCCATCGACGTCTTTAACTGAAGTTAATATCGATGAAGGAAGGAAATGGTGACTGAAAATCGTCACCTAAGTTTGAGAGAGATATCAGGTGAACTTTCTGTGTCTTACGAATCAGTTCGTACTATTTTACATGATTGTTTGGACATGAAACGCGTTGCCGCTCGATTAGTTCTGAAAGACTTGAATTTCCTCCAAAAACTGAATCGCGTACAGGTCGCTGAAGACATGCTAGAACGAGTTAATTTCGACTCCACATTCATAACACGCATTATAACAGGTGATGAGACATGGGTTTACGAATATGACATGCAAACCAGTCAAAAAGCTTCGGAGTGGCGGCTTCCAGCTGAGCCGAAACCGAAAAAGCCACGCCAAAGCCGATCAAAAGTGAAGGTAATGTTGACTGTGTTTTTTGATTATCGCAGTGCTGTACATTCGAAATTCTTGCCAGAAGGTCAGACGGTGAATAAAGAATATCATCTAAGCGTAATGCGGCGTTTGAGAGAGCAAATTCGTCGAAAAAGGCCAGATTTGTGGAAAGAAAATTCATGGATTTTGCATCACGATAATGCACCATCTCACAAGGCTTTCATTGTGAACCAATTTTTGGCCAAAAACTCAACAAATATCATCGAACAGCCACCGTATTCACCTGATCTGGCTCCAGCCGACTTTTTTCTGTTCCCAAATCTTGAATTACCACTTCGAAGCACCAGTTTTGAATCGATAGAAGATATTAAAGAGAATTCGCGGTGAGAACTGAAATCGATTCCGGAAAAAGCGTATGAGAAATGTTTTGATGATTCGATTGTTCGTTGGCATGAATGTATCATTTCGGGAGGGGACTACTTTGAAGGCGATACAATAGATTTGGAAGAATAAGAAATATTTTGTGTTTTATTCAAGAATTCCCGGTACTTTTTTGACAGAATGTATGTACTTATCACACTCATATTCAAAGGAATTTGGTGACGATGCGATATACTGGTAAATTGTAACAATATTCCATCATAAATCATGACAATTCCACAATTTCATTTATAAGCTGAGTTTGCTTAGTGGCGTCCTGAGTTATCCCAACTTGCTCCAAGTATTCCGGATTCGCTATTCCCAGTTATAGAAACAAATTGATTGGTTTGGTACAATTTGAAGCAACTTGTGTGCTATCTGGGTATACTTATTTGAGAGTCAGGCAAAATTTTGAACATGGTCAGTGAAAGTCAGGGAAAGTCAGGGAAAATGACTCTTCAAATTTTGGGGGAACCCTGTATATGTTCAATCCAAAATATTGCAATGAAGAATTAGGCTTAACTCAAGAACAATTTGATTCAGCTGTAGAATGATTGAAGAATGGAATTGATTCTGATTTTCCACGTATGCTCATAAATTATGAAGCACAGGAGTATCCTTTTCCAAAAACACATTTCTTGGAAGAAATATGTGAGAATGCTACTCCGGTTGCTTGGTAGAAATCCTTATTGCAAATCAAGGAAATGAATTCAGATTTTATCAATTTTGTTTCAGTTTTGATGAGTATTGTGGCAAGCTCTGGTTCAATAGAAAGATTGTTCTCTAATTTCAGTTATGTCCAAAATAAAGTGAGGAATCGATTAGGAAATGAGAGAGCGGCTAAGCTCGTATCGATTCATAGAACTTTGAACAACAATCTTAGTACTCATGAAAATACTGACAGTGATTCATATTCTAATCATTTATATTTCCATTATTTGATAATTCCAAAAAATTATTAAATTCATTTCAAAGTTCATCTTTAATTTGATTTCTCAATATTATTCCCGATTAGAAATTGGGTGGGATAAGCCTTAGAGTCTCATAAGGAAGCAGATTTACATTTTGAGATCCTGACCAAATTTCTACTCGGGTTATTATCACAAAATATTTCTCAGATCGAGAATAGTTTAATTTATAGAATGAATTTTCATTTACATTATTTCATTTAAAAAATGAGGTTTGAATAATGTATTTCATAATGCATATAATTTTAAAAACTGTGAATTCAATAAACCATTTTGGTATTATAACGTGTATTGATTATTTGGGGGGACTATTCTTCGATTCTCACTAATTGATACTACAAAAAGTTTAATTTCTCATTTACTTCGATTATACAGCTGTTTCTCGATTTGCTTTTAGCAATCCCATGTTCTATTCGGGGTATTACCAAAGAACAATTAATGAATGTGTATATTATTTTAACCGCAGTGGAAAAATAGAGATGACTTTCTGTCTCCATCAGCAAAATGATGATAAGAGCCTGCCGAAACTCTAATCCAAGGATATAACTGAGAAAATTTTCGGCTGGATTTTTTCAATGCGAATTTGATGGATACATGATTTGCACTGATTACACTCTATCAAAAATCCAAATATCTATCACGAAAAATGTTCCCAACTGGGTCACAGTTTGAAAAATTTTGATATAATTTGGATTGAAATTTTCCCAACAGAAGGGATGAGCAGAATAATATGCTTGTAGTGAATTCAGAATATAATTTTTGTATAATTTGGTTTAATTTTTTATTTTGGCCATTTTTGCCAATTTTGAGCCGGTTTAAACTAATATTTGCCACTGGCTAGGATGAAATCAATAAAAGCCGGTTTTTTTCAAACCCTGTGTGTGAGAGTGATTTCCGAAGAGTTCCAATCGATATATGCAATGCAAACTTTTTCAGATGAGATTTTCGGAAAATGAGCTGCTCACTTCTTCAACGGAGTCGTGGAAGCACACAGAAATGGATGGAATCAAGGGATATCATGCAGTTCTAGGAAAGTTTAAGATGTGTGAGAGTAATTTCCTAAGAGTTCCAACCGATATATGCAATACGAACTTTTTGGAATGAGATTTTCGGAAAATGAGCTGCTAACTTCTTCAGTGGAGTCGTGGAAGCGCACAGAAATGAATGGAATCGAGGGATAATATGGAGTTCTAGGAATGTTTAAGGTGTGTGAGAGTAATTTCCGAAGAGTTCCAACTGAAATATGCGATCCGAACTTTTTGCAATGAGATTTTCGGAGGATGAGCTGCGGACTTCTTCAATGAATTCGTGAAAGCGCACAGAGGATACATTTAATCAAGGAGTATCATGGAGTTCTACGTACATTTGGGATGTGTGGGAGTGATTTCCGGAGAGTTCCAATCGATATATGCAATAGGAACTGTAACGTTAAAAATGAATGAGCTTAAAGAATCTCATTTCATTTTTCAACGGATTCGTACCGCTGGACCCTCAGGATAGCTTGGATGGGTTATTTGTCCAAATTAAAATCTATTCTCTATTCGAACTATAAATTTATTTTAATGTTTACATATATAAAAAAAAATTTAGCGTTTATATTATTTCACCCCAGTTTCAACTGCCTGGAGAAGTGTACGAAGGCTTCTGAAACAGACGATATACCACCCTTCTATAATGTTTATTTAATTCTTTAATATTATTCGATCGTCGATTGAATTTATCTAATGGTGGAGCTCAGGTTTTGGTTATCCGAATCGCAAAGTGATTCGATTCCAATTTATCATCATCGCTCTTAATCGTGTCGAGAAATTTTATATCGAATTTTCAATGTTACATATTTCTTAACTATTCTTATCTAATGGAGCTGTCCTTATCGCATTTCATGCATTTATCCTGCCTAAGTCCCGGGTTAGGGGGTTCAGCCAAGAATAAACCACGAAAGAAATCATGAATTTAGTCGTTGATTGGTGATCGCCGCTAAGTCTCTTTTTGATTAGGGGTTCACGATGCAAGACCACGAATCAACGCGTTTCTAAACCGTTTCTTCGGTAATACGGATTTTTTTATTTAATATCTACTCCTGAATGCCGCTAAGTCCCTTGTCGGGGTTCACGATGCATACAGGAATAGGTATTCTCCAGGAGTTAATCTGTCCCGACCACACTTAAAGTACCGCTATGGTAGCGGGATTCGGTGTGAGCCGAGGCGGAGAAACTCCTCGGAGGCTGTAAGAAAGAAAAATTCTAATTTCGCATATACCTGTGGTATATGCGTATCAGTACTTCGATTTACTCGAAGTTCGAATGAAAGTACATTGACTTTATTCGATAAGAACAACTCGAAGATATGAGGTGAAATTACCTCAATTATAGTATCAGTACCTTAATTATGAATATAGGAAAGATTGGAAAAGAAAACATTCCTAGCGTTAATTCGAGAAGCCACAAGCTCATTACATTTATGATAAGCCATACCACCGACCGATAACCACGCCGGCGTACTCAAGGTAATGAGAAAGTACCCGTTACCTGGGCAAGCACTCAGCGCGGCCGTCGGTAAAGACGGGTGACTCGTTGATCGATTCTTAATACATATATATATCTACACCGTTACAGAACTTTATGACACAAGATTTTCGGGAAATGAGCTATTACCTTCGTCAATGGACATCTTCATGAAACGGATACCATCAGAGGAGGTAGAGTACTTCCAGATATGTCGGAAGAGGAGAGGGTAGAAAGATTTGGGAAGCGTTACAGTAGATGTGTGCGAGTGAATTTTTTGAACCAGAAATTTGTAGATGGACGGATGAAGTTCCATTATGAATTTGAGACCACCCAGAGATGATTCATATGAAATTGACGGGGCTAGCGTAGATCTGGACATGTCGCAGCTGTGGTAGGAAATTTCGTGTGGAATTTTAGTACGAAAATATCCAGCATGCCCTTTTATGAGTTCCGGCCAACAGCTCATCGGAATCTCGTAGAAGAGTACAAGAACTCACTGATATCAGTGAGATTCCACATGGTACTGATGGATTCTGAAGAGTTCTGTCAAGAACATAACATCGGGGAAAGCCCCGAGTTCACGCAGTTTTCACGAGTCCCAGTCAGCAGCTCATCAGAATCTCGTAGGAGAGTACGAGAACCCATTGATGTCGATGGGCTTCCACGTGGAACTCGTCAATTCTCGACAGTTCTGCCGGACATGAGGCAGAGTCATTGGATAAAACCCCTCGGTTCTCGTATTCTTCACGAGTTCCAGTCAGCAGCTCATCGAAATCCTGTAGGAGAGTACAACAGCTCGCTGACATCAGTGAGCTCCCACGTGGTACTGATTGATTCTGAACAGTTCTGTCAAGAATTGGACCATAACATCAGGAAAAGCCCTGAGTGAACGCAGTGCTCATGAGTTCTGGCCAGCGGCTCATCAAAATTCCGGGGGGATCTACGTCGTGGGTTGTGAAGAGTTCTATACGCAATCCCCTATGAATTTCGAAATATATCCCAAAAAGATTACAATACCTACGAACGTCGAGATCAAGTTCTGACTGCCACATGTGTTTGAGAGTACGGAACCCTGAGATTAAGGCGCAGAACTCGTTGTCATTGTAACAGAACTGCGGTTAAAGTGGATGGCCACGGCCAAACGTACTTCCCGATGAACACCCTCAGTTCTGGGGATTTCCATAGGACTTCTAATCATTTTGGGAGGAGTTCTGGGTGGATATCTATAGAGAGATTGTAGAACATTCACGATTCAGCCTAGAACTCCCAGTACTTGGGTTGGAACTTTGAGAAAATCTCCATCCTTGATGATCATACTTCCAGGCGTTTCATGAAGTGGAAGCTGTCGGCCGCAGGGGTTATGTTTTGGCTGGGACTGTACCTGAACAAAACGACCGAACTATTTAGATATTTTCTCCATAAAAACATGCTAAAATGAGATAATGATGATATCTAAAGATATGAATTTGTAGTATTTGAGACGAGGAATTCGAAAATGGAAGATTTTTCACGATAGGAGGTCGTTTTCATAGGATTTTTTGCAGAGAAACGAGGAGTTATATATTGGTTCTAACGAATTTCATCACCTACTGATGAGACGACGTCCGATTCGGAGGATAAAATGCATCAATTCTTATAGAAAATTGTCCAAGGATAATTGATCCAGTGATATACAGCTCATTCCGGTACGCGGCCGTGTTCTTGATTTTTCACGCTGACAGTCGTTGACGGGTATTTGACGGAATTCTCAATACATATGCAAATTCTTCCATCGGCTGCAGGGTTCTCGTTCGATTGGAAGAATCTGATACATCGATTCTTATAGGGAATTGTCCAAGGAATCCGATGGTGTACGGCTAATTCCGGTACGCGACCGTTTTCATGCAGTTTTCGTCGAAAGAAGGCGAGAATTTTGTCAATTTGCACACGATTTGCATGAATTTCG
This sequence comes from Gonatopus flavifemur, assembly GCA_018340375.1. Taxonomy (NCBI): domain Eukaryota; kingdom Metazoa; phylum Arthropoda; class Insecta; order Hymenoptera; family Dryinidae; genus Gonatopus; species Gonatopus flavifemur. The sequence continues at coordinate 1,597,356 of JAFFJZ010000040.1, forward strand.
TTATTTGAAGACAAGTCGACGTCCGATTCTTGGGGTAAAATCTATGGATTCTTATGAGGAATTGTCTGCAAAATCCAGTGATATACGGCTCATTCCGGTACGCGGCCGTGGTCTCGATTTTTCACGCCAAAAGTCGTTGACTGGTATTTGACGGAATTATCAATACATATGCAAATTCTTCCATCGGCTGCAGGGTTCTCGTTCGATTGGAAGAATCTGATACATCGATTCTCATAGGGAATTGTCCAAGGAATCCAATGGTGTACGGCTCATTCCGGTACGCTGCGGTGTTCTTGACTTTTCACCCCAAAAGTCTCATCAAAATTCTCAGATTGTACTCCAAGAATCGGACGTCGACTTGTCTTCAAATAACGAAATGCATTCTGTGGAAATTGACAAAAATCTCCCCTTATCTCGACGAACACTCCATGAAAACGGCTGCGTACCGGAATGAGCCATACACCTTTGGATTCCTTGGACAATTTCCTACAAGAATTGATGCATCTCATTCTTTCAATCGAACGAGAACCCTGCAGCCGATGGAAGAATTTGGATAATCTCGATTATTCCGTCAAATACCAGCCAACGCGTTACGTGAAAATCAAGAACCTGGCGGCGTACCGGAATGAGTCGTATATCATTGGATTCTGTAGACAATTCCTTATTAAAATTCATTGAATTTACTCCAAGAATCGGACGTCGACTTGTCTTCAAGTAACGAAATTCATGCAAATTGTGTGCAAATTGACAAAATTCTCGCCTTCGCTCGACGAAAACTGCATGAAAGCGGCCGCGTACCGGAATGAGCCGTACACCATTGGATTCCTTGGATGATTTCCTATAAGAATCGATGTATCAGATTCTTCCAATCGAACGAGAACCCTGCAGCCGATGGAAGAATTTGCATAATCTCGATTATTCCGTCAAATACCAGCCAACGCGTTACGTGAAAATCAAGAACCTGGCGGCGTACCGGAATGAGTCGTATATCATTGGATTCTGTAGACAATTCCTTATTAAAATTCATTGAATTTACTCCAAGAATCGGACGTCGACTTGTCTTCAAGTAACGAAATTCATGCAAATTGTGTGCAAATTGACAAAATTCTCGCCTTCGCTCGACGAAAACTGCATGAAAGCGGCCGCGTACCGGAATGAGCCGTACACCATTGGATTCCTTGGATGATTTCCTATAAGAATCGATGTATCAGATTCTTCCAATCGAACGAGAACCCTGCAGCCGATGGAAGAATTTGCATATGTATTGAGAATTCCGTCAAATACCAGTCAACGACTTTTGGCGTGAAAAATCAAGAACACGGCCGCGTACCGGAATGAGCCGTGTATCACTGGATTCTGCAGACAATTCCTCATGAGAATCCATAGATTTTACCCCAAGAATCGGACGTCGACTTGTCTTTAAATAACGAAATTCATGCAATTTCTGTGGAAATTCACAAAAATCTCCCCTTCTCTCGACGCAAACTCCATGAAAACGGCCGCGTACCAAAATGAATCATATACCATCGGATTCCTCAGACAAAATCCTATAAGAATTGATGCATTTTATCCTCCGAATCGGACGTCGTCTCATCAGTAGGTGATGAAATTCGTTAGAACCAATATATAACTCCTCGTTTCTCTGCAAAAAAATCCTATGAAAACGACCTCCTATCGTGAAAAATCTTTCATTTTCGAATTCCTCGTCTCAAATACTACAAATTCATATCTTTAGATATCATCATTATCTCATTTTAGCATGTTTTTATGGAGAAAATATCTAAATAGTTCGGCCGTTTTGTTCAGGTACAGTCCCAGCCAAAACATAACCCCTGCGGCCGACAGCTTCCACTTCATAGGCGTTTTTATAGTTGTACTAGGTCTGTCAAGAGTTTTCGGTTTCGAAGATTGAGTTCTCAAAATTCGATTTTTGGGAGCGGGGAACTCTGCGGGTTGCACCCAGAACTCAGAGTGATCAGATCATTTAGTGTGTCAGAATTATTCTTCACGGTTCATACAATTTCCTGATCGTCGACGTCAGTTCTCCAGTGATCCATCTGAGTTCTGGATTCTCTAGCAACAGTTGTGCTCAATATTCGCTTTGGAGATTGTGGAACTATGAGTATTGAATCCGGAACTCCCACTACCACAATGAGAACTGTGGATGCATTTTTACTCCACTGAAGCCTACTTCCTATTGTTCGTGTCTGTCCATGTAACCTCAATCCTTACAGATACCTGATTCTCCTGAGCACCCTTGGAATACTCTCACTTCCAAGACTGCTCGCTTCCAGAACTCCCTCCTGTATGACCATTTCTCAGATTCGGTGTGCTGGTGGAAGACTTTTTTTCTTTCCTGTCTACCGCGTATGTCAGAACTATTCTCAAAAATTATCAGGAACTGTGGAACTTCTCTCCCAGATAGAATAATTATCATACAGTGGACCATTTTGTTCATAATAGGGTGGAGCATCAATTTCTTCCATCATTTTTTGAAAAAAAAGTTCCTCATATTCATCAATTGAACTATTTTCAGGACTGATTGGGAACTGCAGAACTATACGGATGGAATACAGAATTCCATCGAAAAATCTTCCTTTGTAAATATGGGGTGCAACGTCAGTTTCTACTCTCATTGTTTGAAAAACAAATTTCTCACTTATATCGACGGAACTATTCTCAGGACTGATTGGGAGCTGTAGAACTATGCGAATGGAACACAGAACTCCAGTGAAAAAATTTTTTCTGTAAATGAGGTGCCAACTTGACGGGCACAAGTTCCGCATCGGACTCCCCTGCGTCTTCAAGCCTTCCCGAACTATTTCAGGAATCCGAAGCATTAAAAAAAGAGCAGCTCATAGCACCTGGAAGTAGGGATCCAAGACCTCATTGATATCAGTGAACTCCTGCCAAGAAATCGTGGATTTCCAACAGTCGCAAATAGTTTCATAATCAACTTCTCAAGAATTTTGTATTCGTTCCAAAAGTATCAAAGTTCTGAAGTGTTCTGGGCAGCGCATCAAAATTGAGTAGCCAACTCTACCTCCTCCGATGGTATCCGTTTCATGAAGATGTCCATTGACGAAGTTAATAGCTCATTTCCCGAAAATCTTGTGTCATAAAGTTCCTATTGCATATATCGATTGGAACTCTCTGGAAATCACTACCACACATCCCTAATGTACGTAGAACTTCATGAAATTCCTTGATTAAATTTATCTTCTGTACACCTTCACGATTTTATTGAAGAAGTCAGCAGCTCATTCTCCGAAAATCTCATTGCAAAAAGTTCGTATTGCATATATCGGTTGGAACTCTTCGGAAATTACTCTCACACACCTTAAACATTCCTAGAACTCCATGATATTCCTCGATTTTGTCCATTTCTGTGCGCTCGCACGATTTCATCGGAGAAGTTAGCAGCTCATTTTTGCAAAATCGTGTTTTCTCGTCATTTTGATTGGAACTATCGGTTACACTCATCTAGAACTATAGAACTATAGTGGCTGCTACTAGAACTGGGCCATTTGAATGCGCTTCTGGAATTTGAGCTGCCAACTTCACATTCATGTGAACTATGCTATTTTCCAAAGAGACATTTTTCTGCGTGCCGTGGCTATAGAGAAGCTATGTGTTACGTTTTTTCAGTACACTAAGAAAAAGAAACATTATTGTGCAGCGTCCAGGCAGCGTTGATTCATGTCCAATAGAAATTTCAAATCAGCCATCACGAGTTGCTCGCCAGATATCAACTATTTGCGTGCAGAACGTACCCAGTAATGTCTTGGACGCGAATAATTGATGTCTGGCGAGCACCTAGTGATGACTAATTTGAAATTTCTTTTAGACATGAATCATCGCTGTCTAGACGCTGCACAGTAATGTTTCTTTTTCTCAGTGTAGAATGAAATATATTTCAGATTTTCAATACTAATGGAGACTCGCACAACATATTATGATTTTAGCTACTGTTACATTTCAGCTGTCACCATGAAAGATTCAACTCAGACAACAAGCAGTCTGGTTTATACAAAATAAAAATGAGAGTTAGCATTTTCAAACCCCTTGATTTGTAAAAAATTCTGTTCATAAGGAACGTCGACTGCACACCTATAGGGAAATTTCTGTGTATTGCGTAAAATTTTGTAGGGGTAAGTGAGGAAGAGATTGCGCAGTTTGGGGAAAATCAGCTGTTGAGGAATAACGATACAGAATGAAATGAAAAACATTCTCAGTATTGAAAGTTCTCTTGTCCCTTTATTCGAATTCGTGAGTAGTCAATGATAAAAATTAACATACCAGTCATCAAATAATATAGAAAAACGTATGTTCTTGCTTCATCTTTACCTCAACATTTGGGGTGAGATGACGCATTACAGACAATGATATAATCCTTTAAATATTACTGAATCAAGCGTACTTTAACATAAAACTGAAGTCTCAAGTTGGCGATTATCCTCCCCTAACATTTTTCCGTCCACAATCATCACAATTTGATTTATATGAGGTGCAATTCTCATGTCACCACATTTTGCAAACCACGCACTGGATCCAATCACATTTTTCAGTAGCTCTTCGTAATCTTTTCGGTATAACACGTTTTACGACTTTGTCATCAGAACTCCATTTTTTTCACGTAAAACCTTCTTTCGCTTCCCCTTTTGTAGTTGTTTGTGTTGTTTCTCTTCTGCCGATTTTTGTTTCTTTCCTATATTTTCTGTGAAATTCAAAACAGATTCTGATTGCTTGAACCTAAGTTGTTTCGGATCCACTTTTGGCATTGGTTGAATTCTTTGCAAAAGAGTAGATGATGACTCTAGAGATGATGTTACTGATGGAAGATCCTGTATGGGCGCCTGATTGCTGGATGTTGTTTGCGTCTGTTTTGGCCTGGACAATACTTGACTATTCAGAAAATGCTGATCAATAGCTGATGTTGTTGCAGGACTATTAGTTGTCGAACAAGGAGAAGGGATTGGTTGGATAAAAGTTACAGACTGAGAAGCCTCATTATTTTTGAACATGTAATCTGGAATAACGTTTCTGTTGGAAGGATACAGGCCTATTACTCTGAAACCACTTGTAACACTTGAAACTGATGCGGCTTTTGCCCACGCTTCACCCAGCATGTGCCCGATTCTTGCTCGACACACTCCCCCAATAGGATTACTACGTATAGCTGTTTGAGTTGCATCCCCGAAGTATTGTTTTTAAAGGACCAAGAAATGACCGATCTAATGGTTGGAGAGCATGTGTAGTATGGCTTGGTGAACATAGCATAATTGAATTATTTCCTTCGGCCAGAGTTAAGAGTTCTATTGAACTGCAATAAGTACACAGAGAAAAATAATGTTTCAAATATTACTACATTTTGTACTGAAGTAGCAGGTGAATAAGTGAAATAGTATAATTTTCCAAAACACAGTGTAGTGAAAATTCATGCGTAATGATTTGAAGAATCTTTCAATTCGGAGCCACTTCACATTATTGAGCATGAATTTTTACTCCACTGTGTTTTGAAAAATTATACTATTTCACTTATTCACCTGCTACTTCAGTACATCATGTAGTAATATTCGAAACATTATTTTCCTCCGTGTAGCATGTCCATCTAAAATCAAAATATTAGTACCCACAGATTTCCTTGGTAGGATTATTTCTTCAAACCATTTTAAAAATAGTTGAGTATTGATCCAACCTCTTGTTGGATTCATGTAGACCTCACTACCAAATGGAAGCCCATCTTTTTGGATTTTGTCTGACTTCTTTCATAATTAATAATGGAGGTAGAAATCTACCTTCAGCGTTATTGCAAGCAATTAAGGCGTCTTCTCACTTTAGGCGCCTCAAAAATAGGCTATTTTCGCGATTTTTTTTCGAGGATTTTTGCTTGACATTATGGGATAAAACGGATCCTATGTAATAAACACACCTTTCAAGTACATGAAAAAAATTTTTTTTTATTTTTTTAAACAATTATTATGATACAACAGTAGCATCGAAAAACCCGTGTAAAAATGTTATGGTCGTGGCTTGTTAATGGTATCTCTGAGACGGGTCATCTGAAACAAAAAAATAGAACTGTTTTAGATTCAGTATGTCAGTGGCTATAGCGCATATCATCAGATTTTTTATATTCGCAAAAATAACGAAATGGCGCACGTTTTTCGAAAAAGTAAAAAAAAAGTGATTTTTTTTGCAGTTTTTTGTGAAAAAAAAAATTCTTACAATCAAAATTTCAAAAATCTGATGATATGCGCTATAGCCATAACTATGAAGAATATGTCATTCAAATTTCATGACAATCGGCCGGATAGTTTCCGAAATTTCATCAACGAAGCACCGAAAAACCTTGTTTTGAGATAAACGCGTTTAAAGTTTTGGTTGCAGAAAAATCATGAAAAAACCTTACCTCGGGTTAATCAGGGATGCCTGCTCCATACAATGGACCTTCCGAATCTTCGTAAAAGGTCCTTCGTAAAAGAATCTTCGAAGCTTCCCTTCGTCTCGACCTAGTTTCTTTTGAAGCGTTAGAGCTGCGGCGGTTCCCTACGCGTATGCGATCACTGTCGCGTTTCTCGGCGTATTGAACGGCGATAGGGCCTAGTTTGACACCCATCACCTCCAAAATTTTTAAAACAGGTTGTAGCCCTTCGTTATAAATGCATGCCGCTGTTTGGCAAGCAATTTCCACGGTTTTTCTTCCCGTAAAAACGTGTTTCGGCGCCATTGCCCAGACACAGCTGTTGAAACACTCGTTGTTATTTTGGGTATTTCCTCCAAGGCATCGCTCCAGTAACTCGTCCTTCGTCAGTTCTTCATAAATCGGTTTCAAAACCTCTTGAACATCATCAGCTAGAGCAGGAGGCTGTTTAAAAGTTTCTATCTCATTGTTTTACACTGCTTTCTTGTACTTGCACCATGAGTCTGAACAATACGTATGCTGTGGGTTGCTGTCGGTTGAAATTTTATGATAGTATTCTGCCCAGATCTCCCTGCGCATATCTTCGACAGAATTCAGGTTTCTTCGAATTGCCAATGAGTAATTTGTTGATAATTCTTCCATCAATTTTATTGATAAATCTTGGGTTTTTACGACAGGAACTTTTTTTATAACGACTTTTTTTTTACTACAACTTTCTCGGCTGCTTTTTTCTTTGGTGAAGGTTCTTTAGCGTCTTTCTTTGCAGCTTTTCTCTTTTGTGTAAGAATTTTCTTAGCGTCCTTAGCACGCTTGAAAATTCTTTTCGCAACGTGTAATACGCACTCCAACTTTTTAACCACAAAGTCTTCACCATACGGTGCTGTATCGAGCAATATTTTGAAAGTTTTAGTGACGCCATCACCGATGTAAAAACCATAGTGCACAGCAAATTTTTCGAGTGATTGCGAAACACCTCACATATACCGTCAACCTCCATTTTTCCAGAACTACCTGAATGGTTAGCTCTACAAACTAGTTTGTGCTTTTCATACCACTGTGCATATTCGATCGTGTGTTCCATACCTTTTTTCGATTCACAGCTTTTGCAGTGACTCGACTTCACAACGACGTTTGCAATTTTTTTACTGTATTTATATATTAATGACACGATTCCAATAAGAGAAGAAAATCCTCTTTTCTGCCAGGAACCGTCACCTGAAACGGTTAAAACGTCTTCGGGTTCTCCGTGTTGAGCGTTCAACAGTTTTTCTTCTTTGACAGACTTGCTCGTCACTATATCGAACACACTTTGCACTGCGATGGCGATCGAATTGAGTATTTGATAATAAACGGTGGAATTGATTCCATGTCCCAGTTCCATGAGCCCACAAAACGTATTGATACCACTCAATCCAACACCAATCAAACGCATAACGTACACTGCACGACGATTGATTTCGTACCCAGTTGAGATTAATGGGCATGAGTTAATATATTTTTCTTCGCAATCACAAGTCACACAAATTTTGAAACCGAGTCCTCGCTGACCGTACTTTGTAAAAGAAACATCTTTGTTACAAACTTTACACCTCACATATTGTTGTAATGCAGAAAAAACAAGAAGAAACTGAATAATACTATATTGAAATCCAGCCGTTGGATCGATGTGTACATCGAAACTTGTATCGTCCGATTTTTTTAATTTTGCTGCACTCGCACTAGCATGACTCGTATCTGCTTCAGACTGGTGTGGAAGCACTCCATGAAATTTTCTTTTTTTAGATTTCGAACTTGGACGTCGCCACATGGCACTTTGTTGCGAACTCTTTTTATCCATTATAACAATCCTGAGCGCAGAGATGTTGCCGTTACGGAGTTTCAAATTAGACTGATGAAATAACAGTTGAGCATCGTTGCCGAGCGATTTTCTTTTGAAAAATACACGTCTTAAGGTCTTATTAGATGAGTATAGACCCGAAAGCAGAATATACCTAAGCAAGGGGTACTACATTAACAAAAGAACACGACTATTCAATTGTATAGAGTCAGGTATGCAGGGACCGTCCGAGCGGCGTGCAAGGGATCGCCGGGTGCTCTCAGGTAGTCACCTAACGGTCGCCAAAAAATATAGTTAGACTCATCCGATCTTTATGAAATTTCGATATGACATTTTTGAAGATATGTACTTTCAAAATTTAAAAAAAAATCGATTTTTTTAAATTTCCAAAGTGAGAAGACACCTTAAAGTGACGGTTTCTCCTTTTTCATTTGGAGTTATGACACTAACACCTCTCCAACCCTCAGCAACGACTCCTCCTCCTAACTTTATTGATAATTTGAATTCAGGATTCATCGGTATTGGAAATATTTCCAGGTTTATCGTATAAATTATTTTCCAGTAATATTTCTTCATATAAATCATAGAAATTATTACGTTCTTCACGAGTAAGTCCTTTACTTTGAGCAACTGATAAATCTTGTGCTCTTCTCACACCGAGTTCAGAGTTCCTTGACATGGAGGACCGCATCCAATCATATACAGCTGGTTTTTGTGTACGATATACCTAAGGATTCTGCAAATTCAAATGCCAGCCTCCTCACTGATTTTTCATCCAAGTCAAATCCAATATCTGCAAATTTCTTGATTTGACTGACAAGCTGTTTTGCATTTTCCTTCCCTAGAACTCCCACAAAGTAAACGGAGAAAGAATTACTAGCATGAATTCTCACTGCACTAACAATAAGAGAAAAGATGAATCATTACTACTAGAGAAATAATTGAAAGGGAAGCCACTTTTTGCTCATAATGAATGTATCTGTCACAGTATTACCACGACCGTAGTCTTTCACCAGGGGGCATAATCTCGAATAGAAAATTTTCAAACGGATTTCAGCGCCGCCATACGGTAGTACAGTGAACTATTTTACATTTATACACTAACACTAATTCGAAAATCGGTGTGATTTGTTCATTGTTTGTGTTAGTTGTATCTATGGCGCATAATTCACTGTACTACCGTACGGCAGCGCTGAAATCCGTTTGAGAATGTTGCATTTGAGATTATGCCCCCTGTCTTTCACTTACTACAACAGGAAAAAGGGGATTTTTTTTGTCAATTCAATAGTTCAAATGTTTCTTCGTATATATCAGGTTGGCAACTAAGTAATTGCGGATTTAACTCATAGATGGTGTCAGTTGAATTGTTAGGTTTGCAGACGTAGTACAAATGTAAAACACATCTTGTTATTTGATAGTTAGCAATTCAGCTGTCAATCAGTAACAAAAGTTTTTTGATCGTTTGCGTAGTTTTCGTTTGGCGTTCGTTGAAAAGTGGAAAATCAAAAGGAACATTTTCGTCATATTTTGCTTTTTTATTTCCGCAAAGGGAAAAACGCATCGCAAGCTCATGAAAAGTTATATGCTGTTTATGGTGACGAAGCCTTAAAAGAACGGCAGTGTCAAAATTGGTTTGCCAAATTTCGTTCTGGTGATTTTTCACTCAAAGATGAAAAACGCTCTGGTCGTCCAGTTGACGTTGATGACGCCCTAATCAAAGCAATAATCGATTCGGATCGTCACAATACAACACGTGAGATTGCAGAGAAACTTCATGTATCACATACATGCACTGAAAATCACTTAAAACAACTTGGCTATGTTCAAAAACTCGATACATGGGTTCCTCACGAACTGAAAGAAACGCATTTAACGCGACGCATCAACATCTGCGATTTGATAAAGAAACGTAATGAAAATGATCCATTTTTGAAACGACTGATAACTGGCGATGAAACATGGGTTGTGTTCAACAATATCAAGCGGAAAAGATCGTGGAGCAGGCCAGATGAACTAACTCGAACAACAGCAAAAGCTGATATTCATCAAAAGAAGGTTTTGTTATCAGTTTGGTGGGATTACAAAGGAATCGTCTACTTTGAATTCTTACCACCCAACCGAACGATCAATTCTGATGTCTACATTGAACAACTAACGAAATTAAACAATGCAGTTGAAGAAAAGCGGCCCGAATTGACAAATCGAAGGTGTTGTATTCCATCATGACAATGCAAGGCCACACACATCTTTGGTCACTCGGCAAAAATTATTGGAGCTTGGTTGGGATGTTTCGCCACATCCACCATATAGTCCTGACCTTGCACCATCTGATTACTTTTTGTTTCGATCTTTCCAAAACTCCTTGAATGGTAAAAATTTCAGTAATGATGATGATGTCAAATCGCACCTGATTCAGTTTTTTGCTAATAGAAAGTTTTATGAACATGGGATTATGATGCTGCCTGAAAGATGGCAAAAGGTCATTGATCAAAATGGGCAATACATTACAGAATAAAGTTATTTAGTTCCATGAAAAAAGTGTCTTTGATTTTCTAACAAAAATCCGCAATTACTTAGTTGCCAACCCAATAATTCACTTTGAAGTAAACAGACAGAAAGAGAAAGGTCATCTCACCACTTGGGCCTAATGAACCCTTGGATGAATTTCCAGTTTTTCGTCTTTCGGATTCCAGTTTTACCAGCATCTATTCGGGAAATAGCTTGTTTCGGTTATTCTTCAGATCAAGTCGTCCGCGGACATTCCAAATATTTTCGACCATAAACTCGGGGCATAATTGCATCGGTTGAAAAAATATAAATGAGAAAACGTAAAAGACTGCTCATAAAAAAATACACAGGTTCATTCACGGCCCCATCTGTGCCAAAAACTTATTTCATCCCCAACATTGAATCAAACAAGTGCGCCATCTATCCCAAAAGATGGGTGCGTCATCTGTCCAAAACTTTGAGGATAAAAGACACACTTCACTTTTTGATACCGTAAATAACAATACGGCCGTATGTCACACAATTGAGTGCTAAACAAACATAATTTATACTCTGATATAGCAAAAAGTTGAAACTGAAAGATTCAAGTTAGGATAAATTGTCAAATATGAGTTTGAATTGTTATCATGTGATTTTGTATACTTACATTGTGTTTTTGTGATATTGGAAGTTTTTCAATGAGAAGTAGGATTATCAGCTATGTGCATTGCGCCATCTCTCCCACTGCGCCATTTAACCCCCATTAATTCCACTATATCTTTTCTGCCAAATTATAATACCCGTGTGCAAATTAATTCTTGGCGGCAGTTTGGGCCAAACTAGGCGTCCTTATTTTATTCCAGGCCCTATTTTGGTTACCCTTACAAGGCGTAAACAGGATTGTCACGCACTCATTTTCAGGGCCTGCATGGTATTCTCAACTTGGGTCTATGTAGGACACCCATGACGAAGCCAATCTTGGCGCTGAAACTAGGACTTTTGAAAGGATAATGAATTGTTGCGAATATTATCAAATTGAATAAATATTGCAAAGAGAGAATTTCAGGTAGAAACTTCCTCAATTGAAAATTGGGCTATCCAAGGCCCTATCTGTACCCAGACCACGTCAACTTGAGCCTGGAATGGGCCGATTTCAATTTCAACACAGTTATTTTATCTAACATTACCTAGTTCATACATTATCGAAGTGTATCAAAAAACAGAACAGCCTCGTTATGTCTTGCAATTAACCACACAGTCATGTTTTTTCGATTTTTTGATACTGTTCACCGATAGTGTGAACACAGTAATCATGGATGAAATATTATTTTGTGTGCATATATCGAAAGAAATCGATCACTCTGCATTTTAACACTTTTTATCGAAGAAACAGTTTTTTATATATTACTATACGTATATTCACACCCACATGTAATGTATTAGGTTGGTAAGAAAATCTTGCGACACTTTTTTTTCAATTAATCTATTTTTTCTAATAACAAAGTTCGAGAACATTCGAGAGTCGTCTATGCGAGATTAGTCTAGAACCTTCCATACCGCAGTGTTTATAAACCAGTCAGTTGTTCCGCGCAGTCAGTACGAGCAAAAATGGAACAAAGTGCGCTTCGAGCAATCGCTCATTACGAATTTTTACAAGGGCATTCCGCAAGAGCTGCAGCCGCTAGTATTTGCAGCGCGTTCAAGTCAGACGTTGTTCATCATTCAGCTGTATCTCGTTGGTATCAACGTTTCCGCTTAGGCGATACATCTTTTGAAGACAAACCCAGGTCCGGGAGGAAATCAGCTGTTAACGATGGAAAACTGCGTGCACTTATAAAGGCAAAGCCCAACACGTTGTTACGAGAATTAGCCAACAAACCCGGTTGTAGCCACCCCACGATTCTCGCACATTTACGAAAGATGGGATATAGAAAAGTTGTGTCGTCTTGGATACCACACGATCTCAGCGAATCAAACAAAGCGTCACGGGTGTCTATATGTCTTTCACTCCTGCATCAAAACTCCCTGTCTCAAAAGACTTCTTTTTTCATTCACCTTCTCAAGTACTTCTTCATCTTTAACTTTCTCTGTCCAATTTATTCTAAGCATCCTTCTATAACACCACATTTCAAAAGCTTCCAGTCTTCGTTGGTCCGTTTTTCCAATTGTCCAAGTTTCGCAACCATATAATGCTGTGCTCCAAACGTAACTCTTCAAGAATTTCTCCCTTACTGCTAAACTAATATTCTTCGAACATAGTAACTGTTTCTTTTGGTGGAAAGCCTGTTTTCCTTATGCTATTCTTGTTCTTATATCTCTTTCGCTTTTACCGTTTTCTGTAATTATGCTTCCCAGATATTTAAATTCTTCCACTTGCTGAATTGTCTCTGCATCTATTTTGATTTTCGTTCTTCTTGATGTTTTCGCTTTTGTACAAATAATGAATTTTGTTTTGTCCTTATATATATTCATACAATAGTTTTCTAGTAATATTGTTTTCATAGTGTTGAGAATATTTTCTAACTCAGCACCACTCGTAGCTAATATAGCAATGTCATCTGCAAATCTCAACATGCTTACTTTTTCACCTTGAATCTGTAATTTCAATTGCACTTGCTCCTTCACTTCGTTCATCGCTTCTTCTATACACGTAGGTTCATATTTAAAAAAAAATCAATATAAGGACAAGGCCATATGCAGGCTGTAGTGGGTGCATTCAGATTTTCAAAACAGGGAGAATCGTTGGAAATGCAGCTTGGCCCCACGTGGGTGTGTGTACAGGTATCCTCAAATTAGGATCTTCGGGAGAATACGGAAAGCCTGGCAAGGCCCTTTGCAGATTGTAGTTGGTGTGCCTAGATTTTTAAAACAGGGGAAAACATTGGTAATGCAGTTTGCCCCTATATGGGCCTTATATAGGTGTCCCTGAATTGGAGAAAGCAGGTTGAATATCAACAACCCGACGAGGCCCTTTAGTGGCTAAGGCTAGGATATCCTGAGTTTGGACACCCAATATAAGCCCATATGGGACCTATATTCAATACAGGACGCCTGGAAAAATTTCCACGCGGGTAATTTCCAGTAGATGTAGTGAGATGTTCCTACACGGAGAAAATATATTGACGAAAGATTATTCAAAGTTGAGTAAAACGGGGACATAGTGGCATTCCCGCGAAGTTTGAAATCCGGTCGACTTGATTTTACAGATGAAAATCCATTCAGATGCTTTTCAACAGTATTCAACTTGTTGAGATAATGAAAACATTCGAATTAATTTCCATCTGTGGTCGAGTAAAATCAAGTCGACCGGATTTTAAACTTCACGGGAACGCCACCACAACTCAAGTTCTTTTTACGACAGCGCATGTGAGATTTTCCACAGCTGATGTAAATCTTATACTCCCAGCTGTGGAATCAACTAAAATTGAGGGGTTACATGCAATAACCCGACAAGCGCTCGAACACGTTTCAGATCTGATCCAGGGATTTTTCTCTGTCATCAATAGTGTGTGAGATAAGAATCAAAAAGTAAAAATTTTCATTTCCTCAAAATCAATCGTATTCAAATTATATTTTGCGATCACTCAGCGAAAAGTTATTGGAACGACGTGAAATTTGGTATACAGCCTCAGTAATGATCCCCAAACACAACTAGTGAGTGGGATTTGTCAAAAGATCTCCTCATCCAATGGATATTAAAAGAATAATAAACAATCGCTGTCAAGAACACGTGATTGCGAGGTTCCACGGAAAAAATTGTCGAGAAAAGTTTCGATTTGGAAAAACTCAGAAAACAAAGTTGTTTGTCAATGTTCGAGAAAGTTTTCCTGAAATTTCCAGATCAATGAAATGAAGAATGAGGGAGACATTGAATATTGTTTATAATGGCGCGAGTCGCTTATGAACCGTCGATCATATAGCGTCGTAGTCATATAGCATATAGTTTCGATTTTCCAAATCGAAAATTGTCTCGACACTTTTTTCCATGTAAACTCGTAAGCGCGTGTCTCCAACAGCATTTGTTTATTATTAAATATCCATTGGAAGACGAGATCTTTTGACAAATTTAACTCACTACTTGTCTTCAGGAATCATCACTGAAGCTGTATACCAAATTTCAAATCATCCCAATAACTTCTCGCTGAGTAATCGCAAAGTATAATTTGAATTCTATTGATTTTGAGGAAATGAAAATTTTTACTTTTTAATCTTTATTTCACAAATTCTATGGATGGTAGAGGAAGATTTTTCATCAGGAAAATGTGTACTTCGATGAGTTCTACCAGGCTATATTTTTTATGCTTCATTTTGATGAATTTTTTTTCCTCATTCTCCTGGTCTCCTGGATCAGATCTGAAACGTGTTCGAGCGCTTGTCGAGTTATTGCATGTAACCCCTCAATTTTAGTTAATTTCACAGCGGGGAATATAAGATTCACATCAATTGTAGTAAATCTCACATTCACTGTCGTAAAAAGAACTTGAGTTGGGGTGGCTCGAATTATTTTTAAAAACTTCTTCTAATCATACAGCAATCATGTCACATTCGAACGAACACAGAACGAATTCAAATTTCTTTCTCTTGCAATGTAAGTTGGTGGTTCATCCAAGGCAATGGTCCAATCGAAACAACTCTCCTCCATCAAGTAGATACCTGTGCCACTTGAAGCTGCTGGATAATAACTCAGGCCTAGCAATGACAAAGAATAATTGGACAATGATACAATGTGTGATTGGCTCAGTGATAGGCTATATCCCGGACAGTAATAAAGAATCAATCATTGGGTATTCAACACATGCCATATACTGGTCAATTATCGGTTGTGTATTCATAACTGTACTTATCCAAATCAGTGAAGTCTCACTTCTTTTGCAATCAAAAGTCGACCACTGAATGGAATCAGATATCAGTGAATAGTCACTGGTTATGGAATTGGAAGTGCTCCTAACTGATTGAATCAATGAAGTTTCATTGTGAAGATCCGTTAAAATTCACTAATTGTGCACTGTATATACACTTATTTGCAATGGTCGACTCTACACCGCAATCAGTGAAATTTCACTGTTTTGAATTTGGACAGTATGAAATAAAAACATAACCGAAACAATAATACAAAGAAAACCCAAGCCGATAACCTGAAAATGCATAAGAGTCACTTATTAGCACAAAGTGCACGATATTCATATGAGATAGTCATAAAGAAAAGGGTCGTATTTAACTGGTTCACGAATAGATCCCTTTTGACGATCCTCATCACGTATCCGGGTTATATTTCAATTATTGATTGTCTTTGGGTCGTGTCCAGTTCGACACTTTTATTTGTTTTGTAGATATATATTCAAAAACGTATTTGCTTCGTATTAGATCAAAACATTGTTGATAAAAGCAGTTCGTGTTGTCAGCGGAGATTATATGATTCGGTTTATTATTTACAATTTCACTTTGGCTGCAATAATAATTCGTACCGTTAATGAAATACATTTCGTGAACATCAAAGCTCGCTTCTTGAGAGCAAACTTACACGATTGACACGTTGGTTAAGCCAAGGAAATGGTTCAACTTCGTTGTATAAATACTATGCAGAATTTTTATGTATATTATGAATAACATTTATTCTTCTCGGTTGATTGAATGGAAGGGTATGGATGGAAATCGGAATGCAAACACTTTTTCCCACAACAAAAATACACATTAGTTTGTGATGGAACATAGCAAAAATTAAGCATTCAGTGACATGTAATTAAATTCTGAACTTTCGATTTAGTTACAAAAAAATTCAAAATTGCATTCACAAATGTGCTTGAAAACGTGCATTAAATTGAAAGAAATTTCCAACAGTGTGTAGGAATCCCACCAAGGTCGGAGTTCTGCAGTTGCTATATACGAAAAAATTCCGATCATTTTTCACACTTCAAATTGTAAAGAATGTATGTCAAAATTACACCCCCATGCAGCGTGTATGAACTCTGGCCCAGTGTTGGGCACAATTGGCAGCAGGATGAGGCCATGCTAGGCCGGGGTGGGCCCCATGGTCCATACATGCTAGGGACAATATATATCACTGGTAATATTTAGCTAATGATATATTATGGAATTCTACAAAGAATTTTTAATTTCTTCTAATGATTCATAATATAATTTTACCATAAATTATGATTTTCACATGATAGCATTGTCAAAAGTTACAATTTCTGTAAAATTGAACAATATATCATTGGCTGAAATACTACCAATGTGTATATTGTGTAATTTTACATAAAATTTGTTCACAGTGCATATCAAGAAAATATGATTGAAGTTGGTTTTTCTCCGAAGTACGCTGCAAAAATTGCCGTCGAAGATGTCTCAAAATAAGATATGATATGTTTTATAATCCAAATCAAACACTGACTGTTTTAACTGGAAACATCAGTATCTTATGTCGCGACACTAACGTTTATGCATGTTTGTTTTCAAAGAAAATCATAGAAGTGTGATTTATGACATTCAACTTGAAAAAATGGATTGAATTGATGATTTTTAGGCACTCATCGGTATACGTAGTATACCAGCACGGAGTGCCTGTTGCACCCGCTATCGTACGCTCTGAGCGTATCTTCTGAAATATTTGAGTAACCCAATTGGAAGTTGGATAGTTTTTCATTTCATGCAATACTGATTGATAATCCGTGGGGTTGTCTGTATGTATGTCTGTCTGTCTGTCTGTCTGTACCAGAGATAACTCTGGACCGAGGGGACCAAATTGGATGAAATTTATAGAGGACCTTCTTCGAACCCATCCACCGAGACCTTTTTTTGTTCTTATTGCAATCGGACAAGTCCTATTTTTTTTCTGAAAAATAGATGATCTCGGAGAAAATTTTCTCCGCTATATACATATATATATACCTCATTTTCTCCGCAATCTTTGAAAATTCGCTATCTTGGCTCGGATCGATGAATCATTATGAAACATGGGTCCTAGGGGTTTTCGAGGGTGCTGAATCCGAATCTGGAGTCATATCCCGAATTCAAGATAGCGGATCCAAGATGGCGGACGTGAATTTAGTCAATTTTGCATTTGTGGACAGGTTTATACGGAACATGGGTTTCAGGGGTTTTCGAGGGTGCTGAATTCGAATCTGGGGTCAAATCCCGAATTCATAATGGCGGATCCAAGATGGCGGACGTGATCTAGTCAACTTCGCATTTGTGGACAGATTTATATGAAACATGGGTCCTAGGGTTTTGGAGGGTGAAGTATCCAACTCTAACGTCAAAAAACGAATTCAAGATGGCGAATCCAATATGGCACACGTGAATATAGTCATTCCGGCTCTAATGAACAAAATTATATTGTTATATGTAACACGGGTTCTAGGGATTTTTTAGGGTGCTGAATCAAAATCTGGGCTCAAATGTTGAAAGAAAATAATAATTTCGATCTTCCCGTGTAAGCTTTACTGCATCCGAAGACTTCAAGAGCTGGTTGACGTTATGACAACTGCGCACTAGTGAGAATCCAAAAGTGATGGAAGTGGCTATTGAAATGAATAAACCCTGAAAATCTTCCGATTCATTCTTTGAGTACGCCTAAATAACCCTTCGTTACGCTTATTACGCTTAAACTATTTTTAGCTTACGCTTTCGTGGCGCTTCCAGGCTTTATTTTTATCACGACAGTTGAAATTCTGCAGTTCTCCAGGTACATGTTTCTGAATCATTTGGAGATGGTATAAAGGATGGTAGGCAATAAGTTCCAGGCTTTCTGAACATCGCATTTACAAAGTTTCCCAATTGAGGGAAAAACCGATGAGTGCCTTTCTATATATTTCCGGATATCTGAATTGTTCACAATGCGAGCAAAGCGAGCATATGTGGGCTACGATCTATTCAAAATGAGCGAAGCGAATCTCGTTTAGTTTCGTTTCAAAATGGCACAATATACATTTTGTATACATTGTTCCTGTTTTTCACTTTGACGGTGACGTAATAGTAATTCGAGGTTATGTTCCTACATACAGCTTCCAAACATCCTTTTTCGCCAATCAAACACGTCATGTTTTGAATGAAAACGTAGTTTTGTGTTTTGAATATGATTACAGTAACATTTTGAAATGTTTGATAAGTCACTACAAAGGTATCTTAGAATAAGATATCAGTTTTTGCAGTGTACACAAAACCCTCGCAATCCATCATGTTTTTCGAAAAATTTCGTTGCCATGTATGATCGAAAGATGTTATCCGTTCCCTCAAGTGTTTCATCACTTTCTCATCTATGCGAAGAACAACTTTTCCACGCCATAAAATGTCAAAACTTAACCGCAGTTCATTCTTACAAAACAGTATGAAAAACTCTTCAAGTTGATCAATTTTCATAAAATGTTGGCGCTATGCACGATCGGAAACTTCCCTTCCGATTAAGGGGAAACAACCTGTAACAATTTCATCTTGAAAAATGCCTTCGGTTTCAATTTAATTTTTTGCCAAATATTTTATTACATTACCAAAGACGAATAGTATAACACGTAGAAACGTTAATTCCAAAAAATGCTTTAAAAATAATTTAAAAACAGTCTGAAGTAGAATTTGCAAACATTATCTATTGACGCTTATCCGGTTGAGAAATTTGCTCCATAATATGATGGTTTAATTTAATCCCAGTGAGCCTGAATACATATATCGTTCGTTAATTTCTCAATGTAAGGATCAGTTATAAACACCCTGACAAAGTTGTGTGAAGAATGAAGGTATGCATCTAATACAATATCCATATGCATTAAGGACTTTCACACACATGATAGCTGCACCACCGAAACGAGATCGTGCTGAAGTGTGGCGTAGAAATTATTGCATGTTTCTGCATATCTGAATGATACTCCGCTCACTAATACACCTCTGTCTTGAATCCCAGTTGTGTGGAACCCTTCTTCCCCAAACCTTCTATTCATCTTCGTCTACCTATCTGTTCTTTCCGTGCCTCCCTCTTGCAGGGTTTCCTTCTGCACTTCACACTCCCTCCTTTCCTCTTTGACCCTCTTTCCCACCGTTGCTGTAGTTCAAACCTTGTCCTTCTCTCTAACTTTATTCTTCCTCCTTATTCTACTCCCTTTTCCTCTCTCTCTGTTCGTCAAGTTGGTCGAGCCAAGTGCTTCCATGAGAAATCTCATTACACCCACGTTTTTACGCCCCGACGACGATGTCAACGACGTAGATGTGGCTTCCCTATCCCCACCCATCTCAGCTCAACCCCTCTCCTCTTGGTTTACATTCTCTCCGATGACACGACCTTCCAGCTCGTCTCCTTGTTTCCCATCGTTTTATATTTTCCTCATATGTCGATTGATGAGAAGTTGTGAATCATTCGCCATCATCTTGGATGATTTATTATTTCATTAACAAGTCGAATTTTCAACCACTTTCGTGATAATGACGTACATCCATCTTCAAAATCAAACAAATTCCGAATGCTCAACAATGAAATAATCCACGCGTAAACAGGGTTATGAAGTTGATTCCGTTAGCATGATCTTGGCTTCACTTCTGTTCTGTAAAGTATATATCGAAAACGATAAAACGTTTAAACTCGGTATTTCTGTATGCGCTAATATTATTAATCGATAGGAAACTAGGTGATGAATTATAACAAAGCAGTGTTCGCTTGAACTCTTCGATGTATTCAATTGAGCGATCATGATAAAAAGATGATTTTATTGATTTTTTAATTTCTTAGGAACTTTTGTAATGATACTTTTTTATTTAGTTGCATCTTTTGGAACTAGGTCCATGAACCTGGAACCGCCACAAGCGATTCCGGGATAAGTGACTATTGGAGAATTTAGAGCTAATTTGGTACTGGACGTAAAAATTTAGAGCTCCTCTGGAAACGCTGAAAACTGTGGCGGTTCCAACTTCATGGGAAGCTGGAACCGCCACAACATGAGGGTAAGGTTTTTCGGGAAATAGCATCTATAGGAATTTAGAGCTCTTAAGATCATCCATGAAAATTTTCGAAAAAATCACCACTGGGGAGGGGGGGGGAGGAAAAATTTGGAAAAAGAATTTTTTTCCCTGAAATGTTTGTGAGATGAATTGCAGGACTTTTCTGGGCCTGCAGAGGAGAGAACCAAGCCGAGAAAATCGAACCCAGATACCTATGGGGGACATAAAGAAGATTTGCTGGAGACTGGGTCGTTGGGAGAGAAAATTTGAAGAGAAAATGAAAAACCAAGTAGAATGTTGTTAAAATGATGTCCAGTAAGGTTGCGGGACTTCAGATGTGAGGACCCAACGTCCATAATCGGATCCGAATCACCAAGAGGATTAAAAAAAAATTTGGGAGAGATCAAGTACTTTGTTGAGTTGGAACCGCCACAACATTGAGAGTGGGTTTTTCGGAAAAGTGGTTCTATCGGAATTTAGAGCTAATTCAGAGCTCTGGGAATCATCCATGAAGATTCTCAGAAAAAGTACCCCTCAAAGTGTGAAAGAGAGAATTTGAAGAAAAAATGAAAAATCAAGTAGAATGTTTGTAAAAGAATATCCAGCGAGACTGTAGGGCTTCAGAGGTGGGGACTCAACTCCCATAACTGGATCTGAATCACCCAGTGGGTTGAAAAAAGCAATTTGGGAGAGATCAAGTACTTTGTTGAGTTTGAACCGCCACAACATAGAGAGTGGGTTTTTCGAAAAAGCGCTTATATAGGAATTTAGAGCTCTGGGAATCATCCATGAAGATTCTCAGAGAAAGTATCCCTGGGAGTGTGGGAGAAAACATTTGAGGTGAGAATAAAAAATCAGATACAATATTTGTAAGATAATGTCCAGCAAGATTGTGGGGCCTTAGAGGTGGGGACCCAACTTCCATAACCTGATGCGAATCACCCAGAGGGTGAGAAAAAGAATTTGGGAGAGATAAAGTAATTTGTTGAGCTAGAACCGCCACAACATAAGGAATGGATTTTGCGGAGAAGTGCTCCTATAGGAATGGAGAGCTCATTCAGAGCTCTGGGAATCATCCATGAAGATTTTCCGAAAAAGTATCCCTGAGAATGTGGGAGAAAAGAATTTGGATGAAAAATGGAAAATCAAATGAAGTGTTTGTGAAATAATATCCAGCGAGATTGTAGGGCTCCAGAGGTGGGGACCCCACCCCCATAACCGGATCCGAATCACCCAGCGGGTTAAAAAAAATTTGGGAGAGATCAAGTACTTTGTTGAGTTGGAACCGCCACAACATAGAGAGTGAGTTTTTCGGAAAAGTGATTCTATGAGAATTTAGAGCTATTTCAGAGTTCTTAGAATTACACTTACACATGTCTGAGAAATCAGCCTGGAGATGATATAATTCATAAAACGTGAAAAAAATTTGATTCTCAGGAAATGATATTCTGACCTGGAACCGCCACAGATGTAAATCAGAGTTTCTCAGGGAGAATGATATGTGGGAATTTAGAGCTATTTCAAAGCTCTTAGAATTACACATAAACATGTCTGATAAATCAGCTCAAGTATGATAGAATTAAAAAAACGTGAAAAAAATGGAAAATTCGGTTGATTGATCAGTGGATTAGAGTGAATTCATAATTCTAGGCAGCGGGCAGTGGAATTCGAACTCCACAGTGTCCATCCAAGTTGCTGCAACCGGTAAAAGAAATTTGATCCTGAGAAATAATATGCTGAGCTGGAACTGCCACAGGGAAAAATCGAAGGTTTTGGAGAAAATGATATGTGGGAATTCAGAGCTATTTTAGAGCTCTTAGAATTACACTTAAACATGTCTGATAAATGAGCCCGAAGATGATATAATTCATAAAACGTGGAAAAAATTCGATTTTCAGGAAATGATATCCTGACCTGGAACCGCCACAGAGGAAAATCAAAGTTTTTTGGGGGAGAATGATGTGTGGGAATTTAGAGCCATCTCAGAGCTCTCGGAATCACACATAAACGTGTCTGATGAATCAGCCCAAGTATGATAGAATTGAAAAAACGTGAGAAAAATGGGGAATTCGGTCGATTGATCTGTGGATTAGAGTGAATTCATTATTCTGGGCAGTGAGCAGTGGAATTCGAACTCCACAGTCTCCATCCAAGTTGCTGCAACCGGTGAAAAAAATTCGATTTTGAGAAATGATATGCTGAGCTGGAACCGCCACAGGGAAAAATCGAAGGTTCCGGGGAAAATGATATATGACAATTCAAAGCTATTTCAGAGCTCTGAGAGTCCCAAATGCACTCCGGTGAAAAATCACCCCGTTGGAGTCACATTGAGAAAAATTCGAACAAAAACGTAAATTCCAACTGAATGATTTTTGGATAAGTTGCAATTCTGAAAAATCACAGTGGCGTTCATTTGTATATGATCAACATTTCATTTTCCATCCTGAATCTTAATCACTATACAAACTGGAGTAGTCTCTGATAAAATAAAAAAAAATCAATCGATCGTATTTCCCATTGTTCCACGTTTATTCAATTTTATAATACTTTGGCTGATTTATTAGACATGTTTATGTGTAATTCTGAGAGCTCTAAATTAGCTCTAAATCCTTATACAGGGTGTCTACTGATGCTGGAAATACTGGAGATACTGGAATTATACTTGAATTTTTTATCTATACTGGAAATACTGGAAATACTGGAATTATACGTGAATTTTTTATCACATTCTGGAAAAATTTCAAAAAATATTCCTAAAAACTGTGTTTATTTTTAGTAAGTATTTCAATGGTACGAAAGGTTTGTTTGCCGGAAACTTCATTGATTGAAAGGGCATCTTATCCATTGGTAGATTCTTATAAAGGCACAAATGTGAATAGTTGATAAAAAAAGTTTTGTGCAAGATTCATTTCCTATACATGAGCTCCGTTCGTGTAAAGGTATTTCAAGTTGCTCCAACTTGCTCCGGATATTTTTGATTGGCTCTTTCAGTTATAAAATGAATTGATTGGTTTGGTGCAGGCTGGGGCAATTTAGAACACCTTAGATCGAACGAAGCAGATTGATTATCAAACAAAAATCTTCAAGACGCTCAGTCATGGATTTATCAATTACTTTTTTCATCGCCAATCGATATATTTGAGGTATTCATAATGATTATAAGTTTTTCATATGATCATCAATCCATGTATTTGAGGTATTCATAATGATTATAAGTTTTCCATATGATACACTGAGATGCGATTGTCATAACATGTGTTTCTCATAGATGATTTCGATAACCTGAGGTTTTTGAGAAACTCAAAGAGTTTCTATCCTTTATTATGATTACGGGTCAAAAAGACATAACTATAGGGCAGTTCGCACTGAGTGCAATCAGTGGAAATCGCTATGAGAATTCCAACAGAACTCGCAAATGTCTGACGAAAGGGATTCTTTTTGAAACTCTTCAAAAACTTGTTGTATTCTAAGAGAGTTCTTGAAGAGTTAATATTCCACAATTCATTTGAGATGTTTGTGTCGGTAGACCCTCACAATCCCGAAAGTCCGTTTATCCGAAGGTGCAAAATCCCGAATTTCAGATGCCCGAAAGTGCAGTAATCCAAAGGTTTGTTGTTCAGAGAGTGCATTATTCCAAATTATAAATCACAGAAAATGATGTGGTTTATCGTTCAGACAACAAACCTTAAGATTAATGCACTTTCGGGCATATGAATTTCGAGACTTTGCAACTTCGGGCAAATTAACTTTCGGGACTATAAGGGTCTACCGTTTGTGTCCTGTCTGGGTGCACATTTTTGAACTAACGCCACACGTATTCATCAACCAAGTAAAAGACCAATCAGAAAACCCAGAAAACTTGGAGAGTTTGTGCCAGTACATACGTGAGAAAAAGTTTGTGACTAGAGTACGTATAATAAGAGTAGCGCCAACAGGCGCCGTATTGGGGTATGCGATTGTGTGACTACTATCGGTGTATCGTAGTGTGTTACTGGCTGCGTGATCCACCCACATCAATCACGGACATACACAAATCACACATGGTACACAATCATATCCCCCAACATGGCGGTAATCGGTAGCGGCATTTCTCTCACCACTCTCGAGTCTATTGGCGCTACTCTTATTATAGGTACTCTATGTGTGACCGCATGGCAGCGCCATCAGTGAAGGGCAACTTGATACAAAATGCACGTAACGATTCTTCACCGCTCGTTATTTCCCAATCTGCCCGCAAGGGACGCTGCTTGTACTATCAGAAGGTCACTGGGTACGAAATATACAAAACCAAACATCACGTGATATGTGATGCACTTCAGCTATAGACAGCATCGTTCACGCATTTCAGAAGAAGTATACTGTGGTAACAAACCGTTTCGCGAAAAATTCGAATTTACTCAGGTAAGTTGCACCCTTCTGCCATAAATAATTTCCAAAACTCCATATTTGAATTGATGTTGATGATTGATGATAGATTCAAACACTATCAGCGTGACTCACAAGATCGCTCACCTCTTGTTCACTTGTATATCTTGTTCATGAAAATTCATCAATTGACCGGAAAAACGATTCACGTAATCTACCAATAAAATAGAACAAATCGAACTGGAATTCACCGATTAATTGATGAATTAATTACCAGACAACAATTCATCGTTTCAATCGATCAACACCTCAATCGTATAATCTTACAATGAATTGCTCAGTTTATTATCAAACATCTATGATGACCTTTGTATACCTACAATCGTTTTACAACTGGTTTCATCTCTTTAGATTCAAGTGTTTTAAGAGTTGAAATATGCAGTTTTAAAGCTCCATATGAATACTATTGTGGGTTCCACGCAAAACGGATATTTATTAAAAAAAAAAAACAACTTTTCTAAACTTTTGAGCTATTTTGATCAAGGTTTCATATGAAATATGACCTCTTAATTGTATGTTACATACATTGAATTCATTCCATGTTATAAATGGTTTTCGATCAAAATTATTTGGGTTCAAAATATTGATTCGAGTCCTCTCATTAAATAACACGGTTCTCTTGCTATGAAAGATTGAAGTAGCATGTGACTGAAGTCCGAATTGTTTATCGAAACGAATTAGCGCGACTTATTGATCGATTGACAGAATACTCAGCTGTTAGAGATCTGAAATCTTGCATTACATCCTTCAAATGATGTCCCCAGTTTCAGGGAGCCAATTCGAAGAACTGAATAATAATAATAATAATAATTCGTCAGGTTTTGTAAATTTTGATTTTCATTTCGGTCCGATGAACGATTCAAACTTCAATCGGCTGAAGTAGCTCAAGAATAATTCAGACGTGATATGGATATTATCCCTAGAACCCTCAAATGAAACTATTGAATCACGATCTTCTGAACATTCCATAGGATAATATCATAGTCAGCATGATTTCTCCTTATGCTGATTAAAAAATATGCTTATGAACCCATTAATGCGTGATGTCTCTGTTGGTGCTTACTAAATTATCTATAAAATAACACTTCTATTAGAATAGTCATCACTACAAAACAGAATCAAATATTGATAACACTAAAGATATTCAGATGAATACCATTCTTGAACTACGTAGTTCATAATAATATTCTTATAAATTTTACTTTAGTTAAATTCCACGTAACAAAACATGTAACAATCAGAAAGATTTTCAAGCATTATACATATGGGGATTGAAAACATCTCGGAAAACATAAGTATGCATAACTACATGGATCCATGATTATAAATAAAATTGAATCATTTGCACGAAATGATGTTATATCATACATACATGAAAAATAGTACATAAATTGTAAGGGTAGATTTGTTTTATCTAAGATTTAATCGTTTTTTTTATTCGGTAATTTGAATGAATTTACAAAATGAAATTCGAGTCTATTTTCAAATCCAATATGGATGGCGTTATTTCACTGATACGTATAACCAAAATACAAGAAAAATATGATTCCATTGCCACTTAAAATAAATCGAAAAAATCTTCAAGTTGAGCAAACTATGAAGACAACAATTTTTCAGTCTTGAAATAAAAATGCATTCATTGCTTTGCATTTCAATGCATTCGATTTCACTGGTCGGCAACGAAATCCTCCTTTAAATCACTGTTGAAAATTTCTTTACATTTCATGCATTTTTCAAGTACATTTGTGAATGAAATTCCCAATTCTGGGTGATTGAATTGAGAATTCAATCACATGGGATTGCATTTTCAATTTTTGCTATAATATATCACCCACGATAGTATAGTTTGGTGATTGAATTTTCATTCATATGTAATTGAAATTTCAAGAACTTTTTCAATCACGTGAGTGGAAATTGATTCCATCACATCCCTAACAGGACACTCCGTTGCATCCCCGTAGTCTCCACGTAGATACGATCTATCTCCGTGGAGACCACGGAGATGTGACGGAGTGTCCTGTTGGGGATGTGATTGCAGCTTCATGCAGAAATTTCCAACAGTGTGAAATCGCCATTTTATGAAGCAATTCGCATCGTAGAACTCGAATTTAAAGTCAGAATTGGGCCATCACGTCAGAATTTTGAGATATTTGAGGCCGAGTCTTCGAAAAATGGGGTTTTTGGCCACTTTTGAATTTATGTACTGAGTGCACAACATTTTTTTGGTCTTTCCTTGTAATTGTCTCATCTAGTACTAATTTTACTCTTCAAAATGAGCTATTGATAGGTCATCTACAATTTCTTCTTGTAGAGTTAAGACTATTCGAATTTGTGAAATATATCCTCAAGATTGTAATATTTCCAAGATTTCCTGAGGTTGCTGCCAGGATGAATGGGAATGAAAATTCCAATTTCCTAATATGATATTCTTACTCAGCGACCCCAAAAACTTCCAAGTACACATGTTCAAGGCAACTTTTCCACCAAAAAAAAACGCTGCCCAACTGGCACATGGCTTCCTCGTTTGTATTGGAAAACAGTGTGGATTCCTAAAGATTCTTCTCCTAAATTTTCCAACCCACTGGGATGAAACTTATATGGGACCACTATCACCTCGGTTAGGGTGGCCCTTATTTTATATATAAAAAGTGTGTTTCCATTTTTTTCGTAGACAAAAAAGTTTTCTGTATGTCCCATCCTTTCATTTTGTGTTACATCATGAGGGAGTGCTACGCTATTCTTTAAAAAATACTGTAGCACTCCCTCATAATGTACAACACAATGAAAGAGTGGGAGATACAGGAAACTTTTCTTGTCGACAAAGAAAAATGGAAATAAATTTTTCATATATAGAATAAGGGCCACCCTGACCTCGGTCCACAACTGTGATGAAAATATGACGAGTTTCGAGGAACACTTTGGTCTAAGAGATTTTGAGTTTGGAGACAAAAAAATTTTCGGTCCTCGGAAACGATCACAAAGCTTCGCTCTACGAGGAAGCAATATATTCCTCAAAGGGGTGATAATGTGAATGCTCATCTGTTGGGACAGATTTCATAACTTACCAGAACATATATGAAATATTATATAACGTATATGAAAATTTCACAAGATCTAGATGTGATAACAAAAAACTGACAACGCATTTAGAGAACGACTTGGTTGACACCACAAAATCCTATTGATGAATACGAGCTGACTCAATACTTTTTCAACATATCAAAATAATATGAATAAAACAAGCAAAACAAATTCATCAAAATAATTTCTTCCTTCCAGCGAAATAATAATGGTTGTCGCAGTAAAATAATTTTGTCTTAAGGGCAAAATTATATGAATGACTTCTCTTGAGCTGTTGTATTGATATTATTTTCATGTGCGCGGAAAAAATGATGTGGTTGATATCTTGATAGCTAAAAATTAGCTACCATAGCGAAGAATATCAAATACACGAAACACCACACCTAATACCACAGCTAATTTTTAGCTACCACAGTGAATTATTTTTTTCCGTGTGCCAACAATATATTTAGCCGGCTTGTATTTATTAATAGATATCGTTGTATTATCAAAACACTTCTTTGGGTCCAAGAGGAGATTCGAGGCGTTGAAATCTTCATACTTATGATAATTTTGTTTGAGGGAGGGTTTGCTTGCCAACCAGTGTAACCGTTTCATAGCTCATTCTAAAGGGGAAAAGTGGTATAAAATGATGTAGTTGGAGAGAAAGATCAAGGAAATTTTGTGCATCCTGTACATATGACCTTAAAAGGAGCAAAAAATAGTTTTTCGAGTAAATGTCCTTAAATATCTCAAAACCCTAACCTAATGGCCCAATTTTGAAGATATTATCACGACTTTTATACACTCGGAGCAATCACATAGTTGAATATTAGACAGCTAGGAAATATAGTACCCCTAAATAAAGAATTCAGTTGCGGCAAATAAATCTTATTTGTCACAGCTAAATATTTCATTTCCATTGAATAAACTTTTTTATTTGTTACGAATACAAAAATTTAGTCGTGGTAAATAAAATATTTAGCTGTGACAAAAAAAATTTATTTACCGCAACTGACTTTTTTATTTAGGGTGACTATATTTCCTGGCTGTCTAATATTCAACTATGTGATTTCTCTCAGTGTACGTGGAAATCATGATTCTTGTTATTGCTTTTATAAATATGCAGCAATTACTACCAAATATCCACTAGAAGTGTCCAAGACCCTTGAAGAAATGAAAATGATTGAATTAACAATGATTTATATTTTGATACTGGAATTTTGCCAGAATTTATACTGGAAATACTGAGAATATACGGGAATTTTGAACTGCAAAGTCAGTAGACACCCTGCTATAGAAGCACTCTCCGAAAAACCCACTCTCTATGTTGTGGCGGTTCGAGCTCAACAAAGTACTTGATCTGTCCCAAATTTTTTTTTCAGCTCTCTGGGGGATTTGTATCCGGTTATGGAAGTTGGGTCCTCACCTTTAAAGCCTCACAATCTTGCTGGACATTATTTCACGAACATTTTATTCGATTTTTTATTTTCACTTCAAATCTTGTCTCCCACACTCCCAGGGATACTTTTTCGGAAAAACTTGATGGATGATTTCCAGAGCTCTAAATGAGCTCTCCATTCCTATAGGAGCACTTCTCCGCAAAATCCATCCCTTATGTTGTGGCGGTTCCAGCTCAACAAATAAGTTGATCTCTCCCAAATTTTTGTTCTCATCCTCTGGGTGATTTGCATCAGGTTAGGGGAGTTGAGTCCCCACCTCCAGAGCCCTACAATCTTGCTGGACGTCATCTTACAAACATTCTATTTGATTTTTCTTACTTACCTCAAATGTTTTCTCCCACACTCCCAGGGATACTTTTTCTGAGATTCATCATGGATGATCCCTCGTCATGATGAAGAGGAAAAGAAGGGAACATCGAATCATCTTGTAGAAATGACAACAATTCATTCAAATAATTTTCCTATACTTTTGACTAGAATAGAGGAATTTACTGGAGGAGGTAAAAAATGTAAAATGAAGAAAAGAAATCATGAGAAAGATAATGAAAATAAGAGTAATCGCTTTGACCGAAATAATTCCAACATAAATCAAGTCATCGCAAATCAAACGTTTAATAATGCTATCAAAGTACATCCTGATAAAGTGAAATTTCAAAATTTATTTCAACATAAAATCAATTCACCCTCAGATTCAATTGATTATGAGTTCAATAATAAGATACAATTACCTTCAAATGCTATCGATTATAGATACATACTCATCAATAGCCCCAAAACCTTCTCACTAAGACAATATTGTGATACAAATTGATTCTTCCCTAAAATAAAAGACTCTGAATCAAAATTTTGATCAACATCATCAAATAAAAGGCGAAGGATAACCTTGTTCATCATAAATGATGTAATGTATGATTATTGATGAGAGAAATTGATGAAAGAAGGGAAATCACGAAGTATACGATTTATAATCAAAGAGAACTCGCAGTAAATTGCAAAGTAAACCAATTCTAAATATAATGGATCGAATTTATATAGAAATCAGAATAAGATTAATCAATAATATTTTGAGTTCATTGAATCACTGAAATGTGAATCATGGTAATGAAATCAAGTTATATATTAAGGATTAATAAAGATAAACAAGGATTCAATCTAAAATTCATAATTCGTTTTCCTATAATTATTATAAATTTTAATTATTGTTGAGTTTTTATTGTTACAAACGTCAGAGAATGGATATTTCAACGATTAATATCAAAAGGTTTTGATAACTAATCCCTAATAAGAACTTGTAAATGATTTCATGAATAAAATGAATAATTTGTTTCCTTATCTTTTCTCTTGCGTTCATACATACATACGTTTTGTATCAATAGAAAATAAGTGAAAATTAAGACATACTCTGTATCATTGAATGTGACAACATCAATGAACCCCAAGCAAATGACATTATTGTAACTTTCAATCATCAACTGGCAAACTAGGAGTCATCTGATTTGGACAACAACTGTACCCGACTGAGGAACAGCAAATTACCACATGAAAACACCATCATCGGTTGATATTAGAGAGTACGTCACTAAAAATATGAAGTCAAGAAAAATCATCGAAATATCAATACAATTGTCATCGGACACGTATTCGGAGATGAAAAATTATTCAAATTTGTTATCATTATCGGAGGGAGTCTCTGCTTCATCGGAAACTGGAAGAAACGTGGTATCCGGTACAAGAGGAACTGAGCATCCAGAACTATACTGGAAAGAAAAACTACTTCACACCGAAAAGACTAATGGAAAGTCAAATTTATCCACGTTTCTGAATTCAAAATTTGTGGATCTTGAAAAAGAGATGGATTTCCATTCCTTGCAACAAAACTCCAGTATACATGGCTGTTTCAGCAAGACAGCTCACTACCCGATCTAATACATGTTAGATGGAGTTATAATACAACAAAAAACAGAAATAAAGATCTCATGGGATGATAATAAAATCACTGCATCATCAACTATGACGAATTGCATGATTGAATCAACCTAAAAGCCGACCAGTCTCAAACATTTGGCAACAAGTGATTTCATTCTTCATAAAACATGAAGAAAGCACAATATTGATATCAACAGCGTACAAGTATCACACGAAACAGCTGAAAGTGTTGACCATAAGGTCTGAAGTTATTCACACCTTCAGTTCCACAAACCCACAGTTATTCAGCGTTCACTTCATCTTCAAAACTATGAAAGTAATCACTGACACTTCATGATTACGTTTTGAAATCGATTGCTGCAATTCAATCTTCCTACTTTACGGAATTCGATATGCTGTGCAAAATCTTTGATGGAACCTGACTACAGGAAGCGCATCTGATCATGCATCGAATCTTATTTCAACACAGTCGGATGCAGAAAACTATGAATATGAGAGAAGTGTATCTCACACAATCGAGTACTTCAGAACATCAACAGCACTCTACCACAATCCATTAAATTCACGGACAGCGGAGACAACACGGGATCATCAAATCAACATACAGACTTCTCTACCAATGAACCACCCTATGAATTACCATAAATTCAACGTATTGCCAAAACTTCTGACCAAGTTTTGTCACAAAAGGGGGAAGATGTGACGGAATCGTCTTTTTCCATACATGTAAATTTTGTGTTTTAATATATAAATTGTATAATTTTAACTACTCAATTATTGATTGAACACTCTTCTAGTAATTGGATATGATTCAAATACCATTCTCGTAAATTGAATTCAAAACTCTTTTCGCATCATTCAATATTAAGGAAACTTGAAGAACATTCAATCAATATCTCCCTTATAGATACTTTCCTTTGATAATTTTGAGTCATAGTTCTAACTTTCAACTAAACTTCACGTGATAGATAAGACATCGTCGCGTGAACACCATGTACTTGTGATGCGTCATAAGGGCAGTGCATGAATTCATTATCTATAGAGCAAAGTGCATTTTTCTAAGTGACCAAAACAAGTCTCTCCATGGTCGAGACTGACCATATAAAAACCCATGTTTTGGGCCCAAAAGTTAGTATTCGCAGTATTCGTCTCCGCTCCAGTTTTCACCTCGCGCTCAACGTTCTTCCTACAAATTTCAAAGTGTTTTCAAGTCTTCAAGTTAAATTCCTTTTCAAGGTGTTTGGAATATTTGGTGTTCTTTTTCAAGGTGTTTGAAATATTTTGTGTCCCTTTTCAAGGTGTTTGAAATATTCTCTGTTCCTTTTCAAGGTGTTTGAAATATTTTGTGTTCCTTTTCAATGTGTTTGAAATAATTCCAATTTCAAAGTACATTCCAAAGATTACTGTGCCATATTTTAGATTTCTTCTTTTTGTAAGTGAGAATTTGACCAAGTGAAGAAATCGTAATAATTATATTTCAATTTGTGTATAGAGCAACTTTGTTTCATTTCATATTTATCGAAGCTTATAACCCTAGCGAACATTCAAGACACTTTCCATCAATTATCGCGACTGTTAACTTATATTTCTTAACAATTGAAACGGAAGGAATTCGGGTATTCCAAGTCTTTTCCGGAGATTGCCTGTAGAAAGTGCAGTGGAATTTTTGTGAATCTTTCCAAATGCATTTTTATCGAAGATTATAACCCTAGCAAACATTCAAGATACTTTCCATCAATTATCGCGACTGTTAACTAATGTTTATTACCAATTAAAACGGGAGAAAGCACAATAATCCGAGTTTTTCTCGAAGATTGCCTGTAAAAACTGCCGTGGAATTTTTGTATATTTTTCCAAGTGCATTTCGAACAAACATTATAACCCTAGCAAACCTTCAAGACACTTTTCATCAATTATCGCGACCGTCAAGTAATGTTTACTAACAATTGAAACGGGAGGAATTCGGATATTCCAAGTCTTTCTCTAAGATTGCCTGTAAAAACTGCCGTGGAATTTTTGTAAATTTTTCCAAATGCATTTTTATCGAAGATTGAAACCCTAGCAAACATTCAAGACACCCGGACATTCGGATATTCAAATCCGCATCCCTCCTGTTCGAATTGTTAATGAATATTGGTTAACCCTCAACCACGCACCTTCGAAAAAATCCCTAATCCACGCACCCGGGTCTTTTGGACCCGGCTCATCTTATTTTGGCTGTATTTTCTTCAAAAATTATCCTTTTGAGATGATTTTTTTTTCAATCGATTCGTCGTAATGTCAAGAATAGTAATCAGCATTGTGAAAGAAGATTTTCTTGGGATTTCTGTGAGTTATGTAGGAAAGAAGGAACATAAATCTGAAAAAAACAGTGAGAAAAACGATTTTTTTCAAAAAATCATATCTATTCCGCACAAAGACGTAAAGACAAAAATAACCACCGTTTTTTAATCAGAAAAAGTTCAACTTCCAGGAAAAAAATAGTTCCTAATGATAGCTAGGAAAAAACATAATTATTTACAAGAGTGAAGTTGGGGTATTTTAAAGAATCCACAATTAGTGAATTAAAGATATTTATCGGAATATTAGAGGGAAAAAATATAGAAACCGATAAGAATAATGTTCGAAACACTCTTATCCTTCAAGACTATCCTTTGTTGATTATGAATATCCTCAGTGCATATAAGTACATATACACTCAAGAAAAAATCATTTAAACTGAATATCGATTTGTTCTTTATCCAAAAAATATTCATTGCTATCAGAACTACAGTAGATGGAATGGAACAAAAACAATCACACTGGCGAAAATTAACCGTAAAAAATGCCATGGAGTGTGGGTGAAGTTAGAAGCGAATGTACCCTAAGAATCATTTTGCGCTTTTGGAATGTAACATGTTACAGTTCCTTACGCGAATGTACATTATATTTTTCCCAGAGGATTTGTAGGAATAGAATTCAATTACTTCAATTCAATGCTTGCCCAAACTACACAACAATTCTGAAAGAACTTAAATGTACTCATTTTGAACTTTCATAGTTCCCAATGAATTCATTATGAACTCTTTCTGAACTCATGTGCAGCGTAGGTAATCAATACCACTTAATACTTGCCAGACAAAAAATAAATGTATTTGATGCAAATATATATTTTTCAGTGTATTTGAATGAGTTATGATTCAATCCCCTAGGGGGGGGGGGCTGCACACATATGTATACTTTTATCATATCGAAACAATACATCCTTCCTCAAAAGGATACATGAACATCTTCTATGCAGTCTTGAAACATTTTCCAGTTTTCCGCCGAAAAAAGTTACACAACCACGCACATCGGGTCCAAAGGACCCGAGCTGGATTTCAAATACATGCTACTCGAAAACTAAGTGGCGGATCCCGGATTTCCACAAAGCATTCAAAGCAGGGAGGTCCGAAATTGCTTACATTACAATACCAGCCCTTGGCTGTGCATTGCAACAGAATGAGAAGTAAAAGAAAAAATTGCTCGGGTCCAAAGGACCCAGGTGCGTGGTTGAGGGTTAACGATCGCGATAATTGATGAAAAGTGTCTTGAATGTTTGCTAGGGTTTTAATGTTTGTTCGAAATGCACTTGGAAAAATTTACAAAAATTCCACGACAGTTTTTACAGGCAATCTTCGAGAAAAACTTGGATTATTGTGCTTTCTCCCGTTTTAATTGTTAATAAACATTAGTTAACGACCGCGATAATTGATGAAAAGTGTCTGGAATGTTTGCTAAGGTTATAATCCTTGATAAAAATGCATTTTGCAAAATTCACAACAATTCTTGGCCATCCGGTGTAGACGAAACCTCCGGCTGCCTCCCTTTTTGCTCTTCTTTCGTTGAATAAATAATCGTTAACTTTGTGATATAATCTTGGATTGTATCAATTAACCCATACACTACGGTTCCTAGTATCCAACATTACATGTATAAACATTTCCTTAAGCCAAAGTCCCCGCAATATGCTGATTTTCCTGTTGGAATCGATTTTTTTCCCTTGTTACAGTGCGTTCCAATATTGATGAAAGTCACCGCTAGCACACTCACCGCTAGATACCATCACATCAATACTATTATGAAGTTTTTCACATAAACATTACATTATATCCCATACGAAATTTCATAAAAAATTTCGTATGAAATTTAATAAAATGGTTATGTAAAAAACTTCATAATATTATTGTTAAGTTTGAGACAGATTTTTTCAACAGTGTACTTTTTTCACTTTTGGATTTCCACTAAGATGGAGTTGTCATAACGTCAACCAGCTTTTGAGAGTATTCGAATACAAGAAAGCTTACAAAGGAAGATCGAAACTCTTATATTTCTTCAACATTCAATCCCAGATTTGGATTAAGTACCCCCGAAAACCTACAGGACCCATGTTCCATATAAATCTGTCCAAAAATGCAAAAATGACTTGATTCACGTCTAACCTATTGGATTCGCCATATTGAATCAATTTTCTGACCACAGATTTGGATTCAGAACCTTCAAAAACCCCTAGAAATCATGTTTCACATAAATCTGTCACAAATGCGAAAACGACTAAATTTACGTCCGCCATGTTGGATACGCTATATTGAATCCATTCTCAGACTTCAGATTTGAATTCTGCACCCTCAAAAACCTCTAGACCCTAGTTTCATGAGAATCTGTCCACACATGCAAAAATGACCAAAGTCACGTCCACTACACTAAATTGGCCATCTTAAATTCATTTTTCGACGCCAGATTCGGATTCAGCACTTTCGAAAACCTCTAGAACCCATGTTTCATATAAATCTATCCATAAATACAAAAATGATTGAATTTACGCCCACTTTACTGGATTCGCCATCTTGAATTTACTTTTGAACATCAGATTCGGATTCAGCACCCTTGAAAACCCCTAGGATCCGTGTTTCATCAAAATCCGTTCATGTATGCCAGAATAACAAACATGTAAACATCGCGGAGAAACCGAGTTACATATATATGTATACAGCGGAGAAAATTTTCTCTGAAATCACCTATTTTTTTAGGAAAAAAAAAATAGAAAAACTTGTCCGATTCACATGAAAATTGAATGGCCCTTGATGAAGGGTTTGAAAGAGGTCTTCTATAAATTTAAATCTATTCGGCCCACTTGGTCCAGAGTTATCACGGCCACAAACAGATTGACGACAGACAGACAGACAGACACACAGACAACCCCACGGATTATCAATTAGTATTGCTAGAAATGAAAAACTATTGAACTCCCAATAGAATTACTCAAATATTTTAGAAGATACGGTCAGAGGGGACGATGTTGGATGCAATAGGCACTCCGTGCTTGGTATAGTACGTACAATCTGTACGTAGAAATCTGAGTACGATGCCACTTGTCCACAACCCGAATATCTATTCGTCCAGGTTTCCAGCACGTGTATGCGCAAAGTACTCATTGGTGTAGTTTACAGACCTCCGAAAATAGGATTTGCTAATTTGGAAACGGTGATCTCTACACTGAGTACTGACTATCACGACAAAATCATTATGGGTGACTGGAACACCGACTTGTGCCGTTCATCTCCTGATAGTACTTATCTCCGTAAAATACTCCAGTCTGAATCTGGCCATTGTCCCCTACGGCCCCACTCATCACACGTCCATCTCTTCTACCTTGCTTGACTTATGTGTAGTGGACGATCTCTCCAAAGTGATTGACCATGAACAAAAGGAAATGCCTTTTCTATCTCGGCATGACATGATCTCAATTGAATACTCTTTCAATCTACCCATGAGTCAACAGCAGATCGTCTCTGTGCGTGATTACTCGCGTATCAATGGGCAAGATATTGATATACCATCGATTTTGCTGAGCATCGGGAACTCGGGTATTACAAATATTGATGAGTGTGTTGTGGTTTTCCATGATTATCTCACTGATCTATACAATAGTGAAGTACCGATCAGAAGGTTCACTCCCAGACGTCCTCCTTCTCCCTGGATAACTCAGGAGATTCGCAATCTCATCCGTGAACGTAACACTGCGAGGAGGACATATCTCCGCACAAGAAATCCTGAATGTCATCTACTCTTCACACGACTAAGGAACAACGTTGTTACTTCTCTCAGGAATGCGAAGCGTCAATATTATAACGACAGATTGATGGGCACTCCCGACTCACGCACACTTTGGAGAGAACTTCGTACCCTGAGAATAATCAAATCTAATGGTAATCATCCGCCCGCGGATAAATTTTGTGTGAACGAGCTTAGTTTACACTTCTCTGCTGGCTTTCATCCGGCCTGTCCTCCACCGCCCATTCTCGACCAAAGTCTCGGCTACAGTGATAACCTTTTCTTTTTCCCTCACTTGACTCCTCATGATCTGCTACATTTCTATCATTTTTCTAACTCAAATACTATTCCTCCAGATGGGCTTCCTGGTCGATTCCTTAACCTGATCGCTCCGTCCATTTTTCCATTCCTACTGACCTTATTCAATTCCTCTCTCATGCTATCTCTCTTTCCTATGGCGTGGAAACGCTCCTTCATTACACCTATACCTAAAACAAGATCTCCACAAACTCCACGTGATTTTCGCCCTATCTCCATTCTCTGTGAGTCATCTAAAATACTTGAAAAGATCGTCCATCACTTCTTGTGTGATTTTTTGACCAAGAATTCTATACTTGACCAATATCAGTGTGGATTCATCAAACACCGCTCCACTCAAACTGCTCTTTTAAAATTGACTGATGATGTTCGTGAAGCGATTGATAAGCGCATGATCACTCTTCTGGTGGGGTTTGATTTCTCAAGAGCTTTTGATACCGTTAACCACTCTTTGCTTATACAAAAACTCGCTTCTTTCAATATATCTACCCCCGTGCTGAAGTGGTTTTGGTCCTATCTATCTGGTCGCACGCAATTAGTTAGAAGCTCTAAAGGTTGCTCCGAATGGACTCCAGTTACCTCAGGTGTTCCCCAAAGCTCTCGCCTGGGCCCTCTCTTATTCGCACTGTATGTCACCGACATAAATTTATTTATTTGCATACTTCACCTATTCTCATAGACGAATGTATCTCAAAATCGAATGACGATATACAGAGAATTGCCAGCTGGTGCTCCACCAACTACCTAATTCTGAACCCCTTGAAAGCCAATTGCATGATCCTTGGTTCTCTACGTTACGTCAACGATATTTCTCTTCGCTCCTTACCGGACATCATACTTCAGGGCACCCCTATAAATCTTGTCTCTTCGCTTAAATCGCTTGGGATTATTCTGACACCTTCTCTTGATTGGAATGAGCAAGTAACTTCTGTCTGCAGGAAAGTCTCGTGCGCACTCTACCAATTGCGACTTAATGGCAACGCACTCTCTATCCAGATGAGAACTAAACTGATTTCAACGCTAGTTATACCCTATTTTGATTATTGTTGCTTAGTTCTCACTGATCTCTCCGAAGGAGACAGTATACGTCTGCAGCGTAAACCGAATGCCTGCGTGCGGTTTATTTTCAATCTCAGGAAAGATGTCCACATCTCTCCTTTCTTCACGCGCCTCGGCTGGCTCAAACTTTCTGAGCGACGGAAAGTTTTCCTGGGGTCGTACTTGCATCATCTATTTGCTTTTAAGGATCCCCCTTTTCTTTACGATCGTTTTAACTTTGGTACCTCTGATGCAATTCGTTGCACTAGATCGAATAGGGGGCTCCTTAAAATACCCCTGCATCGTACTACCACATATCAAAAATCTTTTTTGATAACAGGTAGTAAACTCTGGAACACGATCCCAGATAACATCAAGTGTAGCTCTTCCCCTAACGTCTTCAAAAAGAGGTATTATGACTTCTTGCTCACCTCCACCCTTTCTCACTCATAGACATATACTCCTTTTCAAGTAGGTTCATCGTGGTTCATCTTACGCTCTTCTTGCCTTCATCTTCATTCTGCGCATTTATAACTATTGTATCTCTATTTTATATCTGTATTTTCATTTCTCACACCTTTATAATCTCATCCTCACTCTCATTCCCATTCCATCTTTATTTTTAAGTTCATTCATTCTGCCTTCTTTTTGCTTTTCGGGCTGTGGGTTTAATGCTGTATATATATAAGTATTTTTGTATATAATATCTTTGTTATTGTTTATACTTCTTTCTCAATCGTTCCACAGGATGTTCATCCTAGAACATAAATAAACATATCTATCTATCTATCTATCTATCTACAACGATGAATGCCTAAAATTGAGGAAACATTCAATGAAAGGCAATAACTATTATTTCAATGTTTATTTCAATTCAGATCCGGTGACTTCAGTACATGCGATATGTCCGTAAAGTGAACCGGCAAAATAATTAAACATGAAAAATATTCAAAAATAATGACAACTGAATGAATCGATCGTAAATGAAACAAGAAGAATAATTATAATTCATCAATGCTTGAAAATCAACTTTTCAAATTGAACATGTGGGAGTAGAAATATGTTGGAACATAACCTGAATAATGAATCAAAGAAAATGTAACATTCACACAATTAAACGCGACAGTCACGTGAGAATCGTATATTATGGACGCGCATTCATCTTGTATTGATTTGAGAAATGAAATGGCACAAATGCAAAAATTGTATTTATGTTTTCCTAGTGATTGAAAGAAAGGAGGAAATACAAGTTACCTATACGTATGCATGTATTATCCTGAAGCTGCATATATAGTGTCTCCATTCTCTGAACTGATATTGAATTCAACAAAGGTAAAATCCAGTGGAATAATAGAAAAAAGTAATCAAATGAAAATGAGCATATGGACAAAAACATTTAATGAATATTTTTTCTTTCATTATTTAGATGTTTAAGATAGAAAAATATGT
This sequence comes from Gonatopus flavifemur, assembly GCA_018340375.1. NCBI lineage: Eukaryota > Metazoa > Arthropoda > Insecta > Hymenoptera > Dryinidae > Gonatopus > Gonatopus flavifemur. Next base: position 1,637,776 of record JAFFJZ010000040.1, read on the forward strand.
CTCGTAAAATTCGAAAACTTCTAATTACGTCCGCGGAGTTTCCAACGTTGACTCAATTTTATTGTAGTATCATTCAATCTTTCGATATGTCTCCAATTAAGGAATGTAACAATGATCGATAATTTTTTTTTATTTTTCAATCCTTCTTTACGAATTTTTGTCGTTCACAGAATTTATGTATACTCATGTTTTGATTACTTGACATGAATGATATACATTTTTCTATTTTTAAAACTTTGTTAGAGATAACATCAAATCTTCAATTCCTTTTGATCAATCCACGATCAATCAAAGATTACACTGTTAGAAAAATCTGTCTTAAACTTAACAATACTGTTATGAAGTTTTTTACATAAACATTTTTTTGAATTTCATACGAAATTTTGTATGAAATTTTATATCTTCATATTAAATTTCATGTTTTCATATTAAATTTAATAATCGTTCTTGAATTTAATATGGAAATATGAGATTTCATAACAAATTTCGTATGAAATTTGATAAAATGTTCATGTAAAAAACTTCATAATGAGTTTAGGGAGTCACTTGTTCAAAGGGATATCATATGTGTAGGATCGAGCATATGTAGCATCGAGGCATTTGTACGAAAGAATATCATATGTAGGATCGAGCTTATGTAGCATCGAGCCGTTCGACATCACGTCAACAAAATCCTTATGCAGGATCGCAGCTATGTAGCAACGCACTTATGTAGCATCGAGGCATTCGCACAAAAGAATATCTTATGTAGGATCGAGCATATGTAGCATCGAGTCATCTATACAAAGAAATACCATATGTAGAATCGGGCATATGTAGCATCGAAGCACCTGTACAAAGGAACACCATATGTAGGATCGAGCATATGTAGCATCGAGCCAATCGACATTTTGTCAAAAAACTCCTTATGTAGGATCGCAGCTATGTAGCAACGCACTTATGTAGCATCGAGGCACCTGGACATAATATGTAGGATCGCCTCTATGTAGCATCGAAGCTCCCCCACTGTAAATCACAACAATCCATTACAAATTAAATTCATGCCATGCAGTCCTGCGTTTTCTTACTGTCCGATTGTATTGTCATTTCGTTTTAATCGATTGCTGTCGTTCTCAGTATCTAGATCGTCTGCTGTTGCAATTTGTGTTTTTTTTTTCATCTCTCTCAGCATTCTATTCCAATATTTATTGTTAATACAATTTAGCACTTATCCTCTTATTACATGAATGAGTCTTCCATTGTCTCTTAGGGAAAACTTATGGCACACACGGCACTGTTTCCGAACCTTTTTTTAAAACTTTTGCATTGAAATTCGCAGTTCGATGAAACTTTAATTGAAATCCAGCAAATGTGTAACGTTGGCCATGATGATCCTCTCCAAAAATGATCCTAGACTTTTCATTCCTTATCAAAACTCATTAGACTATTTTTATTCAAAAAAAGAAAACGTACGATTTGAATTCATACTTACATGATAAATGTTATTTGCACTGAAAATTTGAAAAACCATCAATAGCCAAATTGTAGAATTCTCGGTATCTGATCAAAAAACTATACGCATAATCTCTGCCGTACTGAGTAAAAAAGTGGTTAATTTAATTTTTTCTGAAAATTATTTTTTCATGTTATCCAATTCAGGAAAATTTTCTGACTCTAATGATACAAGGATCTCACTTTGGACAAAAGATTGAGTTAACCACTTTTTTGTCTTGCAGGGCAGATCTCACTTTGAAGTTTGTTAAGCAATCAATTAAAAGTTCAGTGAATTCTTACTCTACTTTCAGTGTTATTTCTCCTTTTTTCTAATAAATTTTTGAAAATGTTCTTGAACAAAGACTTGATAAAGGAGGTAATAACGATGCAACTGTTTCTGCATTGTTGATTCAAGAAACCGTTCTGGCATTTCGGCAGACGACATTCGTGTAGGCATCGTCTATAATTAGCAGAAGAACAGGCAGAATTGGTCGGCCGTGGTGACGTGCACATACCTACCTACCTGGTCACCCGCTCGGAAAAGAGAACTGAGTGTGTGCACACCCATAGTTGACATTATCTGTACGCTAGCACGTGGGGTCAAAGCGTGTCAGCAAGAGAGGAGATTCAAAAGACCTGGGGCTGAGTAAATTTTCTCTCTTCGCTATCGCCCTAACCCAAGTGCGTACGGGGGCAACTAATTATAGGTTCTTTGCACATAGCCAGAAAACGAATCACGGTACTTCGACGCTATATCTACATACTGTCCAAGAGTTGTTTTTAACACTGACCGTTCTTTTATCTGTATTAGGATCGTTACGAACATTTGTCCCGAACCGTACAATCTCGCAATACATGAAATGATTGTTTTTCAAATATTGCAATTGGCATCAATACCATATTTGAAACGATATAAAGAACAATAATCATTTGTTGATGTTTCGTAAACGCCTAACACGTCTAAGATTACATCCCATCGTATATTTCGAAATAAATTTGACAAAAATGTGCGATTTGTTCGCATAGTTGAATTTGATTTTCATGAACGACAATCAATCACGCTAATCAAAAATCATATTAGTGCATGGTAATAATTTAATCATTATCTTGAATTTTGTTTTGGTTTCAGGAAGTAGGGAGTATCATCGGTAAGAAAGGAGAAATCGTCAAAAGGTTCCGCGAAGAGGTAAGAACAATCTTAAACCTAGCTCGATGATCCTCTTAATATCAATTCAAGTTTTCTGGTAAAAGTTTTCTTACATCCTTTTATATATTTTTTACTTTTAGTCTGGTGCAAAAATCAACATCTCCGATGGATCTTGTCCAGAACGAATAGTAACGGTTACTGGACCGACTAATTCAATCTTTAAGGCATTCACATTAATATGTAAGAAATTCGAGGAATGGTGTTCGCAATTTCATGACATACAAGGTGGAGGTGGAGGTGGCGGTGGTGCACCTCGACCCCCGATCACGTTAAGACTTATCGTACCAGCATCACAATGTGGCTCTCTGATCGGAAAAGGTGGTTCAAAGATCAAGGAAATCCGTGAAGTGACTGGAGCATCGATTCAAGTTGCCTCAGAGATGCTGCCCAATTCAACAGAGCGCGCGGTCACTATTTCCGGCACAAGTGAAGCTATCACGCAGTGCATATATCACATCTGCTGTGTTATGCTAGAGGTATGTTCTCGAACATTGTTTCGAGGTTGGTTTCGTTCGAGTATTCCGATCGTGTGATCATGTCCAAATCATTGTGCACATTCCAATAACTTCTGTAATTAGAAACTCCCCAATGCTCATAGTTATTATATGTGTGTAAACGCAATTCATTTAATAATCGCGTAAAATTAACTTTTAATTAGGAATTCTTGCAGTTGATATTTGGATAATATTATTTGTAATGAAGTATATTTATTAAGTCGCACGGAGAAAAATAGATAATCATACGTATAAGAAATTTAATGCTAGATTTCATCTTTTTTTTTATTAAATATGAGAACAACCATCTAGATTATAGTCCTCAATGTTTGAATAATAATCTTTAATAACTTTCAGCACATTTTATCATTCATTAGAATCTAGTATTATTAAATTAAAAAAAAAAGAATCTAATTTTATATTCTTTGATAAATGGATAATCAGAGATCGAGACAAAATCTGTATAATTCATTTTTCTCTGTGTGGTGGATAAATGTGTCATTCTATTCTCATAAAATATCTTCGATCAAATATATAATTCAGTTAAATAAGTCATGCAAGCCAAATGCATCATCGAACATCAACAATCTATTGAATATGACTATTGAGTTTCTGTTACACAATGAAATATTTTCTCGATACATACACGGAAAAAAGAAAATGGAGAAGTTCACCATGTAGGATGACAAAGCGTTGCTTCGAGTCTTCAAATGGAAATTTTTACAAAATATATTGTCAAATAATTCACATTATAAGACAAAGAATAGATTTTTCTCTTATGATATGAATTATTCGACAATATATCTTATAAAAACTTCCATTTAAAAACTTGAAGCGACGTAAATTTCACCATTTTCTTGTTTTCGTGTATATATTTTCCCCACAGTTTTCTGTGGAAAATTCATTTTCACTAAAACTTATTTTCAATGTAAAATTTTATGTATACCTATGAGAAGTTGATTCTGTCTTGAAGATAAAATAACATTTCTTATCCCCTTTTAGAATACCCGATAAAGTATTTTTCCATACAGCAAAGTCTGTTTGATGCTTACATGAGACTTGACATAATTAGAACAGTCTAGTTGTCAAATTTGAATGAAATCCTTCATTGATGTATACACACAACACGCAGAAAATCTTGTAGTAAAAATTAATATATTTATATCGTAGCCGTGGGATATACTTTGTTGTGGCGGAAAGAATCATGAGTATGCGACAGATTACCACAACTCTTCTTGAATTCAATATGCAGAGTAATAGGAAAATACAAAGTTATGTTTCCTATCGTCATAATCAAGTGAATCCCACGGGTACGATATTGTGTCTAATAATCTTTAATATAAACTTTTCTCTGTGTAGTCGCAATCAATAAGTACCTTCGTCAACTCCAATGATTACATTTAAATTGCAATCAATGTTGAAAAATGTATAGTTCGTACTTGAGTTGCTGTATCAAGGGTTTTATTTACTGTGTAGAAAAATTACGGTATAACGGTATAATCACAATCATGATCAAATCACGATATAATTATGAAAAATTAGAAAGGAGTTGAAATACATATAAAGTCATACAATAAAAGCAGAGTTGTCAAATATTTGAAATACCTGTTCAGATAGAAGAAACTATTTGCATATTTTACATTTGAATAGGTTCTTGTAACCCATTTAATTATAAAATATAAATGTACTCATTTGATATTTTGTATTTAAAGGTATCCCGGATTCCCTAGAGTTACTAGGTCTCTCTATCCATTTTATTAGTAAAATGATTGGAAAGATCTAGTCACTCTATAGACTACGGCATATCCTTGAATAAGATTGATAAAACTATTTTACAGTCCAAACAAGAACACACAGTTCCAAATAAGAAACATATTTCGAATCCTGTTTATTATTATTATTTTTGTATTTAAAATAATTATTTTTAACATCTTTGAATAAAGGACAACACTTGATCGAGTATGAGTCATTATTTTTTTGGATAAGTTTGGGATAGTATTATTCTATAACTACGAATAAGGCAGCGTGGTGATGGCAGTACAATGATGTAACTTTCATAGTTTTTCTACTAAAATTTTTATTTCCAATTGTTTGTTAAGTTGAGGTTTGTTGAATTGAATATTCGCGTCGTTATTCATTATCCATATGCATCATGATGCATCATGATACCGCGCTCAAGTAGTTATGATAACTTGATTTATGATCTGAACTAAAACGAGCTCATCGTAAAGCGGCTTGCAATTTACAGCTACTTTAATTGATGGATCAAATTAAATTTTTACAAATTGTACAATCGTTCTTCAAAATGCAGTAAATTTTAAAATTGAATATTTCATTGATATTTTAATTTGTTCTCTTCCCAAGCAAACAATGCCGAATATTGATTTGCCTCATTTTAAATTCTTGTAACAATGAGACCTGAAATTCCATTTATGACCAAATTCTAGTGTTGCCGCGATCTTCAATCTAGATCGAAGATCGGCTCGGATCGCTCGAAATTTCGATCCGATCGTCAAGACGATTTCAGGAATTTTTCAAGAGCCGATCTTCGAGTTGAGTTGACAGAATTTCAGACGATCCGAGTTATGAGCCGAGCTACTAATATGATATTGGCAAGCCAGATCACATCAGGGGACATAAACTCAATACGAACATTTTTAGAATGAACTTCAGCGCCGCTAAGGGGAAGGGTACTCGAACCAATCTCACATAGATACACTAACACAAATGTTCAACAAATCATAAAAGTTTTTGAAATAGTCTTAGTTACGTGTGTGCGAGTACTCGAAATGTTCGAGTATTCTCGAGTCGAGTCTAGTATTTTGTACTACTCGAAATTTTCGAGCTACTCGATAATCTTCAAGTAATTCGTCGATTTTCTTAGAATTATCATGAATCATAATTTGCCAAGGGTAGAATATTCTTAGAGAACATAAAGGATCGTTATCCACTATCAGATATAAATTATATTCATATTCATATATATTATATACTTTACGAGTACTTGAAAATCTACCAGATACTCGAAAAATTTTCGAGTACTCGGTGAATTTCGAGTACTCGACTCGACTCGACTCGAAACTTGAATTACTCGACTCGACTCGAAAAAATCACCCCTAGTATTAGTGCATTGGTGTAAAATTAGTGCAAGTACCCTTCCCCTTGGAGGCGCTGTAATCAGTCTAAGTAATGTCCATTTGAGTTTATGCCCCCTGAATCACATTTGCAATAACCATTGAACTGCTCAACGTACTGGAATACGCACTCTTTAGGTTTTCCGTGGTTTGGTTCGGTCAATCAATATTGAAACTCCTAGTATCCTCCTCTCATTTCTGCACATGTAGAAGAGGTTGAGAGATATTATTTACGAAAAAGTAGATTCCCTAGCAGGGTTAGGAAAGTAAGGTGGACACCAGTAAGCCCGAAGTACAAATTGCCCGAAAGGCAGTTGACCCGAATTTCAATGTCCCGAATGTTCAATATCCCGAAATTCGCTGATTCGTTGGATCCTAGTAACCCACTAGAGATTCCCCAGGAATGGATCACTCAGCGAATTTCGGGACATTGAAATTCGGGTCAAGTGCCTTTCGGGCCATTTATACACGGGCTTACTGGTGTCCACCGGAAGTAAAATACATCATGAAGCTGAAACTGGCAGAAAATTGCCAGCAGAAAATAGTGAATATCAGCGAGGAAGTGATGGTTTCTTTTCAAAATCATCTGCCAAGCATTCATTCATACCACAAACCATCAAAATGCGTTGTTCAAGATACAGAAATTACAATATGCACTTTGTGTAGCTATTTTCTGCTGACAATTCTCTGCCAGTTTCAGCTTCATAAATATATCAGGTAAATCACAATTAGGGTTGCCACCTCGAAAGCAGGACACGATGTTCATTGGTTTATTCTTCTCGAATAATCATGTTTGAGTTTTCATGTGACCTGACGAATGAACATCATGTCCTGCTTTCAAGGTGGCAACCCTAATCACAATCCTTCAAATATGTATATTACGTAATTCACATGTCAAATATCGTTTTCTACTGTTATTTACCATGTAAAACACGTATTGTACATATCCCAGACAGCACACGAGAATCCCAAATGAATTCTGAAAAAAGAACTCTTGAACAACTCGTTTAGAATACAAAGAGTTCTTGAAGAGTTTCGACCAAATTCGATTCGTCAGTCGGATCAGATCGGATCGCGACAACACTACGGCAAATTCATACTGCAATAAATGATCGAGGCGACAAAAAATTCAATAGAATAATTTTCCCTTTTTGTCGGTTTGATTCGATAATATTCGTATTAGTCTTTTATAACTATTTCTTCTACATGTGGATTTTCCACTTTTTGGATTTAAAAGCGCAGCGTAATGTAGACAATGTTCACGCAAAGCATAAATTTTATCTAAAACTCACACATAAGACAGACTTAGATTGTTATGACATCTATCGAATGTCTTTCTATTCACAAATGATAATCTTACTATGAAAAATTGTGCACAAGATCGGAATACTTAATACCGAAACCAGAATGTAGAAAAATCATAAAACAATATTATAAGTAAAAGTTTCTTCAACTATTTGTAACTAATGATTCAATTGCTGTAACCACGCTTGTGCGCGTTTTCTTTTCTGTTTCAGTCCCCTCCTAAAGGTGCCACGATCCCTTATCGCCCCAAACCCCAAGTTGGTGGGCCAGTGATCCTGGCTGGTGGGCAAGCCTACACCATCCAGGGTAATTACGCGGTGCCCGCCCACTCGGACGTAAGTACAGTATTACCATTACCCGCGCCCGGTACCGGGCCCACCCCGCCCTCGCTGAACGCCCAAACTTTGACGACCTCGCCCTTCGCGGCCCACCCTTCTTCCTCGGCATTTGCCGCCGCTTCTCACGGTCATCCGCTCCTATCCACTGCCCATCTTACTAGTCCACATCATCCTCTTCAACCAAGCCCCTTACACGCCAGCGTGGCAGGCCTCGCCGACCCCCTGCTGAAGAGTGGACACTTGCAGGCAGCCCTCCCGCCCGCACACCTCGTGGCAGACGCCGTAAGTCTTTTGTTTTTCGTGATCCACCGAACCATCATCGGTCCGTCCGTTCTCCTCCCGACTCGATTTCTGCTACATAACCATCATAATAACAAACACAAACATTCAAACACAACCAACATACATTGAGGTTAATCCACTTACACAAATATGATTCAGAATTAGTGACTGTCTAACGCGCACTATTTCGAATCATAAGTGAATTGTATACATGTGACGTTACTGATAATCCAAGCCTCAATGTTGATTGTGCATACACGTTCGCGCAATTTTAAACACAGAACATTGAAAAAAACAACCCTTGTACTTGTTACCTTCACCGTTTTCCACTCATCAACTTTTATCGATGTTCTCCATACGCTCTTTTTCGTCATCCAATGATCATGATCATTTTGTTACAGCGAACGGTATTCAAACTTTTCAATCTTAATCGATTCCCACTAACTGACATGATATCTATAGAACTATGAATTCTGTGTTGATTTTATTGAATGACCATTCGGTTCTGTTTGGAAACCGAATGCTGTGACATTAAATGAAATTGTTCATCCGCGTGTACCGGAACGCCCCCTTCCCCCACGATTATTTAGGCCAACCTCTATCCACTTAGTACCTTGTATAACACCTTCCTTTGTCCCTCGCTCACTGTCCCACTCTCTTCCTCCCCCTCTCCCCTTTATATTCTCTTCCACGTATATGCATCAACGTCTCCTTTGCGCCTTTGTATCTTAGCTTTTTGCTCGAACTTGCTGTTCCAGTTCAGTTTTCAAACGAGTCTTTCATTCCAGAGACACGAAAGTGACATAAGCTTGTACCGTTTAAAGCGCATCTCGTCTTTCTCCTCTTAAAAAAGGAGTAAAGGGCTGTTGGTACGCTTTAGGGTCACATAAAAGTACTTCTTGAAACAAACTCGATTCCATACTGTTTATTTGTTGAAACGTTGTTTCTTATCGCATGATTGCATCAACCTGTAGGAGATTTTACGGACATTCGATTCTTTATGATAATAAGCATGTATAGGACGGAAATCTCAAGAATTTGTAGATGTGGAGATATTTTTTGTCAAAATATTGATAAAGACAAATACATTTATTCAGTAACTATCATTGTTTATTCATAAACATATGTTTTATACGAGAGAAAACGAACTCTGCTTGTTTCTGTCCTTTGCATGTTTTCTTTTGTGTTGATTTCCACATTTATTAACACTGTGTTACGTTCAATCCTGTCAATATCTTGCGTAAGTGTATATGTGTATATAAGTTGCTTCGCATTTATATCTATTTCTGTTCAATAATTAGTAAATAATTCATATGGCTTTGAACGGGAAGAATATCAAAAAAGTCAGCGGTTTTGAAAGACATTGTGATATTTTTCCATATATAATCTGCTGTGGTAGATTGTTGTTATACGTTCTTCTATATTTTCCCCCAACTTCTTTCAGAGTTTAAAGAATAGTATATTACGTACCAAGGGACGAAAGGATACCATTCAGGGATGCTCTTTAGTACAATTTTGAATTTCTGATTGGTATTTCTATTTAACTCACGATTATTATAGGTTCTATTCTACCGGAAATTGTACTCAAAAGAACCTCTATGACGCCATTATCAACGAGTGGGACATTACACGAATTGTAATGGCGTGCTCAACTTCCGAGATACGCATAATATTTTTCACAACACACTCGTGGAAAGTTCACATAATTCACGAAGGACAGCGCAAGAAACCTAAAGGTCTGTCTACACAGCTTACACAAACACAAAAATGCATCGGTGGCGTCGGTCTCATACAGTGTCTGCACAATGCGTTCTTGCGTGTGCGTAAACTGTGTAGGCAGACCTTTAATTAAAGTGCGTTTGTGAGATCAACAGAATGCTTACTCTCACAGCGGAATATGAAATTTATCGATATTCTCTCTCTAATTTGTATTATATAATGCTTGGCCCTGTATCACAGATAAATTATCGATTTATCTATCATTCAATAAAAGTTGCTCACTTTCCCTCTCTAGGGAGAGAAATGTACTTTCCTTTCGCTCTGCAGACATATGAGAAGTGGCACTTTCTGCGCGAGTGTTATGAAAAATGATTATCAGTAATTTACTGACTTAAATTTGAGTTTCTGTTTCATTGATGATCAAAATCACGATCAAAAAGTATTGATAATTACACAAAAAATAGCTGAAGCATTAATATACTTTAAAGTCGTAATTTCCCATCACTGTTAAGGTTATCTAGAATAAAAAAGAAGCGGATAATCAATTATATTACATGAAACTTACATTGTGAATTGATTTTTTTCAACCATAATGGTAAAAATTGAAAATTGAATTATTGAGTAATCATATGATCAATCGATAATCAAATATTTATAAAAGTCAAATATTGGATGATTCTGTAAATTTTCTTATCAATATCAATGATATTTTGAGTATAGAATCCATATGACAGAAGTACTAGTAATGTATTTCTCGGTACATATCAATACTACGGTAGTCCATATTTCCGTCATGTTTTTTTTTCTTCTATGTACCACCGGGTTATAAAAATTTTAAAACGGATTTTTCAATATCAGGAACTAATTACACGTGAATATCCAAGTCTTTCAGGTAGATTTCATGAGTAAAATATGATTTTAATCATACTAGCCAACAGACGATTTGTCAATTGATGATGTTTCTTCGTTGATTCATGGGTACTGAATTCGAATATGCAACCGGAATTTCGCTATGACGTTAAATCAATTGATAATGTTTCTGTATACGCTACGTAAATCTGCACTTATATAAATTGCAATATTTTCATGGAGGTGTCCATTAATTACGTGAGGTGTTTAAGGGGGAGAGGGAATCAAGCTGAATCTTTCCAGATCCCACTTAGGGGAGAGGGGGATCTTAGCAAATAACACGTAATTTTTGTTCTAGCAGAAAACAGTGTAAAATTGCGTGAAATTATTTTGAAAGAATTTAATTTTATCACTGTGATTTTGAATCACCGTATTATTCTCAAATACTAGTCTTTGCTAGTCGTCAATAAAAGTAATATAACAAAATGTGTTTTTATTTTTTTTAATAATCCAACGCATTTACACCCAATACACAAATTTTGAAAAATCTCACGTGAGATTAGGGGAAGGGGGAGGGAGTTGCGGAAAATCTTACAAAATCTCACCGGGGGGCGGGGGGTATATAAATCCTCAAAAATGCCTTACGTAATTGATGGACGCCCCCTTATATTCTGCATATGTCTCATACCTAAAAATCTAGACGTGATAGGAAACTTTTGCGTACAGATTCTGATTCATCATCAAAACATGAAAAATTGCCCAATGGATGTTATATATAATCTCCTAGAATTTGTTAACTAATATCATGGACTGACTTGGGGGAATCAAACTGAAAGCCACAGAAATTGGAAGGAAAAGAAGCATTTCCCGTTCACATATCAAAACTATGGAAATGTTTACAAGAAATTGAGATTTTTCCAACTCTTTTCCGTAATATACCTGATTAAAAAATCATGAGGATTACGATGAAACGTGCAGAATTCCCATTCAAACTGATGAATATGTCATAATCTTTGATCAACTCCCTTAAGAAACAAAGTTCTAATACAAGGGGGAAAAAATTTTTCCTAGATTTTTGTGGATTTCCTATATCCTCTCAGGTCAGTTTGTGATCAAAAAACATCCCTGATAGAAATATCATAAGTTTTTCCCCACAACTCGTGAGGCACTAGTGAGGGAGAACTAGTTAAGTAAAACTCGTGAATTACTGGTCAGTAAGTGATAAGTTTAACTCAACTAACTATTTGGGTTATAATTAGGCGGAACTTATGAGAATTTCACAAGATTTTCCACGTTATGCATACAGAAAAACACTTAACAAACGTTCAACCATCACCAGCGAAATAAGTATTTCATATAACTTATCACAATTCTCATAAGGTTGATTTATTAACTATTCAGCATCATTTTTCTTTTCTACACAACACATCATCATACACATCATTTAAGTATTATTCAAAGAGCATGAACTGAATGAATATGTGTTTCGTCATAATCAAATATAAGTTTCGACCAAGTACTCTTCTTGCGTCATTTCTTGATTAATATGCATAAAAAATCTGTTATTGAGTGCAAAATGAATTATTGAATCAGTCATCACTGTTGTAATATGTAAAAAATCGTAATTTGCTGATGTGGTGAAAATGAATTCTATTCAAATACACGACAATATCAACAACAACAATATCAATATCAATCAATATCAATATTGATTTACATCAATATTTCTCGGAAAAAAAACTCACATTAAATTTCTCAAAACTCACATTTCTCAAAAACCTCACATTAATTTTGTAATAATATGAGTCATGAAGAACTCATTTGATCAAAAATATTTCAAGCGAATGTTTAAAATGAATTTCAAAAAGCTTGAATTATTTACTTGAAGCACGTTGGATGATTTTACTCTTCAAATTGAAGAGTATTCTTGAAGTTGAAAGTTTCAAATTTGAAAAAAAAGCCTTATGTTCTGAGTTGAATTTGTTGTTAGGGTGATGATAAACTTGTAGAAAGAGTTTGAAAGTTGGGTGGAATCTAAATTGATCAGAAAAGTCCAAATCGTGTGGCAAAAGTTAGAAAATCTGTCAACTTAGCTTACGGCACATGGGTATTCTATCAGCTTTTCTTCACTAAACGAAATTTAGGCAGGAGAAATGTATCAAAATTTAGTAAAATCAAGTTGGTACAGAGTGAGAGAGGACAGATATATTCATTGAATTTTATTGGTTATTATAAAAATGTTGATAAATAAGAAAGGCTATAGAAGATCCAATGTGTCGTCTTTTAATATTTTCGTTCCAATAATGTTGTATCATATTCCTACAAATAAATGTTATTATATTTATGAAACAGGTTCAATACACATGTTTCCTCAACCTATTAGTGAAAAGATACAAAAATGCACACAATACAAAATCATTGAAACAAAAATATTGAGGGACGATAAATTGAGTCTTGCATAGCTTTTACTTATTTATCAACATTTTTATAACAAGCAATAAAATGTCGTAAGCTAAGTTGACAGATTTTCTAACTTTTGCCACACGATTTGGACTCTCCTGATCAATATAGATTCCACCCAACTTTCAAACTCTTCCTATAAGTTTATCATCACCCTAACAACGAATTTAACTCAGAAAATAAGGCTTTTTCCTCAAATTTGAAAATTTCCACATGAAGAGTACTCTTCAATTTGAAAAGTAAAACCATGCGTCGAGCTGCAAGTGAATAATCCGAGTTTTTTGCAATTCATTTTGAACCTTCTTTTGACATATTTTTGATCAAATGGGTTCTTCATGACTCATATTTATTACAAAATTAATATGATCTCTGAGTTTTTGCCTAGAAGTACTGATGTAAGTATTTGAAGAAAATTCATTTTCACTGCATCAACAAATTACGATTTTTTGACATGTTACAACATCTATGACTGATTTACTAATTCATTTTGCACTTACTAACAGATATTTTGATACACATCAATTTCTTATTCAAGAAATAACCACCAAACATTTCACAAAAATAATTCATCCATTTTTTGATCACATAAATTTAACCTCACATCTGTCAACCGAACTGCAATTTTCACACAGGCTCATAGATTATTATATTCAACCGACGGATGATTGAATCGGATAAACACGTCACTTTAATTGATCTTTTATAATGCATCGTGTAGGTACCGGTTTAGCTTAGGTCGTTAGGGCGTTAGGATAGTAGATCGCGCAACATTAGGTAGGAATTGGTTTAGGTAGGTTCGATTCTCTCCAAGGTTTCCAATATTCTCTCCATCGCATTGAGCACGAAGTGAACGTTGAACGTTGGTTGTAATCTGCAAGTGTCTCCTCTGGAACATGATTTTCGCTCAAAATTCAATTTTTTATTTTCAATAACATTTTGGGCCAAAGCATGCATATTTTACTGAATAATCATTGTTGATGTATTATTATAACTTCACAACTTTTTTGGCATATAATTGCTGTCATGATTGTGGCGCTAGTTTCTTACAAGTTCCTGGTCAGTTACTACTGAGTGCCTCGCTAGTTTTGATGACTAGAATTTAGTTAAGTGACGTGTTACATTCTACTACGTTACTCGTCAGTTTTCCGTATGAGTGACTCACAAGTAAGATAGGTAAACTTATAAGTAACTCTCGATGTACTAGAGAAAATTTCTACCAGGGATGTTTGACTCATGGAAAATACCTGAAAAACTCAGATACTCACGTGTCATTAGCTCCTGATGTTGAAAAAGCCGTTTTGTCACACCACTTCAGCTATTTTGGCGCCGTTCCAATGAGGTATCGAAATGTCCGGGTGAGGGACAAAGAAATTCAGTCTAAGGAGCTAATTTCACTTCGAAAAAGGTTTGCATAGACTCACGTGCAATTACTTTTTAAGCCTTTTGAATTTTCAAATGCCTCAAAATTTGAGCGAACCAAGCTTTCAAAACCAAGTAAATCGAAAAGATTTTGAATCGAAAAAATGGATACAGCGTAACAATGTAGTTTCAATATTCCATAGACTCCAACACAAGGATGCTCTCGTATTGTATGTAAAAAAACAATCAAACTCATGGATATTCCGATTTTTATCTTCTCGCGACATCAGCGACATACCTCCAAATCTCTTCCAAAACTTCTGAAAAAATTTGAGGATGTGTTTTCCATCATGAATTTTTATAACTCGGTGGAGCACCGAAGAAAAAAAAACATGTCGGAAAATTTGGACCATCGTAATCAATACTTATATGAATCTACAAATGAATATTCACAAGTACAATTGAAAAACCATATTCTTAAAATCGAAGTACGAATACAAATCTTCCAGCACTAAAGAAATTATAGTTCGAAGTATCTCTGCTTTCTATTGAAATCAAATGTTTTTCAGCACTGAAACTTTCTTTCAGATACTCAGACTCGAATTTTATATGAAAATTGTATCAGTCTTCGTCCTACTGCTATTATAAACAGTAATCAATGCGCATTAAAAGGATGGTAACTTGAATAATTGATTCTCTTACCATGGAAATAATTTAATAATGTGATTACGTTTTTGTGCAACCTGAAAGAAATTTCTACACATAGATGTTTGTAGATGAAACCATTGCCCGCGATTTGGACTTCTTTTTTTGGTCTACTTCATGCGATATACGCCGTATCTTTTACATCGTCCACACACAAGAGAACTCAATTCCAACGAGATCTTTCGCAAATGCTTTCGAATCATCACAATCAATGACTCAATATTATTCTGATCCTAACGCAGTCTCATTCAAACTAGAATAAATTACAAAAAAAAACTTTCCATGATTTGATAAAAAATAAAATTTCTTTTGAAGCTTCGTTTTTATTTTATTTAACATCCACAACTGCCACAAAGTACAGTTTGCTTAGCATGAATGCTTGTTCTCGTGGCTCGCACGACGGATTTCACAATAGCTTGTCATTGGATTATCTGGTCAAAGAGTATGGTACCAAACGTCGGGGAATCTTGAAGAATTCCTACATCGCTCTCTCGATGGAAGTCTAATTTGAAAATTAACACAGTCCACGTACTTACTAAAGCAGTGTCTTCAAGCAAAAAATAAATGAACAAAAATCTATCAAGAGTGGAAAAAGATATTTAAACAATTCCATGGCTCGTTTGGTCAAAATGGGTTTAGAAAATGACATTTATGAGCCTCTACCTAGATAAATATAAAAAGAAAAGTATAAAACAAGCAGATGTTTTGAGATTTGAAAATTCCATTATTTTTTCGCCATCACAAATATTGATAAATTTTCATCGCATCGAAAATCATTCGATAATAAAAATAGGAGAGGAGAGATATAACGATCAATAAAAAATGTCTATCCAAGCAGAATCATAGAGAGTGGGACTTTGACAAACATAATTACCGGCTTTTGCGTCGACGTTTGCTAATTAGTCAACCTTTTTGTGCGTATAACTGGAACCAAAGGCAAACATCTCTGTGTAACGCTTGGTACGCCCATTCAAGTTGACAAACTGAATTATTGAAAAGATTGTACGCGCGTTGCGCGTTGTATTCGGACAACCACTCTACTACTGCCATCGCATGAAAACTTTTGATTCTGTGATGATAATAATAACATTTTTATCATTCAACTGCGATTTTTCTTCGTTATTTATTCTATCATTTGTACTCTGAAAAAAGTACACAGGTACATACGTATGGAAAAAAGTGGAAAATATATACTCTCTGTGCTTTCGTTTTTTTCTATCTCTCTCCATCTTGCTTGTCAAGATTCACAAGATGATATTTGTCATAGAATTTGGTCCTTTTCTAATGTTTCTTTTCCTTTTCTCCTATGCTTATCGGTTATACTTAGAACCTGACTTTTTTAACTTTCATTTTCTCAAATATTATAAATAAAGGTACTGTATAACTAAAACAACAAAGGATCAGATCGAACTAAAAAAGCCATTGTTCTTCTCTTTTTCTTTTATCATCATTGCATTATGATATTTTCACTTTATTTCATTCTTCACATTTTTGTTTTCCGAGAAGCATGGCTGAATGAAGGATTTCATTACATTTTATACAAATGCGGCGTAGGCGATAAATAAAAACTTATTGAGAGTAAGAATAAAGACCATTATGCACGTATAGCACGAGAAAAGGTAGTTGATTTAAGTATTATTATTATTATTATTATTATTATCATTATTATTATTATTATTATTATTATTATCATGACCATTATCATTATCATTATTATTCTCATACTACATTGCGCTTCCTATCTATATTTACAAAATCCTTTTACCTCTTGTAATACTCTCAGTTATTGACAACCATCAGTCTGCTTCACGATTGACTCAGCTTACAAAACACGACTATACTTGGCTTTTTGTCCTCGTACATAGTCAATGATCTTTTGAATTCCACATTTTTCTTGTATATTATTTTCATGAGCATTGATATCTTATCTTGACGATTATTTATAATTGAAAGTAAAACTGATAACATTGTTAACAAAATTCATCTTCGTCCTAATCCTTTCATCCATTTTCTTATTTCAAATCACGATTCGATTGACAGATGAAGAGATATGAATGGAACATGGAATGTCTATCATTTGTGCACCACTATTCAACATGAGTTTTTGTCCCATTTCTTGAGTAATTCAATAATCCAACTGATGTAACGAATATTTGCAGTGCGCCTCACAAACACAGCAAATATCAAACATTTGAAAAGAAAAAGACGAATATTTCAATTGTTCTTTTGGAATGGTCAGCTGCTTTTCACGTAGAAATAACAAATGTTTTTCTTTAAAAATTTAGGACCGAGCTTCATCGATGTTCCTTATTCTGGAATTTTTTCATTCTTCCGTTTTTTCTTTGTTCCTTTTCTTATTCTGTTTCTTTAATCATCACCTTTATCCTCAGTTACCGTCATCCCCTTATCATCTTATAAAACAGCATGGCTTCCAGCACTCTGAGCTACGAACGGCGAGGAGTTCGCGCGAGGGTGGGCTGCCCCGACATTTGACAGTAGTTATTTATCAATTGAATTGTAATTATTGTAATAAAATCATTGAAAATTCACAGATTATAATAACGTTACGTGTTTCATACACGTAAGATAGTATCTTCCATAAGATACTTATTCTACTATAAAATCACGTAAGATCCATCCTGTTTTCCTGAATGAATCAGGCTGAAACTTATATGTGACCACTGTCACCTCGGGCCGTTTACTGTGATGAGAATTTCATCACGATCGAATGAGTAGAACGGAAAATATTCGGGGTCGTAAATTTGTTGACATATAGACAGAGAAGTTGACAGACACGGGACCAAAATTTTTCCCCGAGTGCGGGGAAACATTTTAGTCTAAGGAATTTTCAATTTGGAGACAAACAATTTTTCGACCCCCCGAAACGATCACAAAACTTCCTTCTAACGAGGAAGCAAAACAAATGGGCAGAAATTGAATAAGGTTTGACGAAATTCTTCACCAAGGCTTTGGTGTTTTTTTCCTTTGACAATTCGAAATCGAATTCTTGCGATTCGAGATCCTCAAATAATTCGTATACCAATTCCCAATGTTCGTTAATGAATCGATTCGAGTCTTGGTGAATTCGATTCGATCCAATTTCGAACGATTCGCACACCTCCACTTGATGATCAGTTCAATGAAATGTCCTATGCATCCCGACATCAGAAACAATCCAAAAGGAAAGAAAGAACAAAGATGAAAAGTTCTACTCCGAAAACGTTTGCTCATAAGTGAGTTAATGAAAACCTAATTATTTTAGTACTCTCAAAAAACTCGTTAATGTCCCAAACTCCTCCAGAGCTCTTCATGAATTCATCAGTTCGAAAAGAGTTCTTGAAGAATTCTATTCTTGTTTTTGGAAAAAAATGCTTTGTGTGTTATTAGGGAAATGACCTGACTGGAATTGCCCGAAAAGACACCACGCGTTACTAGTCATGCTCCGATTACTGTAATAGTTACCAATTTTTTCCGGGTCTGTTCCAGTCGGGTCATTTGCATTTCGGGTTTAATTTTACCGGATCTATTGACCCCTATCTATCGCTCTGTACAAACTATCTCCATTGATTAAAGAATGGTCTATACAGAGCGATATTCTGATTATGTTCTTTTATTTTTGAATAATTCATCAAAAACAACTTGACTAGGGTCACAGGACTGGTATTCACATAAGATTATGCACGGAGAAAAATTGTCCACTATAAATTACTAGACTCGCTAAGATATTGAGGATATACTTACATTTTAAAGTTATATACCAAACATTCACTTCAAAAGTACTAGACTTTCTGTGAGTTAATTGTAGAATAAAAACATTTTATAATAGAAAGTCTGGTACTTTTGAAGAGAACTGTTGGTGTAAAACCTTAAAATGTTAGTATATCCTCGATATACTAGCGAGTCTAGTAATTTAAAAACAGTGAAAAATTTTGTGTATTTTCAACACACATGTATGTCCCAGGAGGTCCACTCGCAATTTATGTTAAATATTAACACACAAAATGTATCAAATCAACACAAAAATGTTAAATTTACACTGGAAATCTGTGAATTTCAGAATTTGATATGTTGTTTTCAACACAAACCCCGAGTGGACCTTCTGTGACACAAAATTTTTCGCTGTGCAATAGATAATTTTTCTCAGTGTGTAGATGTGCATATAACATAGAAATATGGGAATAAAAGTAGAAGGCAGCAAATCTGTAACAGGAAAAGTAATGTCGAAAAAAGAAAGAAAGAAAAATAAGAATATACAAGCTCGGGGGCTAGTCAAGACAGTGGTACCATATTTGACATGAAACCGGTACTTATGCAGATACAACGGTACGTGTAAGTGTCTTTACACGTACGTACTATTGCATCGGTGTGCATTAACGGTTTCGTATCAAATCTGGCATCACAGAGCGAAGGAGTAAAGGTTGTTGCGGAACTTACCCACGTCTCTTTTTATTGATAGTAAATGTTTGCGGTCCATTCCTCCTCCTCTGTTCTTATATCTTTATGGATTCTACTCGAAAACCATTGTTTGGGAATGAATGAAATGGGATAGTAAAGTAGTAAGTGCCCGGAATTGCATTTACCCGAAAGACAATCATTCGTGGGTCCAAAGATAATTACTAGAAGTTCCTAGTGCTTCTCAAATAGTCGCAGACTTCACCGCTTTCGGGTAAATGGCCTTTCGGGCACTTACTACCTCACCAAGTGGGGTGATCAGTGAACACACTCCAAACATTCATGATTTCATCCATGAGGCATCAATTTCAAGAGAGTGTCATAACGCCGAATGAGCATAATGGTAGATCGCGATTATCCCGAAAGAGTGTTGGTCCGCAAGTTGATATCCCGAATGAGAGTAATCCCGAAATATACCTATATTTTACTGGTCGTGCCCCAATGAGATGAGATGTAACCAACTGCTTTTCCAGATTACTTCTATCCGAAATAACAATTTCCGGGTCAACAATCTTGTGGGATAATACCGAACATAATATCAATTAGTCATCATCCCGAATGGTCATAATTCCGAGTGTGAAATGTGTGAAGTGTGAGACCTTCTTGAATTGATAAAGTTCGTCTGTATACAGCGATATTTTGATTTTTTTGCTTCATTTTTCAATAAAATGTCAGACAAAATTTGGCTAATGTCCCGGCGCTGGTATCCCCTCAAGCCTTATATTTTTCAACATGGGATCACGACGATTTGGGGTTGGGACAATTCGGTATTATAATACTATACCAAATTCATATGAATGATTTTCAGACGAATTTCAACGCCACAGCACGGTACAGTAGAAGCTCATTCATCCGAGGTGATGTGGTGGGGAGAGCTTACTTAGAGAGTTTACCTCGGATAATACGAAAACACACATCATAACCCCGTTTATCCGAGGTGATACGGAGAAATCTTACCTTGGATAACGCGCAGCCTCGGTTGATAGAGAGCCGGATAAGGGAGGTCCTACTGTACTTCTATTGAGATAAATTGACATGGATGAACGAACATGAATGATTCATAAATCATCAAAATTTTCCAAGTGGTAGATACTTAGTACATCCTTGTGAATTTTCTTCAATGAAGGGACTGTATGGTGGCGCTGAAATCCGTCTGAAAATCATTCATTCGAGTTTATGCCCTTTGGTTTCACCATGTTAACCAAAGCGTGAATTCTTGAAAACTATACCAAAACAATATTTCTCAAGTACATATACTACATAGTACATTTGGACGAAACATGAAATGCAGCAGTTGTGTTCAGTGCTGAACACAAGGCTCACCAATTGAGGGCAATTAAATCACTAGGAATGTCCCAAAAGCCATTAATTTTTCGTCAATCGTGCATATTAGATGTATCTATTGTTCAGCGTATGGATTGGTAAGGTGTAAATTCGCCTAACGAACTTTTCACCGAAAAGTCGTAATTTGACAATCGCTACTCATTTCTAGTGATTGTTGAAAAGTGACAATCGATTGTCAAACTACGATTTTTCTGTGAAAAGTTCGTTCGGCGAATTCACCCCCTACTGTATTCAGCCATCACCGTATGGGTTACGTCCCTATGACGACCGATATAAAAATATCGATCATTTCATATCGATGTTTTTCGTTCCGATGTATTGATACACGATTACCGGTCAGTGAACATTATCGATATTTCCTAAATCGATACTTCCCCGAAGAGAACATGAAGCTTCAGCGAACGTTCAGATTAAATCTGTATAGATCGGATCGAAGGTTCATGAAAGCTAACTTTTAGATTCACAAACGTTTGACAAAGGCTCTACGGACGTTAAAATGTCCGCCTCAAAATACGTCCAGGGAACATAGATGGAACGTTCGCTGAAGGTTCATCGAAGGTTTGAGGAAGCTCCACAAAAATATCTATACTTAGATTAATTTATAATAATTTATGTTTATTAATTCATTTATTTTTCATATAAATTGATCAAAATTAATATAAGTATAGATATTTTTGTGAAGCTTCGTCAAACCTTCGATGAACCTTCAGCGAACGTTCCATCTATGTTTCTTGAATGAATTTCGAAGCGGACATTTCAACGTCCGTAGAACCTTTGTCAAACGTTTGTGAATCTAAAAGTTAGCTCTAATGAACCTTCGGCCCGATCTCTACACATCTGATCTGAACGTTCGCTGAAGCTTCATGTTCTCTTCAGGTCTATGCCATATCGAACATCCCTAAAGAGAAGATCGACTGTGACAATTTGAATATATATTTCAACAATCTCTTTATATTCCTACAAAACACATGCATTGATGGTAATATTGAAAACAGGACATAGCCCGGTTGTTTGATTCATTCTAAAGTCGTTGATCCAAAATTTGATATAATTTATCGAATATATTTCAGAAGATATGAACTAATATGGATGAATTTTCAATGGATGTTAGTAGTTCCAATAGTGAAATTTTCGTGATCAGTTTATTATTGTTATCAGTTGATTCCCATGATATTGTCCCTTTTGTGTAACAGCGTTGAAATGGAATCAAAAATCGATTTTGAAGATTTTTCAAATAATCTTTCAATACACTTTCGAATGTTAATATTTTGATTGGTTAAACTATAAGGAAGAGTTTTGGAACGACTCACATGTTGAGGCATTGAGTTGTCATGTTTTATGACTGGCAATTCAGTTGTTTCAACTGTCACAGTCAAGTCTCATGGTGAGCCATTCATAAAATTTCAAGGATAGAAGATATGTGCGTTATTGCAATGCTGAACAGTGAGTTTTGAGAATTCAAAAAAGATTTGTAGCAACCTACGCCATTTCTCATAATGATTTTTCATCAATTCCGTAGTAGAAATTCTGGATAGGAAAATACCAGAGCCTGACGAAGCATGCCTGATTTCCTATCAGGTCCTCATCAAATTTCATCACGGTTTTCCCTATTCTGCTCGATTTTATGAAAATCTCATCCGAACCCTCTGCCGTACGAAGCAAAAAAACCGTAACTCAATTTTTCGTCGAAAATGGGATTCATGCACCATTCCATTCTAAAAATTTTAGTGCATCGAATGACATGAAAAAATTTGAAAAAATTGAGTTACAGTTTTCTTGCTTTGTACGACAGCCCTATTGTATCCCTGCATTACGACCCTATTTAGATCCTATTGGGGGAATTAGATGAGTCCCTTGTAAGGGCCTCATAAGATTTTCCTTACTCACGGTTTCCGGATTCTAACCTAATCAGGACCTTATTGAAAGTAGGGAATGCCTAATCAAATTTCTACTAGGGTTGTGAGACAAATATGTTCAATGTGGTATCAATTTTACCTGCTTTTTTTCTTTTTGGAGGAAAACTTGACACGTCATGGAAAAAACTGCCCTTTTTCATTCTCAGAGGGATCTCAACACTTGGCTGGACGTACTTATAGCTTATGGCGCGATTTTTCCAACAATACCTACAAATCCTCCATATGTTTCTTCTGTCAGATTCAGGCACGTATCCAGAATTTTCGTTCGGGGGGTGCTGTCGCTGTATGTGTATATATATATATATATATATATATAGATCTATATATATAAAGAAATTTTGATATCTAAAATTTCAGGGTGCTGCAGCACCTCAGCAAACCCCGATACGTGCCTAGTCAGATTTTATGGCGAAAAATAAAAATCCGTTCCAATCTGCAAGATCTTCTACATATCAAAACGATTTTCCACACGGTAAGAAATACTCCCTCCAACAGGACTATATTCTCCGCTGAAGTAGTTGTATGAATGAAAATGGTAAAATGGTTCAAAAGAAATGTAGAAAAAATTTCTCTCTTACGTGGCATTATGCTCGACCACTCATTTTTCTTCAACCGTTTGGCAAAAACATTACTATTTCTATTCATCCTCCTACTTCAGTAAGAGAAGGTAGAAGTATCGTGGACCTTGTTTTTCTTCACGCAATGATACACGTGTACATTAATATACAGAAGAGGCATATTCTTTTTTAAATCAAAGACAAACATTATCCATATAGTAAATGTAAAGAAACCACGTATTTGAGATTATTGAAGACATCTCAATGAAATATTTATGGAAAATAGGTTCAATTCTATTTACTCTATCAGAAAAATTGTTTTCTGCACGGAGAAAAATATTACATCATTTTATATATATTACTTATTGCTGGCACGTTCGGAATAGACTTGCTTTATGATATCATTTACTAAGGTACTTTTTGAAAAAGTAGTATATATGATAGTACAACGTGAGAGAATTCTTCTATGTTATACTATCTGATTTAGTAATTTCTTAGTACACTGAGGGGAAAAAGAGAGAAATTATATAAAAGAGCCCAAATTTCACATGTTTCAAGGTAATTTTCGGCGTGGTACAAAGAACTTGTAAAGTTTATATTTCGAAGAAATTTCAAAGCTGACACCGTAATCATTACATTTTCGAGAGACAACGCAGAAAATTGGATGCAGACACGATAAATATTATATTCTCAGCAGGCAACACAGAGAATTCAACGCCAACCCTATGAAGTTTACATTTTTCGCGCACATTAGTTTGTTCAATGTGAATAGCGGGGAAAATATACTATTCATTTCGTCACAATGTAAAGTTTACACTTTCTTGTGAGGAACAATGCACTAAGGGTTTGGTAATCAATGCTGTCATAAATGATATAAATTGAAGTTACTTCTTCAATCCAGGGTGATTAAAAATCCACGAACCATACTACACAAGCATATTCTAAGAAAAAAATGAAAAGATTTTTCCTTTCATAAAATCTTGTGAAACACTCAGTCTTAAAGCTGACTCCAGTTACTCTTACAGCAAAAATTTTGCTTTGTCTAAAAGATTTCTCTTAGGTGTCTGAAGAATGTTTTATGCAACAGTTTTCACTATATTTAGGATGTCTTCATTTAAGGAATCTGAAAAAGGTCTTTAGATCTCTCGTACAGATTCCTTGAACGAAGACATCTTAACGGCAGTAAAAACTGTTACATGAGACATCTTTTACACATTCGGTATAAATCTTTCACACGAAGCAAAATTTCTGCTGTATGGTTAATCAAGTCGCAACGACATGAGTATAATGTTTGATCATTAAAGAAGCTGACGTACTCGCCA
Organism: Gonatopus flavifemur; assembly: GCA_018340375.1. Classification (NCBI taxonomy): domain Eukaryota; kingdom Metazoa; phylum Arthropoda; class Insecta; order Hymenoptera; family Dryinidae; genus Gonatopus; species Gonatopus flavifemur. The sequence goes on from JAFFJZ010000040.1 coordinate 1,662,692, forward strand.
CTTGAATGATTAACTTATTTCGTTCATAACTTAAAAATTCAGCTCATCACAACATTATGCTCAAAGAAGAATCTTTTCATTCTTTTCCTAAAGAGTATGCCCGTGAAGTACAGTCCGAAATTTTCAATCGCCTTGTGTAGTGCCCATTAAATATGTCTCCCCTCAACATTTCGAACGTTTATTATGTTCTGTAAAAGATATGAAAAAAATTCTCTAATTTTTTCGTTTTAGACATCTTGTGCATGTCTTTGAGAGAACATAATGAATGCTTGGAATGTTCACTGAGTCAAATATGCAGTAATGCTTATTAGTTTTTTATCGTACATGTAATACTCACAAATGATAACAATCAATTAGCATATTAATGTTGATATTTGTCGATGACCAATGTACAACGTTTCATGCGTTTTACAGTTTTAATTGAATTCAAAATTGTACTCGTAACCCCTATAGTGAAAATAATCCTCGTACGACATAGTTAACGTATACATGAAAATGTACCTTTCACTAAGAAAGAGTATTTTGCTTTACGTATGTAAAATACAGTACAAATTCTGCAAGAAAGGAAATCATAAAATGACTCACAACTCGAGTTCAAAGATAAAGGTCCCAATTTAAAAGTTGTATATGGAAAATTGTCCATTGTAGGCAAACGAGTTTTGGAGAAAATCCCATCAACATCCTTCAAATCTAACAAACAAAAACTGTTGGAATCATGTGCAATCTCCATATGTTCAGTCATCTCTGATTCACCTATCTCATACGCTTGATAATGTCTATCAAATAATCTTTCCTTAATGCTTCTTACAATGAAAAAACTGAGCCACTACCATTTAAAAGGGTTTCGTCTACAATAAAAAATTTTGCTTCGTCTTCATGGAAGATTCGGAGTACGCCTTCTCGCGTGTACCGACTACCACGGTATGCAACACAACTACAGCTTTCAACATTTAATGAAACAAAATCATTCAATTCGCCGCAAAAATGTTTATAATTTTCCAATTGCTCCAAGTTAATCTTTTGAGTTGGACCAATGATTGGTTCCGCATTACTCACTGAATCTTTGGACACGTAGTTATAGTTTTGTATCTGACGCCCTAGTGTCAGCGTTTTCGGTATGTTCACTTGTGATTTACATGAATTTGCTATTCGTTTGAGTAACTGTTTGCCTTCATTTCTCATGTTCCAAGTATGCGTCATTGGGCCCGTCGATTGGATTATTCTGGGATAGTGTAACAGAAGATGATACTTGGGTTTCAAAGACTTCCTAAGAACTTTCTGATACAATTCTAAATGTTCAGTAATCATTACTTCAAGTAGAGACACAACAGATCTGTGGTGTGTTTTTTCCATAAGTAAATTATTCAGTTCATTCAAGGTGACATATACATGCCACACCGGATGATCAACGGGAATGAGGTCACCAATGAGCATACCTAAATGACGCAGCAAACATATCATTTCTGCGGAGGACATTTTCAATTGCCGATTTTTTGACATGGAATGAGGCGATATGTCAGGTGGGCGATTATATTTGCAATTTTCACCGAAATCAAAAGCTGCACAGTTGAAAATTTTATGTAAATGTGTTAAAAAATCCGTGTGTCATGAATTTTCTGTTAAATATTCAACACAACCACGTGTAACTTCTACAGACAGTCCTTGTGTAATCAGGTCTCAACTGATTTATAATGTGAAATCATTCAAACAAGTGAAAAAAAGTGTCAAAATGACACAAATGTTATTCAACTCAAGATTGAACATAAAAATTGTGTTGTTCTCAACTACCAAGGGGAGATCGCCAGTGGTGGGAGCTATTTTTTTATGAAAGTTCTATGTACGTGTAACTTTAGTAGTCGTCGGAAGAACTGTTCATGCATTTTGGTTTTAGCTTCCATTGTAATGGAAATTCGTTTTCTAGATATGTGAATTTGAAGATAGAGTGCGAGTCGATATACGGAAAAAAAAGGACACTCAATCAAAGGACCGGCAGTGGCTTGAGTGATACACCTTCAACATTCGGTCCCGACGATCCATGTTCAATGCTCATTGAAGTACTGTTTTTTTTTCAATTTATTCTTATGCATTGTTTCAACACGAAAAAAGTGTGATTTTCACATTTGATTGATGTAAAAAAATCCATAAATTACACTTGTGAACTGTTGATTCATTCCTTATTTTGGATTTCATTTGACAGTACTTATCTGTTGAATTTACACGATCGGAAATTCCAATCAAAATTTTATCAACATCCTTTTGTGTTATATTATTTACATCCAGCTTGAGTTATTAGCTAACACAAATACATTATGTGATATCGACACAAAAATATGTGTGGACCGTTTGGGACATGTGAAATGTGTTGAATTTAACACAAAATTTCCAACTGTGTGCCAAACGATTATTTAATGTCTCTTCACTAATGATATTAACCTCATAGATAACATACTTGAGCACGTCTGCTATTTCATATTTATCAATGCCTTCATGAATGTCGTGGAGCAAATCACATACTATATTGTCTACTACATGATATTGTGGAACTTCATTCCAGATGCATTCTTTAACCAATCCCGACTGAATGATTTTTATGCGGATCTAGAATGGCTACTGTCTGAGAATATATTTCTTTCGTACGTACAAGTGTTGCTATTTCACGTGAAACGTGTTTACACAAGCATTTTGGCATTCCACAAATTCGACAGTAATTATTACTATTGAATCCAGTAACAAATCCCAAACACTAGTTCAAACCCAGGTTGTCACCTGTTAAAAGCCCTAAGAATACGTGTATTTTTTGATAACCTTCGCAAGTTTGTATAATTATTCCTTCCTTTGCAAGACAAGACAGAGCATCGATAATTCTTCGAAATACACTTTGGTTTATAATAAATCTTGCGATCAATTGCTTGGAATATTTGTACCAATAAAATGTTTCCTAATTTTCCTTCAAATTCTGGAGACAGACAAGGGAGTTTCATGTAAACAGCTGATAATTTACCACTTCCTCCTGCATAACTTCCAAGAAGATTATTGACCTCGAAATCGTCAATATATAAAAAAAATAGATAATACAATTTAATCGGGAAAATTGGAAATCATTCTTTGCCACAAATTCCCCTGAGTGAAATTCGAAATGACATCTGTGTGACTTGAACTTCGTAAAAGTGCCATGTATGACTTCAATCTCGGAAAAACAGTTTTCATCTCCAAAAAGTTTTTCAGACTTTGACTCATTGAAATTATGAGATACAAGCGTCAATACGTTCAACGTTTACTTTTCGTTGCTTAGATAGTGGTACACTGTCAGTCCCGATCACGACTTGTACAGGGGCAGCGTATTATTTTGCTTATGCATGTTCTTCAACCTTTTATACTGTGTATCGAGCCCTACGAAAGGGTTTTCTATCATTCTAAATACCGGATTGAGAAATCCGATACGTTCGTCACTGGAGGTGGATTCTTTCACTGAGGTTGAATCTGAAATTTGAAGAATTTCTTCCTTCAGGAGATGGAAAGCTTAACAATTCAAAAATTTCTTCAAATATTACCGATACCTTTTGACGGTAAGAATGTGGAATGCTTGCTAGTCCTTCTAAATTAGCTAAAGGTTCTTGTGCAGTTGCAAAAAACAAACATTCCAATGTTTGTAAAACCATTCCGTATCCCGCATCAAAGTCTTCCGTATCATTATGCAGTGAATAACCCTTGCTGTCTGCCTCATCTAATGTTTCAAAGTATTTATCATTGTCAGAATCATCATCAAATGTTTAAGCAATATTTTCGTCTTCTAAATTATTAGCTTGCACTAAAATACTGTTTTTTAGTTTTGAATCTTCTGAATCCGACAAAATTTTTGTTTGTTTCATGTACTTTCAAATGGGATTGAAACTGTTTCAAACTTTGCAGTCGTCTGCAGCAATTAGTTCGAATACATTCATAATAACTTGAGGACTTCAAGTGATTCTTGTTTTTGATATAGACATTGGAACTTTGTAAATTGTTAAAAGTATTAGAGCAAGTACATCTAATGATTGCCATTGCACTAGTCTTGATTGCATTTACATCAGAAATTAACGTGACAACAGCAGGAGAATTTGTCGGGAAATTGAAAGTTGCTGCTGCTAGGAATTGCCACGCTGTCGCACCCGAGTTGAAATTTTTAAATCGCTGAAATGAAAATATACGGTACTGTTACGGATGTGTTGCTGGCGCATCTGTACTGAACCCGCAATAATACTGTAAGCACCCGCACCACGCCCATAACAGTACCGTATATGCCTGCACCACATCTGCAACACTCCTGCACACAAAAATGATTACGCCCGCACCACGTTTGCACCAAGGCCGTTTGGCGAACCGTACACCCGCAACACGATTGCACCATAGCTGCACTAAACCCGCACACAGTGAATGACGATGGACGATAAATCCCGGAACGTGTTCGCACCAAGACCGCACCAAGCCCAGAACATGCATGCAATAGAGCTGTACCAGGTCCGCACCAGACCCGTAAATGTCGAAATTACTGTTGCAATGCGTGCTTAAGGGCCCTCGAGCACAGTAGAACTGTGAATGTGTAGGTACACACATATAGCACATAGGTATAGTTAAAGCGAGGAAAACTTTGCCCCAAACTTTTGTGCAAAATAGCAATTGATGTGAAATTTAAAAAATATTTCACCATAGTGCTTATTTGGGATTGCGCCATAAATATAAATGTAGCGGTGAAATCACTTTTCATTCTCTGTAAAAAATTCGTGAATACGCGAGACGATTTGACATTTCGTAGTCACCATGTTAATATTGAAAATATCTTAAGATGCAAGTGGCAGCTGCGTTTCAAAGTAAACATTTGATTATTTTTTATTATATTCAAAATTTCAAGATTTTCGAAATAATCCATCGATTGATTGAATTTTTCAATATAGCACGTGATTTATCGTAATAGAACTTATATGTATATACAAATGAAACTATTCCGCATGGAAAAATTACATTACACTTCCCATGAACCCTTCATAAATGTGATTGAATTAAAATCGATTAGTTTGGTTATTACCCAATCAACGCACACACGTTATTACAACGTTGAAAGAACGTTGGACTGTCAAACGGACGTCAGTCGTTGATTTCATAACGTTGATTTTTAGTTGAAATTTGATAGGGAAATAGACGACCAGAAATTACGTTTTGATGACGTGTAATTTAAACTAATATTCAAAAGTAACCATCAAAAGACGTCCTCAAAAGACGTGTTTTGAACGGGTTTGAATCACGCGTTTAAAATGTGTTTATAATACCTTGTGTTTGAACTGCAATTAAAGATAATCTGCTGAAAATGTCGAACGAAACTGAACATAGGTTAAAATTTCAACAAAGAGCAAGATAGTCAATAGTGTGGCATACTTTCCAAACTCTGTCATACTCAGAAATACTATTGTTCTTGATATTGAATGAAAAGTTTTCAAAATAATTTGTTGGATTCACTTCGCGTTTTAGAACCATCATTAGGACACGTCAATACCTGACGTCTTTTAAACGATGTTCAAACCGTTGATATGACGTTATTTTATGGTTGAAAAACACGTGATCTGCCGCGACATTTTTACGTTGAATCAACGCAAGAATATTACTAATTCACAACGTGTGGTTATCGACTGTTTTTGACGTTTTTAAAACGTGCGTGTGTTTATTGGGTATCCCGCATAAGATTTGATCGACAAAATTTTTATTCATTTATAAAAAAAGAGGACCATTTATTTAGAGAAAGAACGATCTCTGATTATGATGAACGAATTGTACGTGTAACGGTCAGTTACCGATACATCGTTTTGATTATAATTTTACGTACGTTGATGTTAAAATTGTATGTCATTGAAAAAAGTATAGTTCACGAGAAATATGACATAATTTTGATACTGAAATGTATTTTATGATAAGTAATGTCAATTATATACGTTACAACACTTTTACAACATATTTTGTTTCACAGTGTGAACTTTTGAAGAGCTTTATAATCATGGAAAAAAACTTTGATATTCTGACCATAGAAAGAATGTTTAGGTTTCTCCAAAACGCAACCTCCAACTTTATTTCACGATATTTTCAAATTTAACATGGCGGTGACGAAATGTCAAATCGTCTGACGTATGTACGAATTTTTCTTTATATATATATAAAAAAAAAACTGTAAAAAACATTTCTTGTAAATTACCTACATGAAATTGAAAAATCACACTTTTTTTTGTCAAAGTACTACGCTCAGCATGGGAGAAATAAATTTTTATTGTAAAAATTTTACGCTGAACATAGGAGAAATCAATTTTTTTCATAAAAGTCCTGCACTCAGCGTTGTAATATCACACAATTTTGTAAATTGTTCACATTCAGTGTAGGTAATAAAGTTCCCTACATCAAGCGTGAACAATTTACAAAATTGTGTGATATTACAACGCTGAGTGCAGGACTTTTATGAAAAAAATTGAATTCTCCTATGTTCAGCGTAAAATTTTTACAATAAAAATTTATTTCTCCCATGCTGAGCGTAGTACTTTGCCAAAAATGTGTGATTTTTCAATTTCATGTCGGTAATTTACAAGAAATGTTTCTTGCAGTGTATGAATCGAGAATGATGCCACCAAGGGCGTATCCAGAATTTTTTTTTGGAAGGGGCCTATGTTAAGAATGTATATCTATATATACGAAATATATAGATATATAGAAAACGAAAGGATGCTGGGTTTGAGGGGGGGGGGCGGACCCCTTGGACCCCTCCCCTGGATGCGCCCTTGGATTCCACCGCTGGATTCATATTCAAGGCGTACTTCCAGGCACTATGGTGTAATATTTTTCAAATTTCATCTCAATTGCTATCTTGCGCCAAACGTTTGTGCGGAATAGTAATTGATACGAAAAAAATATCATACCACTGTGCTTACCTGGGATTGCCCAGTGTTTACCTGCACTGAAATGAATTCATCATTAAAAATTACTGGTTTTTGTCAGTAGACGAGGGATATACTTGACATGTGATTACAAATTGATGGGGAATATCAGTAATTTTTTATAGCGTTATTTTAATCGAAAAAAAAATTGTATCCTCACCGGCATCGAACATCATTGTTCGTGATCACAAACCTGGCTTATTTCCCCGAAGCCACGCAACAATCTTGAAAATGGGATGGTTTTCAATTCATATCAGTGTCATCAATTAAGAATTTTCGTTTACAACTTGTATGATAAAAGATTACTGTTTTTCAACATGAATTTTCATCTCTCTCTGGTTTTAATTTTCAAACTTCGGAGCATGAAAAATTACTGTTTTTGATCTCAAGCCAGGTATATAAAATCGTTATGTCAAGTATATCCCCCAACTAATGGGAAAACCAGTATTTTTTGATAATGAATATCTCTCAGTGTGGGCTTTACCTCTATTTCCTGTAAAAAATTCGTAAATACGTGAGACGATTTGACAGTTCGCCGTCGCCGTGTTGCTTTTGAGAATATCGCAAAATGCAGTTAAAAGCGACGTTTTGGAGTAAGTATTTTTTTTATTACCATGTTCAGAATAACAAAAAAAAATTTTTTCAATCGTGAATTTTCTACAATTTCACCTCATAATGTGCTGTGAAAGTGATAATGTATATCGTTGATTTTATTCCGCATCAAATATTCCAGTGTAAAAATTGCGTTGCATTTCCCGTGGACTATGCATGTGTGTATGAAATCAATATTTTACATAACCGTATGTAGAATGATGTGGAGAAAACGATGTATCGGTAATTGACCGTTACACGTATACAATTCGTTCATCATAATCAAAGATCGTTCTTTCTCTAAACAAATGGTCCTCTTTTTCTATAAATGAATAAAAATTTTGTCGATCAAATTTTATGCAGGATGATGACCAAACTAATCGATCTCAATTCAATCACATTTATGAAGGGTTCATGGGAAGTGTAATGTAATTTTTCCATGCGGAATAGTTTCATTTGTACATACATATAAGTTCTATTACGATAAATCACGTGCAATATTGAAAAATTCCATCAATCGATTGATTATTTCGAAAACCTTGAAATTTTGAATATAATAAAAAATAATCAAATGGTTACTTTGAAACGCAGCTGCCAGTTGCATCTCAAGATATTTTCGAAATCAACATGGCGACGACGAAATGTCAAATCATCTCGCGTAATCACGAATTTTTTATAGGGAATGGAGAGTGATTTTACTGCTAGATTTATGTTCACGGCGCAATCCCGGGTAAGCACTATGGTAAAATATTTTTTAAATTTCACATCAATTTCTATTTCACACAAACGTTTGGCGCAAAGTTTTTCTCGCTTAGACTATACCTATATTCTGTATTTGTGAACCTACATATTTATAGTTCTACCACGTTCGAAAGCCCTTGAGGGGATACTCAGCAATCCCGACGATGCAATCCGAGCCAAATCTTTTCTGACAAATTATTCGAAAATAAAGCAATAAAATCAAAATATCACTTTATACATACCATCTCCATTGATTGAGAAAGCTATGTATACAGCGATATTATGATTTCATTGCTTCATACACTATAACACCATGCAATGACTGGGTCCTCACGTTCAAAGTTTGTCGGAATGTTTCATACCAAATTACAACTCCTACTCTTTGCGTAATGGATGTAAGAGGAAAACCAATATAAATTTTGGGAAAAATAATTTGTGTCATACACACGGCGTTGTTTGGGTTCCTTTGAATATGCACGCGTTCGAAAGCAGTAACACACCGAATTTTTGTATGAGGAAGATTTCTCTTACAACTTTTACGTTTGAGCCTTAGAAAGTTTTTATTTCGCTTTATTCTTATTCTGAAATTTCACTAATTGCAAAATTATTAGAGATTCAGAAAAATTGTACTGATTTAATGGAGATGAGAAAAAAGCCTCTTGCGATATGCTTGCACCACGTCTATATAATTTCAGAACAGGAAAAACGTACATACCTGTTGCGGGCGTGGTGCAGACATATATATGCGTACAGGTCTGGTGCGGGTATGTTATGGGCGCTTTGATTTTGAACCAAGAATCTCACGAATTTTTGGATCTGTTGCGGGAGTGTTACGAGCGTGAATATAAGTGCGGGACTAGTGCAGACGTGTTGCAGGAGTTTTCATTTTTACTCGGGAGCTTCAGGAGGATCTTCGCAATCAAGAACTTGATACAGTTCTAACATCAGTTCGACAGCGTGAAGCGGAGAACGAGCTATTTGTAGTTCCCCATTTATCCACGTGTGACTTGCTTCTACAGAGTCCAGAGGTCCAACTATGATTAGTCGAGGTTGCATGTGAAACTTATGATCCTTCATCTATCTCGATAACCATTCAATTGATTCCTTTATGTCATTTGCAGTCTGGAAATGTATATAGTAAAGTTTGGTTTTGAAAAAAATTTGAATTTTTTTGTTTTTGCTCGATTGCTATATATACTTCTTTTTCTCTTCCGAAGAATGCTGAAAATTGACTGAATTCATTGCCATGAATCGAGCTAAGGGCGGGAACTGTTCAAATTCCTTGACCCATTAACTCCCAAATGTTGTCAGTGTTCAATGAATTTTCATCCAGTGTTTTTTTCATATTATCTGTACCAGAAGAAATTTCTGGAACATGATATCCGATGTAAAATGTCATGCTCTCTCAGTATATCACCCCAGAATTCGGCTAAAATCATTGCTTAAAGAGTTATCAACAGTTTTTTGCAAAAAATTGACATTTTTTTCACTGGAAATAATTTTGGATCCAAGATTTCTATATGGAACCGGTAATTAACACATTCTTTTCTGAATAAAAAAGTGTTTTTGAGTCCTAAATTTTGAGATATGCTGAGTGCGGAAGAATGAATTTAACACGGTGCTTCCCAAAATGGTGTTCAAAATGAAAATCTTTTACGAATTCCAACCTTTTGGGTCACTAATTATTATATGGGACAAATTTTTTCCAAAGTCTTTGAATGTACAGTTTTCAAGGTCGCTGATCACAAATCTAAAGTCGGATTTTCATGATTCCCAAAATTCACGATGGTGGATCCAAGAATACGGAGAAATTTTGCACAATCGGCTAAATTCCACCAAAAAACCGAAACTGACCCCAGGATTGTAATTGTCGATTCAGAAAATATGAAAATTCCGTATGAATTATATGCGTTATGTGGCTCGTTTTCACACAAATGAATCCCCACATAGCACAACTATTCAGAAAGAATTAATAATGAATCTTTTTTGAATTCTTATATTTCAAAAGGGATTCATTATGGATTTTCCCCGAACTCCTGTGCTGTGTGAATTATTTGTATAATTTCAACGTCTATCACCCAACATATTGTTTATAACCATAGAAGAATGATTGATAGATCTATAATTCATTGATAAAAATATCGAACTTGTATCCATAACAACTGCAAATAACAGAGAATCCTACTATAACATTTGAAAACCCCAATTGAATGTTATGAAAACCATCTCCAAAAAGTGATACATACATGTACTACTGTGACGCAAAGCGTCGAAAACTTCACGAAAAATTCTGAAAAAATTAGAGTATATTCTCTGATGATTTCCATGCATTTTTTGTTCTTTGCAGTTCTTTTCAAAAGTTTGTTGTTTTTGAAGGAAAAATCTTGAATGGTATATATACGTGTACATGTATAGTTCAACTTGCGGTTTATTTGACAATTATTTTGTGAATATCATGAATTCCCATAATTTTATGTTAGTTGTCGTCTCATAGTCCTCCCCAAAATCGTATAAAATTACCTACACCACATGAAATCGTAGAATTTCCATCAAGCTTTTCCATGTTCTTGAAGATTTTGGGTTTCAGTTTTTCCAAAAAAAGTACGCATACGTTATTTTGATTTTTTGCATTTCTCAATGGTTCAACTCATAGGAATTGGAAAAACATTCATATTCTCTCCTCTTCACGATTTTTTGAGCAGGACTCAGTGGAAATATGTCGAATGTAGCGAAAAAAAAGAAAAGTGACTTAAATAAGACCAAAAGTATGTGTTGAGGAAGATGAGAATTCTGGAATCCTCATTCTTCCTACTGCTGATTATTCCGGCGATTCAGATTCGGATAATGAATCTGAAGGAGCGGGTGTCACAGATAATGCTGTTGTTGCAGATATTCGGGGAATCCCTGGTATATCTTATCGTGAAGTTTTGGACGCCTATGGTGGGAATCAGGAAAAATTGGAAGCGGATCATAAGTATGAATGGTTGGATGGTGAATGCCCAATCAATGATGCTCCTGATAATATTTTATTGCTTCCTACAAATGTTCAGAATGAAATTCGTCGTTCTTCTTTTGTAGAACTATTTGAATTATTCTTTTCTTCAGAACTGAAAGAAGTTATTGTTGATGCTACTCGCGAAAATGGATATCATCTTACAGTTGTACACTGAAAAAAAAATTTATTCCAGTCAAATAAATATTTATTTGTCCTGTACCAAAGAAATATTTATTAGAATTAACAAAATATTCTTTGGGACCAAAATAATTTATTGGAATCAAACAAACGAATAAAACCATCTATTTAATTCAAATAAATTATTTTGTTCCCGAAGAATATTTTGTTAATTCTAATAAATATTTCTTTGGTACAGGACAAATAAATATTTATTTGACTGGAATAAATTTTTTTTTCAGTGTAGAGCTAGATATTTTTGTTGGGATAATAATTAAATCTATGTTCAATGGCAGAAAATCCCAAAATAATTATTGGTCTACACATCCACTCCTATGTTGTGAACCCGTAGCTGCTGCTATGTCGAGAAATAAATATTTGACTATCAAATCAAAAATCAAAATGTCCAAGCATGATGATGCTAATCCAAATGATAGAGCTTGGGGTGTTCGAAAGCCATTACAGATTTTCAGAAAAAATTTACGGAGGTTTGGTTATTTTCCAACAGCTCTATCTATCGATGGAATGATGATCAAGTTCTACGGTCGAACGATTTCGAAGCAGTACATACAAAATAAACCTGACCGTTTCGGGATCAAAATGTGGGCTTAATGTACGGCGAATAGATTCTTTTTGGACTGCGATATCTACTGTGGAAAAAGAACGAATATTTATGCTTCAAACGCGAAACCAAAACTTGGTCAGTGCGCTTTAGGTAATCGAGTAGTTCTTTAGATGGTTCAAAATTTGCTTTTGACAATTACGCCCAGGGTACCCAAGGCACAATAGGAACTTGAAATGCGAATTACAGCGCCACCAGGGATATCCCCGCGAACTAACGTTCACGCATACAACCATAATTATCTATATGTCCACACTAATGATGTGTGGGTGAATCATGATTGATATTAGTGTGTGTACATATGAAGCTTATGATTGTATGCATGAACGTTAATTCGTGGGGATATCCCTGGTGGCGCTGTAATTCGCATTTCAAGTTCCTATTGTGCCTTGGGTACCCTGATTACGCCAAGAAAACTGAATCAATACCATCTTACATTTGATAACTTCTTTACTTCCCCAGATTTATTGGTACACTTGAAAAATATAGGATGACGAGCTACAGGAACTGTGAGATCAAATCGAGTTGAAACAGAGAATGAAATTGATAAAAAATCTCAAAGAGGAATTTTAGTTTCGAAATATGATCGAAACAGTGGTTTGAATCACATAACTGTTATGGACTCGAAATCCGTTCCGATTCTCTCAACTATTGCTGGGATAAGACCTTTCGGAACTATGAAACGATATTCAAAGGAGCAAAAAAATGAAGTAACCTTACCGTTTCCTAGAGCATCGGTTCTGATTGAGAAACTGGGTTTCGTTCATCTGTTTTTGTATATGGTCTTCACGCTTCTTGTCCCTACGTTTCCTTCAGCCCTATCCGACTCTCCCACTCTCAGTGTTTTTTACTGTCACCAATGGAACTAATCCGTGATGTGGTGCTACTTATCCTTGTAGGAAGCACAAAATATACCTGTTGATTGAAGATGTGAATTTACAATATGTCAATTTTTGGGAAATTTGAATTACACACATAATTAAATTCGATTTAGTTTTGTGGATTAATGCAATTTTTAAGAAAACCGAAGAATAAGTGATGAGTGAGTTATGTACTGATTCTAAAACAAACGTCCACAACCACTATCGAAATTGAACTTGAAAAGGAAGAAAATGATATCCTCATCAATTTAAAAATTGTTGCGATGAAGGTATAGATTTCTCCACTTAATTGTGACTTACTATTATGATACGTATTAAATTTATCATTATTGTACGATGAATATTATAGCTGTTTTCGTTACATCCAAATAACAATGACAATTTAAGACATAACTCTGGAATATAAATAGTAAAGTCGGGAAGAATAAACAGTTTTTCAAATTGGAATCAACATTTATTTTCAAATCGTGCGATTGTATTGATGTAACAATATCTTTACTTACTTTGAATGAGTAATTACAAATGATTTCATATTCAAAATTAAAACAATAACAAACATTTTCCTCTCTTTGTATATATATAAATATATTCTTGGTTATGTTTTATACAATTCTGAAAGTTTTTCTTATGTTGGTTTTCTTTCAAATTATTGGTATCACAAATGTTTGCGTGCTGAAACATATGCATTCTAATGAAAGTGTGCACAATTGTTGATATCATATCAACTTTATGCTCTTCGCAAGGAAATTTTAGAATGTTTCGAGAACAAATATCTGTAATTATGTCCTCAGCAAGAAATTTCGAATTCGCATTTTGACAGAATATTTCTTCTCAATATTCAATCAGATCTTAAAAACCTTTAGTGGGATGATTAAATATAGATACTTTTGAATCAATTAAAGTTCTCAATATGTTAGGAACATGGACTTCTGATTCTGGGATTTTCAAAGCATCACAACATTTCAAACATTCTGTTGACTTCAATATACGACTGCATATATACTCAGTTGTAAAGTAAGACAAACAATGTTTCATATCTGGAATGTCCGGTAACAGTGCCGTCTTTGAGCATAGGCGAGGTAGGCTCGGGCCTAGGGCCCCAGGCTGATACGGGCCCCCAACTCTTTGGACTACCATTTTTTTTTTAATTTTACAAAAAAAGGAATTCTTTGAAAGGTAAAATAATAAAAGAAGTAAAAAATGATACGAATTTTTTCTATTCACAAATAATTTTATTTCTTACTTTTTTTAAGAGAAAAGTCAGTTATCACTGCTTCAACATCAATACAATCCAGTACATTAGATTCAATAAACATTAATGACAAACTATTTAATCTCTGTTCTGTCATTGTACTGCGAAGGTCATTCAATAAAAATTTCCGAAAAAGAAATTTATATATATATATAAGCAAAAAGATTTCGTTACATGGGCCCCCAAGCATTTCGGGCCTAGGCCCCCTTGACTATCAAAGACGGCCCTGTCCGGTAAACCATAATCGTAATCATGATCACACAAAAAGTTTTCAATTTGCCAATACTCTGCCTTAACTATTGCATGGATTTGATTTCTTAAGACTTCCTTGCTGTTAAGCTTCTTGCACTTATTATAAATTTCTCTAATATTATCAAGTTTTAAAAGTGGTTTGGCACTAGTATCAGTTCCTTGGCAATTCCCGAATCGTGGAGGTTTCAATACATGGAATAGGGAAAGGAGTCGATAAATCTGGAGGAACTTTAGGTGTACTTAGGTGGTCGTTGCTACCTCCTGCTTCTCTCACCGAACCAAAAAACCGCTAAATGGAGTGATAAAAGAAAACGATAAATTTTCGAGGTAATTCATAAATGTTTTTTCAACATGATTCTTCCCTACGAAAAATTCACATAAAAAACATGAAAATCTTATCCGTTTACTATGCGTTCTTTTCATCGTAACAATAATGGTAATTTACAATAAACACTAACGAAGATGTTCGGAATTACGGATATCTGCAATCAAATTCGTATCAAAACGATAAATTGTGCATAGAATCTAATGAAAGCAATCTCATTCGCACTCAATGTAAATCGTGAGAATAATTAAGAAGATACAAATGAATTAGAATAAATACGGATAAAAACTGTTTTTGTTAGATTCTGTACGTAATTGATGGTTTCGATACGTATTTGATTGCAAATATTCGTAATTCCAAACGTATTTGTTGTAAATTACGATGAAAAGAATGCATAGTGAACGGATAAGATTTTGAAGCGTTATTTGATGTGGGTTTTTTGCAGAGATTCTTGACCGGCTCACCTACATGAGGCCGCGCGTTGTCATGGAATAGTTTTACTGGACGTTTTCCTTTGCCAGAAAATGGACGTTTCTTCTCAATTTCTTGATTCACTTGCATCAATTGATGACAATAGCGATCGGCAAAAACTGTTTGACCAGGTTTGAGAAGTTCATAATACAGTACGCCTTTCATATCCCACCATATGCACAGCATGACTCTGTTACAATGAACATTACGCTTTCGCGTGGATGTTGTCCCCTCACCGAGGGCAACCCGATGATATTTGCGTTTCAGATTATCCAAATTAATCCACTTTTCATCACCGCTCACAATTTTCCACAACAAAGACTTCCTATGTTGCTTGTTGTAAAGACTCACACAAATGTTAAGACGACTGTTTTTATTTTCTTGAGTCAAAAAGTGTGGTACCCACTTTGTTCCTTTCCGAATCTTACCCATTGCTTTTAAAAGATATGAAACAGTTTGTTGAGTTACTCCAAGCTGTTCCGAAAATTGTTTCTCCGTCCGACAAGAGTTTTTATCCAGCAACGCTTGCAGTTCCTGATCATCCACCATTACAGGAGACCCGGTGCGTCCACGGTCACTAACGTTGAAATCACCCTTTTTGAATCGCTTATACCAATACTCACATGTACTTTCAGATACAATGTTGTCTCCAAGAACAGAACATATCGATTCACACGCTTTCCTAACACTTTTTCCTTGATTGAATTCATAGCGAATGCAGTGTCTAATAAATAGCTTATCGGTCTGCATGTTTAATTCACAGAATTTTTAGGTTGTGTTGATGACTCCTTTACGTTTCGATACTGTAACGTTTAAGCATGCCTTATAGGTTGCTCCGAATTAATGATGAGAGACAATTTAATAACGAGAATATTTATTACGAATAAATATCTATTAGAGTAATACGTCGCGATGTTGAGATACTAAGATATATAATTGACACATTCAAATTTCGCGCACGTGAAGTGTGTTACTTATTCGATGATTTAAGAACGGCCTTTCGCCTATATTGCGTGATAAGGATGCGCGTATTAATTATTGTAAAAGGGAACGGATAGTTTTCCGTCTCTCGCGGTTATACTTCCATATTGTATCGAAGCACGTGATGTACACTGTTCCTTCCGAGATTATCCTTTTTGATTCTTGTGTAAACCTTTTATATTATTATTGGAATTATATATAGAGTTATACCTAAAATGTTTGCTTCCTTATTCCCAGAAAAATAACTTGTCCTTCGACAGGTTATGGACCCAGGAGCCTAGTAAAATTGTAATAGAACACGTGCGTAAAATCAAAGTAAAAGTGATTTCTATTTGAAGGAGTGTAAAATCTAATCAAGTAAAAATGGAGAACGAAGCCGGCGAAGAACTCATCATTCAGATAGAAAAACTGAAAAATAGTGAAAATTTCTTGATTTGGAAATTTCAAATACTCATATGGTCTAAATCTCAAGATTTATTTGAGATAGTGAACGGAAATAAGAAATTTGCAGCATGTGAAACGGAATTATCGAAAAAGGAATGGTCGAACAAGGATGCTCGCGCGCAGAAGATTATCATTACGTCGATTGAAAGACAACCAATGTCTCACTTATTAACATGCAGCACGTCTCATGAAATGTATACCACAATTTGCACAATATATGAGAGAAACACCGAACAGAAATGTGAGTTGCTTCAAGATTTTTTAACTACAAATATCAAAAAGATGTAGATATTGCGCCTCAAATTAGTATTCTACAAAATATAGCGTATCGATTGAAAGAATTGAAAAAAGAAACAGACGATATAATGATAATTTCGAAAATTTTAAGCATCTTACCAGATACGTTTAGACATTTTGCAAGCGCATGGGAATCCACAAGTGATGATGAAAAAACTTTAACGCATTTAATCGCAAGATTGATAGCTGAAGAAAACAGATCGAAATCATCTGATGAAAATGAAAACGTAGCTTTTAAATCTGTACATAGAAGAAATAATTTTCCATCTAAGTTAGGAATGAATAAACCACTTTTTCAACAAAGTAAAATAAAATGCTTCAAATGCAATGGAACTGGCCATATAGCAAAATATTGCAACAAAAAATTTACAAATACATCTGACACGAAATGTAAAATTTGCAAGGAAACTAATCATAACGAGGACTGTTTTTTAGAAGAAATAATTCCAATCAACAAATTCGAGGAGATGAAGAAATCTCCTTTTATGCATCAAATAATAGCAATAATAATAGCACATATGCGTCAAATGTATCTAGCGTTTGGTTACTAGATTCAGGATCTTCGTCACACATGACGCATGAAATAAATCTATTCACGGAAATTAATTGGAAAGATTCGGAGATACAAGTGGCCAAAAAGACTGAATCCATGACAGCTAAGGGCGTAGGTATCGTAGAATTAGAAAATTGTATTCTAAAAAACGTTTTATATGTTCCAGAGCTCACTACGAATTTGATTTCGGTCAAAGCAATTACGGAAAATAATGGTCAAGTATTTTTTTCAAAGAATAAAGCTGAAATACATATAGATGGAGAAATACTGACAGCAGAATGTAATGACCAGAGACTTTGGCAAATCGAATTCATTGGAAAATTGCAAGAAACAGTTTGCGTTGCTGAAAACATTGAAAGTGCTCTTGATTGGCATTATAAGCTTGGACATACGGGACCGACTAGTATGAAAAAATTGATCAAAATAACAGAAAGAATGAAAATAACGGACGCAGAAATTGACACCTCGTTAAATAGCTGTGAAATATGTATGAAAGCTAAACAAACCAAATTGCCTTTCAACGAAGAGAGAAAGAGAGCCTCAAGACCTCTTGAAATCATTCATACGGACCTGTGTGGACCAATAGAACCCAGCACTTGGGATAACAAACAATACTTCTTGAGTTTCCTAGATGATTATACTCATTTCACTATTATTTACCTTCTAAACGCTAAAAATGGAGTAGCAGCTACAACAAAAGAATATATTAATATGGTTGAAGGCAAATGGAATTTGAAAGTACATAAACTACGGTCAGATAATGGACGTGAATATCTCAATGAAACCCTAAAAAAGTGGTGTAAGATTGAAGGTATACTTCTGGATACTACAATTTCGTACACTCCTCAACAAAACGGCCGATTCGGAAGGCTGAATAGGACGATCATTGAAAAAACAAGAGCTCTTCTGTTGGGTTCAAATCTCAATAAAAACATGTGGGGAGAAGCAGCACGTACGGCAACGTATATACTGAAAGGGAGCCCTACAAATACATTGGAAGTAACTACAATAGAGAAATGGACGTCGAAACCACCAGAGCTGTCAAACTTGAGAATATTTGGTTGCACAGTGTATGCCAAGACTCTTGGTTACCCGAAGAACTTGGATGACACAAGCAAAAAGTACATTTCCGTAGGATACGCGCCGAATGGTTTCAGACTTTTCGATACGATACGGAAAAGGATAATAATATCCAGAGATGTCCAATTTGTGACGCACAGTTTTTCTGAGAATGAGGTTAAAACGGATGAAAATAACCTAGACGAAACAGGTGATGAAAAGGAGGGAGGAAGATCCGCAGGAATTCAAGAAGAAAGTACTAGTGAAGAATATTTCACTGACGGAGTTACAGATGCAGAAGAAACGATGATAGAGAATCAAGAGGAACAACAACCTAGAAGAGAAAGAAGAGAAATAAAATTACCAAGTAAATATAAAGATTACGTTTTACTCACCTACGAAGAAGCTACGACTGGAGAAGAAAAATTAGAATGGCAGAAAGCTATTTGAGAGGAGAAAGACTCTTTGAAGAAAAATAATGTATGGAAGTTGGTAGATAAAAATAAAGCTGGAAATAAAAAGATATTGAGTAGCAGATGGATTTTCAAACAAAAAGACGACGGGAAATACAGGGGAAGATTAGTGATAAAACAATGTCAACAGAAGGAAGGGATCGACTTTCAAGAAACTTACAGCCCGGTAATAAACATGAGTTCCCTTAGAATGATGCTGGCTTTGGCAGCGAACAGAGGAGATAAGTTCGTCAAATTCGATGTGAAGACCGCGTTCTTATATGGAGATTTGAACGAAAGTATATTCATGAAGATTCCGGAGGGATATGAAGAAAACGAAAATAACATTTGTAAACTCCAAAAGGCCATGTACGGACTCAAACAAGCCTCACTTAGCTGGAACTAGTGTCTAACGGATCATCTACGACAACAAAATCTAAAACCTACTCAAGTGGAACCATGTGTATACGTAAATGCCAAAAAATCTTTAATTTTGGCCATATACGTCGATGATGGGATAATTGTTGGGCGAAATTCCGATGAAATTGAAAAAATAAGACATGGTTTGAGTACACTTTTTCAAATAACTGTTTGTGCTAATGTTGATGTTCTTTTAGGTTTTCAATTCTCACATAATGAACACGATTTAGAGATGAAACAATCCAATTACGCAAATAGGATCCTTCAAAGGTTTGGGATGGAAAATGCGAAGGCGACAACCACACCAATCATGCCAGTGGAAGGAAGTTCCAATGGTGGAAATGAAACATATCCATACAGGGAATGTGGGGGAAGCATTCTGTATCTGGCGAATAAAACTCGTCCAGACATCTCTTATGCCGTGGGCTATACTAGTAGATTTTTGGATACGTATAAAACTTACGATGTTGTTAATTTGAAGAGAATTTTGAGATATATCAAAGGAACTTCGGATCTAGGTATAAAGTATGAAAAATCGAAAAACGAAAGTTCAAATCATTTTATTTGTTATTCAGATTCTGACTATGCAGGCGACACTGTATCAAGAAAAAGCACAACTGGCTACGTAATTTTTTATATGGGTGGTCCCATCAGTTGGTGCTCTAAAAGACAACCTATTGTTGCACTGTCTAGTACAGAATCGGAATTTATAGCCGCAGCAGATTGTTGTGAAGAAATGATATATTTGAAAAATTTATTAGAAGCTCTTACTTTTGAAAAAATCAAAATGACTTTGAATATAGATAATCAAAGCACGATACAAATAATTAAAAACGGGATAAGTAATAAAAGAAGCGAGCATATAGATGTGAGGTCCCATTTTTCACATGAAAAGTACAAAGAAGGTTTTTTTGATTTGAAATATTGTCCTACTGATGAACAGTTAGCGAATATTTTGACTAAGCCGCTAAATACTTACAAGTTCAATAAGTTGAGAGATTCTTTATTATGTTGAATTCTTTTTGTATTTTTGAATGTTGTCAATTAGGAGAGTCTGTTGAGATACTAAGATATATAATTGACACATTCAAATTTCGCGCACATGAAGTGTGTTACTTATTCGATGATTTAAGAACGGCTTTTTGCCTATATTGCGTGATAAGGATGCGCGTATTAATTATTGTAAAAGGGAACGAATAGTTTTTCGTCTCTCGCGGTTATACTTCCATATTGTATCGAAGCACGTGATGTACACTGTTCCTTCCGAGATTATCCTTTTTGATTCTTGTGTAAATCTTTTATATTATCATTGAAATTATATACAGGGTGATCCATTTGAAGTGATATAGTCAAATATCTCGGAAACTAGTGGAGATGGAAAAAAATGTTCCAGATGAAAAGTTTAGGGTTCCAAGGGGGAAGTATAATGCTGACCTCGATAAAATCCCTCAGAGGTCATTTTGAAGGTCATTTAGGGGTCAAGATGGTTTTTTTGAACGGGACCTCCATTTTTTTATCATGGAATGGGAAAGCTGGTTTCAAACCCTTCACGAAACACTGGTCATGGACCCCTTTCCGCCCATTGGGGTGCAAGGTACGGACCGTCGAAGTTATTGATGAACTACTCTTAGCGCTACCCAGGAACAACGACGGGGACGTGGTAATTCTCTGTTTCCTCCGGAGTGCTTGATTATTGTGAGTCCCCTTGCCCTTGCCATTTTTGTATCCGTTCGAATGTGCATCCTAATCGACGGTATGTGGTATGGTCAATACTTCCAATGTTTCCAGCAACCTTTCAACAATTTTTGAGAGTCGATACTCATTTATAACCCTCATTGAATCAAATGGAATAATTTATTCGATTCGAAACGCAATAATCGTAATAAATCGTACACATTACTGCCAACCATAATAAGCAGAGACTCGGTGTTCCCGTTCGTTTATGTTTACGTTTTTTTTCCAATGACATTAACTCTGATCTGCATTGAAATCAGTCCCGATCTTCGGAGAAAAGCGATGAACAAGAATACATAAACAAACAGAAACACCGAATTTCTGTTTATTATGGTTGGTTATGTGGATGATTACGGAAATACGTGATCATTTAAACACTGGTTCTAAACTGAGACCATCACAATCGTTCTTCTCCTTCGCATATTCAATCATCTATATTTATCAATTCATTCCATTCGATTCAATCGAAGAAATGAATCACTATCCACCCTCTGAAATTATTGATATGATGCTTGTGCTTGGCTCAAGTCACAATAATTACAACGAAGTCGCAAGAGTTTGCCGGGATCGGTATCCCGTTCGCCCCATCGCACACCCCACGACCATCCATCGACCCGAATTGAGGGCACGACGAGGAGTATTGCAGCGAGATCTAAGATATCGCCGGTACGATGAGAATGATATCCGTGCACTCACCATATTGGGACTTGGACCCTCATATTAGTAGCAGATCGTTGGCACGAATAACTGGTATACCCCAGACTACTGTGTTGAGAATCTTGAAGCATGTCAAATATCGACCATACCACATTACGTTAACTCAAGCTCTCACTCCACACGATATGAGACTTCGAATTAGATTCTGCAACTGGGCACGAGCAAGGCTGGTTGACGATCCTCAATTCTTCGACTATGTAATGTTCTCCGACGAAGCATCTTTTCAGAGCATTGGGCATTTGAATAGACACAACTCTCATCACTGGTCAGATGTTAATCCGCATTGGTATCGGGCAATCGACAACCAACATCGTTGAAGCGTAAATGTGTGGTGCGGGATCGTCAATGGCTATTTAGTCGGTCCACATTCTTTCAACGGCACTTTGAACGGCCCCATGTTTCTGGAATTCATGGCGGATAATTTACCAGGCTTGTTTGAGGATCTGGATTTACAAACAAGGCAGAGGATGTGGGTCCAGCTAGATGGAGCGCCACCCCATTACACATTGATCGTGAGAAAATACCTTGATCATCATTTCCCGGGGAGGTGGATTGGACGAGGTGGGCTGGTTGCGTGGCCTCCACGCTCACCCGACTTGACATCTCCCGACTTTTTCTTGTGGGGATTTCTGAAAGACGAAGTATTCAAGGCCCAACCAACAACGAGGGAGGACATGATCGATCGCATCCGCACTGTTTGTGCCAACATACCGCGATCAGTGTTTCTGAAGACGGTTACAAATTTTCGGCGGAGACTGGGATTATGTAT
This sequence comes from Gonatopus flavifemur, assembly GCA_018340375.1. Lineage (NCBI taxonomy): Eukaryota > Metazoa > Arthropoda > Insecta > Hymenoptera > Dryinidae > Gonatopus > Gonatopus flavifemur. The sequence continues at coordinate 1,685,372 of JAFFJZ010000040.1, forward strand.
CCAGGCAGAGGGGGGTAATTTCGAGCAATTATTGTAACAGCATCAAGCACCCCTCATGTGAGAGGCAAGGGGACTCACAATAATCAAGCACCCCACATGTGAGAGGCAAGGGGACTCACAATAATCAAGCACTCCGGAGGAAACAGAGAATTACCACGTCCCCGTCGTTGTTCCTGGGTAGCGCTAAGAGTAGTTCATCAATAACTTCGACGGTCCATACCTTGCACCCCAACGGGCGGAAAGGGGTCCATGAGCAGTGTTTCGTAAAGAGTTTGAAACCAGCTTTCCCATTCCATGATAAAAAAATGGGAGTCCCGTTTAAAAAAACCATCTTGACCTAAATGACCTTCCAAATTACCTCTGAGTGATTTTTCAAGGTCAGCGCCACACTTCCCCCTTGGAACCCTAAACTTTTCATCTGGAACATTTTTCTCCATCTCCACTAGTTTCCGAGATATTTGACTATATCACTTCAAATGGACCACCCTGTATAGAGTTATACCTAAAATGTTTGCTTCCTTATTTCAAGAAAAATAACCTGCCCCTCAATACGCGAATGTGTTTCTTCGAAACATACCAATGTGTCCGAACGGTGCGAAGGCCCGAGGATGCCCGAGGATTCCTTAAGTTCTGTTACCGCGGTCAAACGCGTTTCCGTAAGAGACCGTTATCCCCACTCTGCGGGGTGTATCTCTCTCTCCCTCGCATCCGTAGCGAAGCCTACAATACTACAACATATCAAGCGCCATCTATCATAAGTGAGGGGGACCTTTGAATGAATTTAGAATAGCATGATACAAAATCGAAGTGTTCTAAAACTTATTTGTCCACCTAATACCATATGACTAACACCTCGTGAATTGAATATTTTCAAAATTTCATGACATTCAGATGATACAGCCATAGGGAAGGCGTGCTTCCAAAATATTGTCAAATAACGCGGGTTGCAAAAAAAATTTTTCCACAGTTTGCAATCGATTAGGATGAAACTCGTATAGGATCATTATCGGATCATAACTAGAACGTTGTATAAGTTTCATCGCAATCGAATAATAGAAAGCGAAGATATGCGCGATCGCAAAATCACGACTTCGAATAACATTTTTTCTTGCCCCTCCCGTTCTTCTGTAAGAATCAGGTTGAAATTTATATAGGACCATTATCAACGCTACATGTAACCGTGGTCAAAATATGACGATCGAATAATAGGAACGGAAAATATCCCCGGTCGCAAAATGTGCACATACACCTACAGACGGACAGACACAGAACCAAAATCGTTCCCCGAGCTGGGAGAAACATTTTGATGTAAAAGATTTTCGTCTTGGAGACAAAACAATTGTCGGTTCCCGAAAACAATCACAAAGTTTCCCTCTAACGAGGAAGCAAAATGATCCATGCATGGTCAATATATAAACTATGTATAATTCATATACAATTCATACACGATACCATGTGAGATCCACATGTGAGTATATTATCCATATAAGAACAAAATATGACCCATGTCAACATCATCATGAAGTAATCAGTCTTACCACTAGTTCGATGAAATCCTCCAACCCTGTCTATTGTCGGCCAAACATACCATACATAAAGTATATCACCATATGCAACGACCCATATATGAAGTACATAACGCTATACATAAAAATTATGTAGAGAGCATATGGGTCATTCCACGTGGTTTTTACACTGAAATTTTAGAATTCAATGGGATAATTTTTTTTCGATTCTTGGTCAGAAAATATTCGATACGTATTTTTTCTTTTTGTTTTTCAAAGCTTTTTTTCGAAAATATGATTTTTTGAAAATCTAACGCACTTGAAATCTCCTAATTTTCGAGCACTCATTACTCGAAATCTGTTTGTTGTATCAAAAATTTTCACAGACATGAAAGTTAGGATGTTTTCTCTAGTTTCCAATTCTTTGAGTTTCATAATCAGTATAATTAATGTTCATTAAGAATTTTCCAATTAAAGAACAAAAAGTGAAATTTCTCAATATAAGGTAGTTTTGATTTTGTTCATATTTTCACACATTGATCTGTGAACAATAACGAAAATTTAGCAATTTTTTTTATGATGGCAAGTATTATAGTTCCCGAGTTATGAATTTTTTTGTGGCCGCGTTCGAGTCAGATACCGCGCGCGCGGAGCGATACCGTGCACCGTGTGTCGTGTGTCGTGCCGTGAAGCATCACATCTTCCATCCTTGAAACAAGGCTAGCTAAAAGTTAATTGTACACTGAGAAAAATGAAATGTAAAAATCACCATGATTTCGTATATTTTTCACCCGTAAAATGATGTAAAATGAAGCCAGCCTTACACAGGTGAAAAATACTTTCTTTTACGGTAAACCTAACCTATTGATCTATTTTTCACCTCATCCTTTGGTTTTATTGAACAATCGAATGGTATTTGTTACCTCCGTTACTATGACAACCTCGAAAATAATGTATATTCTACCGTAAAGTGCATTACCTCATCAAAAGGTAATTTCCACAATGTTTATTTTTCTCAGTGTAAGTTCTTATATATAATACGTTGGATGAATATCTACTTGTTTTCCTATAGTGGTGCGAACGAGCAATCACAATGAGTGTCACCTTTGCAGTACGAACCAAGAACTTACACTGAGAAAAATAAACATTGTGGAAATTACCTTTTGATGAGGTAATGCACTTTACGGTAGAATATACATTATTTTCGAGGTTGTCATAGTAACGGAGGTAACAAATACCATTCGATTGTTCAATAAAACCAAAGGATGAGGTGAAAAATAGATCAATAGGTTAGGTTTACCGTAAAAGAAAGTATTTTTCACCTGTGTAAGGCTGGCTTCATTTTTCATCATTTTACGGGTGAAAAATATACGAAATCATGGTGATTTTTACATTTCATTTTTCTCAGTGTACAATTAACTTTTAGCTAGCCTTGTTTCAAGGATGGAAGACGTGATGCTTCACGGCACGACACACGGTGCACGGTATCGCTCCGCGCGCGCGGTATCTGACTCGAACGCGGCCACAAAAAAATTCATAACTCGGGAACTATAATACTTGCCATCATAAAAAAAATTGCTAAATTTTCGTTATTGTTCACAGATCAATGTGTAAAAATATGAACAAAATCAAAACTACCTTATATTGAGAAATTTCACTTTTTGTTCTTTAATTGGAAAATTCTTAATGAACATTAATTATACTGATTATGAAACTCAAAGAATTGGAAACTAGAGAAAACATCCTAACTTTCATGTCTGTGAAAATTTTTGATACAACAAACAGATTTCGAGTAATGAGTGCTCGAAAATTAGGAGATTTCAAGTGCGTTAGATTTTCAAAAAATCATATTTTCGAAAAAAAGCTTTGAAAAACAAAAAGAAAAAATACGTATCGAATATTTTCTGACCAAGAATCGAAAAAAAATTATCCCATTGAATTCTAAAATTTCAGTGTAAAAACCACGTGGAATGACCCATATATGCATTTACTTTAATCATATATGTGGCATATATGTACCATACATGATTCGTTTTGACTACTACGGTATTTGATAATCAATATGGGTAGTCAGTGTTCATGAGTAGGATTGTCCAATTTTTGAAATATCTATTCTTTTTTAGACAGAATATATCAATTTTGTATCGATGTTTGATGAGAATCGATAGGAATTAGGTATATTTTTCATAAAAACGAAACGATTCTGTGATAATTAGGGATTTTTTCATATTCTACGAGTTCAAAAATTTCCATAAAGATTCTGCATTATCAGACCAATATTTATTTTGAATATATTCAACAATTTGTCTGTGATATTCGAGCGATAATTACCACTCAAGGGGTATGGTCACTGTAGAAGCATCAATATAAGGAACATATCCATCATTCTTTTTGGTATAGAAAAATTATTTATTTCAAAAGTAATGATATTATATGTTTAATACACATGTCAAAGTAACAAAAAAGTTACATGTGAAAGTTAAACGCGTTTTTCTCGAAATCACTTTTTAAATTGGTCTTAGAAATCGCTTCAACAATTTTTGTCACATTGACTTCCAATTTTAACAGCATCTTTCTAATACAATTTCGGAAAGAAACGAAAAATGGTGGACGTTTGAAGTTGAAGATAGAATTTTCGATGCAAAATTTTCATACTGAAGTGCTCATAAAATAAAAAGTTTCTAATTAATCAGAAAATCTGTACGTGTTTCTCTGCGAAACTGTGGTAGAAGGAGGCTGTTGAAATTTGAAATCAATCGGGCTAAAATTCTTCAAACGATTTGTAACGCCAATTTATTAAGTGGTTTCAGGAGAAACGCGTTTAAAGTTCTTACGTATTTCTTTTTGGTTTGAAAAAAATGTTTGTTGTTATTGTGACATGTGCACTAAATATATAATATAATCACTAATTCTTGTATACCAAGAAAATGATGAATATGTACCTCACGTTGATGCTTTTACAGTGACCATCCCCAAGGAAGATTCAGAAACGAATTTTTTCCGGTATAAACACATTCATCGAATGATCAGTTTCAGTCAACAAACTCCAATTGTATATTGCAGATGAACTAGCATCCACACTCAGAGAAAAGAAGTTGCTGAAACAGCAAACCTCGAAAATTTGCTTTGCTGATATGGCAAAACTTGTTGCTGAATTAGCAAAAATTTGCTATTACAGCAAAAACCTTGCTCTTTTAACAAGCGCTTGCCATTCAGGAATCCGGAATTGTAAATATACAAACGGCTAGAAAATTTTGCTGAATTAGCAAATATCTTGCTAATTTAGCAAAACAAATTTTTCGGAATCGCTTCTTCAGCAAGAATTTTTGTCTGCGTGCATTATCGCTAGCCGGGCGTTGTTTACACATTTATATGGTCGAAAACTTTTGATATTTCTGGCTTACGAGGAAACACAAAACTTTATGTGATGAATTTTCTTCCATTGTAAATGAAAAAGTGTAATAAAAAATCGCAACTTTTGATTAAAGAGAAACACATTTTCTCATTTTCCTTCTCAAATAAGATCCGAAATTTTTTTCACTGATCCAAAAATGCAACAATGCGATTTCAAAATTGACTTTTGAGAAGGACATTCACGAACGACAAAAACGCATGCTTTAAACTTTCAGATAACGTTAATTATGTGGAAAGTTGAGGAAACAAAGTTGGCTGCCATTTTGATGAATGGGAAACCTTGCTGTTACGACTTTTAAATTTCAAAAATGAAATTGTGATATGCTGTTTTATATTTGCACAAGGCTCAAATTTGTTTCCCAATAGAATAATGAGGTAAGTGAGGGTAGTAAGGCCTAGCTAAGGAAGATTTAAAATGAAATAAAAACTACTTATCGGTATCAACGATGCACCATCTCCTAATGTTAGTTGCCTACAAGTATAATCTTGAGACATCCATCATTTTGAATAGCATTTCCATTACTCAGGCCTCATTGGCCAATTGGCTCTATCACCCTCACCTACCTTATATGTCATTGATGGAGAACGTTTGCTATGATCAATCTGGTGGTAAAAAACGCTGACAGTAAAACGAGAAGATACTACAAGCACAGGGAGACACTTTGGTGCATTCACGGATAAAAATCCACCTTCACTGAGAGAAAGGTACCTAGTTGAGACAACTAAATGTTAGTTGCCGCAGCTAGATTTTTATTCACGCTAGCTAGACTCTAGTTGGGGTAAATAAAGGGCTAGCTGTCTGAAATATGGATAAAATGGTTTATTCAATGGGAATAAAAAATACAGTTGCAACAAATAAAATTTACCGAGCACAACTAAATTTTTATTTACAGTTACTAAATTTCCTAGCTGTCGAATATTTGAATAGACTCATTCTTTCAGTGTCCGACTTAATTTTCATCTGATGATGAATTTTGTTTTTAAACAATCGAAAACAGTTCCAGTTTAATGTGACATTGTAAATTTCTTGTAACATTCAACTCATGTTAAAAACCATTTGAATTAATGTCTCAGTGTAACGGTTCAAAAATATCGTTGAATCATGTGCTAAATTCTATCAAGGATCAATGACAGCAATATATCCAATAATTCGCAGTTAAATTTTATACAATTTTTTTTTACACCGTACAGCAGTTTGTAATTGAAGCATCTGTACATCACCACATGGTTCTGAAGTTTGAATTATTTATTGCAACGGAATTATAAACGAATAAGGAAACTCTCAACTGTTGAAGACTCTAAACCTTGCAGTGCATCTTTTAAACGATGTTCCCAGTTCCAAGGGATTAATCCGACAAGACAGACACCAATGATTTTTCAGATTTAATCGTTGCGTTCCTATAAACGATTCAAGGATCGTTGCGTTCCTATAAACGATTCAAGCTTCAAATCCCGATAAACACCGGTTATGAAATGAGAATTATCTAATGCATGGAAAAATATTTTTGGCTTTACCAACTAACTTTGACCTGTAATAATAATATATTAAATATCTTAGTACAGTGTTCAGACAGAACTGGAATTCCGGGAAATTCGAGAAAACTCGGGGAAATGAAAATTGGACTCAAAACAACGGGAATTCTCAGAGAAATTATCAAAAATTCCCAAAAACCTGGAAATCTCAGGGAAATCATTAGAATTTTTTCAAAATAAACATTTGTTCATTTATTCTATTTTTCATTCTCTACAACATATTTTCTTAATTTTTAATTGTGGAATCTTAGAAATTATACACTGAGGAAAAAATGTTTAGGGACACATTCATGATCCGACGATTTCTGGAAATTAGAATTTTACTCAGGGAAATCACAGGGAAAACTCAGGGAAATTGATTGAACAAAACTTGTCTGAACCCTGTAGTACCTACAGGACAGCTAACTTCTTGGCAAAATTAGCCAATCTTTCGCTGATGAATCTGAAAATATTGCTACGGGAGCTAAAAAAATGACTGTCCTTCTCAAGGTTGATTGGTTTTTGCTATGCGGAGTGAATAAAATCTTCAACATTCAATGAAATATTCTCATACAAACCAATAGCTCATATCAAGTTCTATTAATTCCAATAAAACACATCTGTTCCATGGGTTAATCCTCGATTCGATCCCATAGATAACAGGTTTCGATTAGTTCTAATTCATTTTGAATCGCTACACTGTTAGAAAAATCTGCTTGACACTTCATAAGCATCACTTGGAGTCTGTTGCCTGGACTTTTCATCCTCAGTGCCGATGTTCGAAAGCCACGATGTTTTTTTATTTTTAAAAATATTTACTTTATATCTACATTTTGTCAAATCCAATAAATATTATATATAAAGACAAACATGTTTGCAAACATCACCCATTCCTGTTCCGCGAGCTGAAAACTCACAGCAATTATTTCATCGATTCTAATGATGTACATTTCGTATGAGACAAGTTTTGGTCTAAACGTTTATGATGCTTTTCTGAAAAATTGATTATAACGTCTACACTGCTGAACTTTTTTAAATTTGGCACGCAGTACATTTTTACTTTGCTGTCACGGCTTTCCATCACCAAAGCGATTGCAACAAACGTTCTATATCAATAACATATATTACTCTAGCAATGAAACATTTGGGCTTTAGGCAAATACAACATATTTCAATTTTGATGGTCGCAACAACAAGGTTTTTCATAGTCATCAAAGTGACACCAAATTCTTTTCTATTAACTTTTGATATAATTATGTTACCTAGAAGTTTCAAGATTACACTTTTATCACATAAGCATTTTCGAAAATGATATGTTGAAGACATCGTCATCAAGCGTTTCACCTCGCGTACGCTTGCAGCAGAATATTTCCGTCCTTTACACGGTGAGTAGTGTTTCGGTCTCGTCTTGTTGAGGTTTTCGTCGAGATTTTCCGTATCCTCAAGATTCTTGATCTTACAAGTATTGTCTCCGTCTCGGAGAATGATTGTTTGTCTCGTATTGTACACATAAAATTCCAATTCAGCGATAGACACACGGAAAGAAAAGATTTGCTGACGCAGCAAATCGAGGTATTATATATAGAATAGCAAAATTTTTTGCCGACCTAGCTAAAAATTTGCTATAACAGCAATCGTGTTAGCTACGACAGCAATTTTTTAGCTGTGGCAGCAAAAAATGTTTGCTCCGCCAGCAAATTTTCAGTATTATATACAGAATAGCAAACAAATTTTGCTGGAATAGCAAACATTTTTTGCTGCCACAGCTAAAAATTCGCTGTCGCAGCTAACAAGATTGCTGGAACAGCAAATAGTTTGCTGTCACCGCAAAAAATTTGCTGCTCTGGCAAAAGGAACCCAGCAAAAGTAGATTTCGCTGCCACAGCGAATTCATTTTTCTCCGTGCACTACAGAAATTGCTAATCCTCACAGTGGTCCATAAAGATACTACGTGGCATTGCACTTTGTAATACTTTAAATCACATAATCAGTGAATTATATAGCTTATTCTACTGAAAACATATTAGAAACATGTGCTGCTATATTGAATAATGAACTCTACTATTTTCTAAAAGGGCACTTTTCTGCGTGTAGCTCTATTTTATATTTCGATGGTCATAATGGAGCTAAGGTAACTACAAAATGGGGCCAGACTCAAATTCAGCTACATCTTTCTCTCAGTGCATGAACACACGCACTTGTTTTCTCAATATTTCGCATGAGTTCTTTGCTGATGGGTAAACTGTATGCAATGACTGATCTCGGTGATTTTTTTGAATTATTTTCGATCTTTCTAATCCTCATTGGGGACAGCTGTAGCGTGGAATAGTGACAAATCTAATGATTCTGAAAATTCATGTGGAATAGTGGATTTTCACCTATTTTCATGAACTTTAGAAACTTCGCGCGACCGGAATAGCATCAATACTTTTGATTGAGTTTTTTTCACATTCCCGGTCTTCTCGAATTGCAACTTTTCCGCGGTATAGCAACTTGCAAACAAAGTGAATTTGAATTTACCATCACTGTGAGAAATAACAATAAGACGATCAATCTTCGATATTTGCACTCCGAATTGTCGGTAAACTCACTACGAATATTCTTCAATCATCCTCTTTTGCTCTGAATTGATAGTCGTTTTTCTCAATATTAAGGGGTTACACCACAGTAGAAATTTCAAAAAATCAATTTTTTTATTGGGTTGAAAAGTCCTTTGAACCCTCTAAAATGAGAGACAAACCGTTTGATACCTGCCAGGAATCGTTTTCACTGAAATTTCAAGCTCTTTCTTTCGCCCCTTCCAACTGTTCCGAAACGATTAACTGCGGTAAATACACCTGCTTGTCGGGTACAACTTTATGTCTCATCATTCGATTTCTAACTTCTCTAATACACTAATAGATGTTGTTAGAAACATTTTCAAGAATGTTGAAATTTTTTATTTCATCAGGTTCGAGAAGGTAAATGAAAAAAGAAGTCTCTTGAGACAGGTCGTGAAGAGAAGAAGTAATCTGATAGGACACACATTAAGGCATGATAGCTTATTGAAAACAATATTGGAAGGAAAAATGAATGGTAAAACTCGAAGAGGTAGACCTAGATTGAGTTACATGAAGCAAATTATACAAGACAAGGGTTGTCGTAGATATGCAGAAATTAAGCGGTTAGCAGATAATAGACAGGGTTGGAGGATTTCATCAAACCAGTCATAAGACTGATTACTTCATGATGATGATGATCACACGGAAAGAAATGGATTCTAAGGGATATAAGAAATATTATAAAGACAAGAATATTTTATACTAAGCATGAGGACAAGGATCTAGATTCTAACCACAAGTATACATTTATTATAAAGATGTTTACTTCGAGGTAATAAATGTATTTTTTACCCAGTAATATACTATTTCATTGAAGGCAAGAAAAACGGTTAGTTCCTATTATAATATAGGATTCTCACAACTACTATCTCCGGATGCTTATAGTAAGGAAACAATATTATGAAAAAAAAAAAAAAACAAATTACTTCGCCGGATGTGAACTCGGGCTCATAACGTCACAGTCGGTCACCTTGACCGCTCAGCTACCGACGCTCGCTTGAGTACATAAGAATTGTAGCTGTACTTGAAGTACATCAGATCTTCAAACGATGTAAATTTCAAGAAACTTATGGTTCGCACTTGATTTTCGTTGAAAAGGGAGATTAAAATGATGATTGAAAGATGGTTATTCATCGTAACTATATATTTTGTTGGTCCTTACGATACTATTGATGGAATATCCATTTGATCACTGCAAGTAACCGAGATTCTTATGGATAAAATATGGATTCTAATGATAACTATATATTTTGTTGGTCAATATAATACTATTTTTAAAATCTGCATTTCATTACTGTAAATAACAGAGATTCTTGAGATTAAAATACAGATTTCAACGGTGAGCACTGTAAAAAAAATTTGTTGAATTCCAAACAAAAATGCTTGGAAATTTACAAACTTGGTTTGGAAAAATAATTTCTGAACCTTTTTTGTAAATTGCGAAACAAAAGTTTGTGAATTTTCAAAAATCTTCGTGAAATCACAAAATTTTTTGAATGTTTACAAACTTTTGTTTGGTAATTTACAAAAAAAGTTTGTGTAAAAAACTGCCAAACTTCTTTGGCAGTTTAGGAAGTATATGTTTTACAGTGAGTATATTACTTTTATAATAAACATATTTTGACCGTAAGAATCTTGTATTTTAGGACTAAAGAAATAGTTAATGCCTCTAAGCATACAGATATTAACAGTTAGTATCCACATTTCTGTAATACGGTCTGTATAATCCATTTCTCTCCGTGCAGGTTCGAAACACGAGTCAAAAATTTTAACACGTTTTTCTCGAAACCCGTTTTTTCAAATCGGCACGCAGCATAACTCAAACAATTTTCTATTTTTTCATTCCGAATTATTATCATATCTCTGAAACAACATTCCGCATAGAACTACGTAGCCGATTTTCGATAAGTTAATTCTTCGATTTTTTAGGTACAAATAAGTGCACGTTTTTTAATAGTAAAATGAACTTTTTTTTCAAATGCTCGCCAATGTAAGAAAAATGAAATTGTCAAAATCCCCTACGTATTTAGTAATGTAGTTACTAATGTAGTTTGAGAAAAAACTTTTATTCCATTCTACATTAATTTTTGTTGCACTTCTACTGCATGCCCCGGAGCCCCTCCAAACAAAACCGTTTCGCAGAAACGGCTATTGAGCACCCAAACAGACACGAAGATATCTTTTAGAATTCTAAAAGTACAAGAAGTCTTGAAGAATTTTCTAAAAGATATCTTTTCGTATTCGAAAAGATGTCTTATGCAACATGAATAGATTTCTAAAAGATGTCTCGGAGACTTCTCCAAGATATCTTTAAGAAGAAATTAAGAAATCTAAAAGAGTTCTTCAAGATTTTTTAAAGATGTCTTGCAAAATTCATAAAAATGTCTTGGAAGAAGCTTGAATTTATTCACGAAAAAAAATTCTAACCTCTTCTTTTTCCTTCTCCCCCCTCCCATATTTGTATTTGTCGCTCTCGCACTCCTATGAAGTTGACTTTATCTCAATCCTTGAGGTTGCGGGAATGGAACCCGTGCATTTTACGATGTACTTACGCTTCAGTGACCTGAGCTATAGAGACAGTTCGGTTTTGATGCTTATGATTATCAATATAACACAGTGGAATCGTGTCAGTGGTGTACATTTTCAGAATAGAAGTGATCTTTTGAAAAAACTGTTATTATATAAACAAATGTCAGATAAGTTGGTCGTGGATACCAAAGATTCTTCTTAAATTATTTCTATTCCAACGTTATTGAAGAATAACTTATTAATGAATATGAATGAGAATTTCTTTGAATTTACTTGAAGGCTGTACATAAAATTGAGCGTAAAAAGTTCAGTAATTTGTAAAATATTTGTGTCTTGAAGATTCGTTAATTCCAGCGCGGGTATTAAAAGGTTACAAAATCGTAATTTTTGCAGAATTTAAAATCTCTTGGCATGTTTATAGATTTTTCAAGCTTTCGATTTGTGACCGAATTTATCACATGTGTGATTCGATTATAATTAAAGGCACATTCCGAGTGTTATTCATGTCAATTCATATGATCGGGTATTCATAACCTAAACCTGCTGACAATCTACACGGAGAAAAAGGTATCTTAAAAAGTACCATAATTTATGGATTTTCTGCGCTGGTCTGACCGAGTCTGAATATTTACCTGAAAAAACCTCTAAAAGTACCATAATGTCTTGGACTTTTATACGGAATGTACCATACTTATTTCAAAAAATCCAAGAAATTATGGTACTTTTAGAGATTTATGTAAGTGAATATTCCGACTCGGGTCAGACCAGCGCTGAAAATCCATAAATTATGGTATTTTTCAAGATATCTGTTTTCTCAGTGTATCTTCTTAAACATTTTTTGTTAAAGTCTTCCAGGAAAATATCTTTCAAACGCTTCTCAAAGATATCTTTAAGATATCTCGCATTGTCGTCTTGGAGATGTCTTGAATCGAGACATCTTTTAGAAATCTTTCATAAGATGTCTTTCCAACACTTCTGAAAGATATCTTTACGAACTCTTCAAGAACGTTCTTGAAGATCTCTCAATTGAGTATTCTTTTAGATATCTTCAAGAACTGCGTGCTGTGTGGGCAGCCATTTTGTAATATGTTTCATTAAACCAAATTTTTTTCAAAACTCCAAAACATGCTCAACAACATCCTTGAAAAGAATTGCCCTCTTACTTTTCCTTCCACTTAAAAAAAAGTCGCAAAACAACGTTAAATTTCTGCTCTCTACTGTGGTGTAACCCCTTAATGAACTCAATCTTTCCGTGTACAACAAGCCGCGGGGATAAAGAAAAGATATGTATCCAGGGCCGGCGGCACACTGGTTAAAAATTCAAACAAAGAGCAACATAGTGTACATAGTGCGGCTCCCTTTCCAAATTCTCTCATATTCAGAAATAATTCTTTTGCCGATATTAATGAAAAATTTTCAAAATAATTTGTTGGGTTTAATTCACGTTTTAAAACCATCATTGAGACACGTCCATATTTGACGTCTTCTGAACGATTTCTAAACCGTTGCCATGACGTCATTTTCTGGTTGAAAAACACGTAAACAGCACGACATTTTTACATTGAATCAACGCAAGAATATTATTAATTCACAACGTGTAGTCATTCACTGTTTTTGACGTTTTTTGAACATGTGTGTGTTTTGTGAGAGGGTATGTATTTGTAAATACGTTTTGCATAACTCCTCAAAACTATTCGATGCAGATTGATTCTGAACTGTTGTACTGCCAGGACAGTACTCGCTGTATATTTAATGTATGCTACTGGATTTTAAATTTAATGTAAATATTGTTCACAATTTTGTCCACAAATACAAGTGATATTGTTATGTGATCGTAGAGATGATTAATTACTATTCAGGTAGCAAAACGCTTTATATCATATCAAAAACAAACATCCATCACACTGATGCATTAAACATCTTCATGTGTTGAGAAAATTGTTGAATCTTATATCATTAATTTACCTTGCATAATTAGGAATGAAATTTCATCTCTTGATACTGAGTTCAGTATTTTGTTGCGATTCATCCAATTAGTCGTTATAAAATTCCGAATTGACTTATTCAACCCTCCAAGGACAAACGTAAATCACTCATACGTATTGTCCTGAGGCGACATTCACGTAACCCGAATGAGTATAGAATATCCATTGAACCTTCATTGCATATTCCCACGTTCCCCAGAATATGTTTGACACGTTTTATGCTATGTGAGCAAGAATGTGGAACCAAAAATTTTTAAAACTAAAGTAACATTGTGGGCATTTAAAGCCCCATCAAACTTTCGTTCAATATAAATTTATCTGAAAATAACCTGAACTTGATCGATTGATTCTCTTGGTTCAAGTAAAAAAATTAGCGCAGGATTGTTCTAAAAAGTAAAATACACATGCGAGTACTGCATTTCGAACTATCTCAGACTACAGTGGACAAAATTTCTATGAAAATACCATTATTTTCAATTCAAACGGGAAGAATCCTGGTAGTACAATGGAAAGCATGTTATAAAATATTTCAGGTATGGCAAAAAGTATAAAATCAATATACAAAATGCAAAAGATAATAATTTAGTTTGTTATAAACAAAATATTATAATTTAACGCAAGAAAGTGTAGCGAAACTTGCATAAAAACAATCGTTTACATTTTGTCTTAAACAACTAAATTTCCACATTAATAACCGGTACTACCACCCTTATTCTTAACTACTTCAAATAGGCTTTTTCTCATACTATGAAGTAGTTTTCGCAACTTTGATTTCTGAATTTTAACCCCATTCATATCTGATTGCTCTCCCTAGTTCCTTTATGTTGTTGGATTTTTACCCATTTTGATATACTACATGTGCCCATATTCGTTACAAGTTCTCTATTGGGTTTAGTTCAAAAGAACGGGAGAGCCACTTTATACACTGAGAAAAGTATTTATTTATAGTGAACAAGATTTGTTAATAGTTAACAAATCCTATATTTGCTTATGGGGAAATAAATATTGAGTTGTTATCATCCAGCGTCATATTTGAGATCATTTGTTGTATCAAATCCATATTTGTTAACTATTAACAAACCGTGTTTTTGTGCGAAATTTCTGTTTAATAATTCTAAAACTTGGGAATGTACATCAAAACATTATTAGATTGCCTGAATGTGATATGAAGTTGAGAAAATTGTCGCATAATTTGCTTTGAATATTCGTGAAAATAAGTCAAATCAAACAAAATTGGAATAACACTCTGGAATTAATCAAATGAAATGATGAATTGTGCAGGAGAATATTATCACTGTTGGCAAAATATGTCTTAAATTTATTGATAATTATTATAAAATTTTTTACAGAATATTATTATCAGATTTAACAATGTATTTTATGATGAAAATTGTCTATTAAATTCAATAACTGTTACGAATTTTTGCCAAAATACAAAAAAAATTCAGATTGGAAATTTGATTTATCACCAAATTTCTTCACGCTTCGTGAATTTTATGTTCCCCGAGATTCCTCTGGAGTGAGTTTATAATCATCAATGTAAGTCAAGCAATTGAAGCACACAGTTTTGGGACCTGACGGGGAATCGAACCTGCTTTCCTACCTAACCTAACCTATTACGACCTAACGCTTCAACCACCTTAACTACATCACGATTGAAGAAACCGATTGAGAAATACGATGTGGTTTTAGATATTATATATGCTGACGTCATGACATCATACATGTAATAGGATTCTATCACGAAAAATTCATGAAAAAGTGAAATTTCATAAAAAAAAGTTGTAAATCCCAGAATATTATTGATTTTGAAATGCACTTATGAAATTTCATAAGAATTCTTATATTAAATTCAAGGAATTCTCTAACAGTGATTATAAAGTTGAACAAACTGAATGAAAAGTTATGGTGAAATATTTTAATAATTTTGTAGGAAAATTCAGCCTACAAGACTGTCTCTCATATTCTTTCACTCTCTCCCGATTATAAATAATACATATATTTTTCGACCTAACGGTCATTGAACACACTCTAACAAGAAACTGAACTATATATTCTGCTGCAATATAGATCGAGAGTCGAATCAAATTCAAGGTGTTCATGTCAAATCAAATTTCTTAATTATTAACAAATCTGTGTTTGAGAGGAAAGGAATCGTATACACATTGGGAAACTGAATTATTGTGTTGAAATTTAATTTGAAATTTGAGTCAATCAACCATTCTTTTCTTCATATTCTTAGTTTACTAGTATTTATCTAATGAAAATTTTGTACTTATCAAACCGTCTATTTGTAAATTAGGAATCGTTTATTACTTGAGGGAAAAATAAAATCATTCACATGAAATAAATGGACTAAATGAACGATTTGTTTGTTCTGAATGTCACACAAAATCAATCGTATATTTGCCAACTATGATATTTATTGACAATTACCATATTTATTCATAATTAATGAATATTTTTGAACAGACGCCAAATAAATATATTCATTTAATATAAGTAAACTCTTCTCTCAGTGTAAGAGATAAATTTTCTTACTCCAACTATCCTTCAGTCTCCTTAGCGTTATTCACCGCTCCGTTGTCTTATTGAAAAATAACATCATTACAATGATTTTCTTCAATATACCAAATTCAAATAATTTCCAAAAGTCCCATATACTTGTCTGCACTAACTTTGTCTGAAATTTTACAACTTGGCGTTTTAGAAATATAGCTAAACGCTGCCCATATCTTTGTAAGAGGTGGCTTCGTTACCATTTTTGTCCATTCAAATAATGTATCCTTATGTAATATTTGCTGCACACGTCTTGTAGTTACAGACAGCTGTAGATCTCCTCTTATTTCAGCAGCAGTTATAATATCTTTTCATCCCTCCCAAAATTTGAGTGTGCGTTTCATTAATTCAGTATTACCACCTATATATAATGGTTTTTGCCATATTTTTCGTGTAATTTTGAATACTGATGTATGCACGTGCTGGATCTATTTACTTTATTTGATATTTGCCAAAAAGATAATCCTGCGTCGTGATGAGCGACAATTTTTATATTTTCCTCCGAAGGCAAGATTTTTCCTCGCGGCATTTGAACATACACAAGAAACCATTCAATGTTAATGTATGAATATTGTATTTCAGTGGCCACACTTATTCTTACTAAGATTTTGTCAACGTTGCTCGTACGTATAATGAAGTATAACTGCGGAGTACTTACTGTTCTTATACGAATTTCGTCCTTGTCTAGGTTAGTATATCACTTTTTGTGTATGAAGCGTTGAGCGGTCAAGTTTGTTTACATTAATGTGTCGCAGGAATGATATGATGTGTGCCAGAAGGTTTTCTCACATTGGGTAACATATATTTACAAGATAGAGGATTTAATCATAGTGTTCTTACAGAAATTCCCCCACTGTAGTTTGATTGGAGTAAAATTCATGAAGCAGAAAATCAGCAGAACTTTTACATCGGCAACTCCACCCTACATTTTTTGTGCTTTTGAACAATAGAATATTAGAAAAAATAAAAGTTCATTCAAAATTCAGTAAAAGTTGACCGAGATTCTGGTCTAAAACGAAAGATCATCGAAAGTTCCTCAGAAGTACCTCATTAGTCCGTTGAACATTCGTCAGAAGTGAGGATGCCCAATATTTAAAGTATTGATACTGTTATACAGAATATGTATATGATGAATTTTCTTGAAATTTCGATTGAAACTTGGTACATATTTTATACAAAAGTATAGATATTATAAATATCGGGAATTCCTAGTCAAAAGTCATGAATTTTCCTCGACGGTTCTCTTAAAGACCAACAGAACTCCCACGTCAACCCTTTCCGTACTTCCTATATACTTTTGAGGCATGGAATAACCGATGAAATGCATTTGAAATTTCCTTCCCTCCTAAATATGGGAGATCAGGAAATTTGCACGAAACGTTCTCAAAGGGCATTCCATTCAAAGTGTTTGGTAAGCCCAATGCGATTGGAATTCAGATTGGACTAAAACTACGAGGTCCCTCAAACTTGTTCATGTCTGGAAAAAAAACTATATTCTGTTGCAATATCTAAGCATCTAAGCAATATATGCATATTGTTCTAATAAATCCTCTTTCCCATAAAATTGTTCAAAATAAGGCTGAAATTTCCAATAAGCACTATTAATTTCTCAAGTCGTAAAGTTTTCGAGATTTGTATTTGAATGTAATTTATATACAATTCAATATAATTCTTGTATAATTGTATATAAATTATATTCAATTCCGAAAATGTTCCCTCTTGGACGGGAAGTTTAGTTTTCAAACAGCAACTCTGATGAAATTCCTGTAAAAACCTCTAAAATTCTCAGAGAATTTTAGACAGTTTCATTGTTTTTCGGACATATTGACAGATATTCAAAAGAGTTTCCAGCGAAGAAACGTTCTTCAGGTGTTTTCTGAAGTTCTCAAAGTTTGGAAAAATTCTGTAGGTTTTTCAGATTTAGAGGAATTTTTTTCATCAGGGAACGCTATGTGTTCTATAGTCTATCGAATGTTGCAAAACAAAAACTCCGGCTCCCATGTGAATCACTTGGACATTGCTAAATAAAACAAGATAACGTTTTCATGCTCTATTTCCCCTATGCATATAAAAGTTTTAAATGTACAGGGTATGATTTATGCACGTAATGATTGTACACGAAAAATAAAACCCAAAAGTATTTACACTGATAATTTTTTCTTTTTAATACCTCATATTCAACACATAAGCTTTGGTGTACGTAAAATTATTTGATAAGGAAATTGTACACTAAATATTTTTTATGCTTGAAAAAAAAAGTGATTCAGAAAAATCGTACACATGTTTTTATGCACGGACAAAAGATTTAATTAATTAGTGTATAATGATTGTACACCTAATGAAATTCATGAGAAATTTTTTTAGTTTTATTGAATAATTACTATAAATTAGATTAGGAGTACAATAATTATACACTGATTAATTTTATTTTCTGATCGTGCATAAACAATATGTGTACAATTTTTGTTGATTACATTTTTAAAGCTTGTAAAATATTTCGTGTACAATTTCTATGTCAATCAATTAAACGTGCACAAATAATCTTTGCATAAAATATGTGTTAGACAAAAATTATTAGTGTAAATACTCCTGGGTTTTATTTTTCGTGTACAATTAATACGTGTATGATTCTTACGTGCATAAATCATACCATGTCTTCAAATGCAGTATTTTTTCCGTATAAAATGCTAGTTTTTTATTTGTTCTTGGGGCTTTAATCAGTCAACTTATATTTCTGTCATATTTCTATACATTCCCTGTTCTAAACTTTCAGATTGTTTACATGAATATTCACAAGTGAAACAAGTGAGTCGCATGTGCCTTTACATGAAGGTGGGAGATTCTCATGTGGTGACCCATGTGACCCACTTGATTTCCATACTACAACCTCTGCGAAACAACTGGAAACTTACAGTGTGGATATTCACATGCGAAATAAACCCAGTATCAACCTCATATGCAACACTTCTCAAGTGGATTAATTGGGAATTTTCAATAGGGCTTAGAAACACATTTTTCAATGAAAAGTCTTCTTTTTAAACGTTCATTCAATTGTGAATATTACACCGTTATGAAAACAGTGACATTGGTACTTTCTTTTTAAATATTACGTACTGCTATCGCCTACACAGAGAAAAGTTTATATTAAAGATTATTAGACACAGTATCGTACCCGTGGGATATACTCGATTATGACGATAGGAACTATAACTTTGTATTTTCCTATCACTCCGCATATTGAATTCAAGAAGAATTGTGGTAATCTGTCGCATACTCATGGTTCTTTCCGCCACAATAAAGTATATCCCACGGCTACGATATAAATATATTAATTTTTATTACAAAATTTTCTCTGTGTAATGAATTGAAGTTCAATGAATCTGGATTCAACATAAATAGGTAACAAAATCAACATTGAAATGGGGTGACTTTGAATGATCGAAGAAGCCCAAGCGTGTATTACCTATAATGACAATGGGCCCCAGGCTGGGTCCATCCTCTTTAACCCAGTATTGGGGAATGACGATGGGGCCCATGTTGGCTCAATCTTGGCCCTGTTGTGCTTTCCCATACAATTATAGTTGAAAAAAAATGGAGATAATGAATCTTAGTGCGGGCACATTTGGACCAGCGTTAGGCCAAGATTGGGGTGAATTTATATCCCGAGCATGTGTGTACAATCCTCAGCGTCTAAGAATTTTGGTCCCACTCTGGCCCAGTCTTGAGCCCATATTGGCAGGATGGGGCCCATGCTGGCCCGGGGTGGGCCCCATGGTATATACATGCTAGGGATTTTCCAATTTCAAAACAAACAGGAAGGGGGAGTATTGATTGCCTAGTCTGGGTTCATGCTGGGCCCGTGGTGTTACCAATTCTCGGGCAAAGCAATACGGCCAAGCTGGGAACGATGTTATCATCCCAGGGTTGGTCCCACGTTGGGTAGCATGGGCACCCACCCTGGGCATAGATGGGGCCCGCCGTCAATACACACTTGGGAGTGATTTCTTTCCGTTAAAAGTGTTGACGGATCCATGTGTACGAGACGCGAGGATACAAAAGGGTGGGAGTTAACGAATACTTAATACTTATGAATTTGAAATCAGATAAATACTAGCATTGCCTGAAGCTTCTCAAAACACACACGTCGTGTATGCGATGGATGATACAATTGAATTTTTGTTTGGTTCAGTTTTTGATTCTCTATCATTGTTTCAGATGGGCAAATTGGGCAGTAATCCTTTAGCTGGACTCGCGGCATTAGGTTTAGGAAGTTTGGCGACACCCGCGAACACTGGCGGACTCAATCCAGCAGGTAAGATTTCTTATTCCACCCCAACCGTCATAATATGTTTATTCCTAAACATGAACTCAAAGTATTCGTTCATCAACATTTTGATACACATGTTGATTGATTTCAAAGAGATTGACTAGTTGATTTGAAACTCATCAGATAAAATCGAACAAATTGAATTCCTAGATATTGTTCATACTTCATAAAATATCCAGAAAACGCGTTTGGATAATTCCATCAAATAATTTTCGAATAAAACGGCTAGTAGATATAACTAACGTCTTGACTTGAGTATACCCTTCAACGAATTTCCCAAGAATTCACTGTCTGGTCAAGCAACTACATGTCAGTATCATGAATATTCTACGTTGAGATACAGAAACGTATGCAGTACAAGTATTGATAAACGATATCGATATTTTCTATACAATTTGTATATAATTTATATCAACATGTTATAAATCTCAGTATATAAACTCGACAAACTTTCTATGAAAAATATCAATATCATGAAATATTGTGCATCCCAAAGTATGAGGGTATAATTATTGATTACTCAAATGTACAGAATCTTCACTTGGCTATAAGGTGAGGGTGAAAATGCACTCAATGTGATTTTAAATAGAATTTGTATCAAGTTTGAATCGATATTTTATATGAATTTATAGACACATGATACAAGTTTTATATAAAATCACAATCAGTGCATTATCGACTCAGACTCACTTGGCGGTACTAATATTGTCCATTTTGTATTTACTTTATGCTCTGATGCACATACCACTCAGATATCTTTTAAATACTTAGTATAGCCTACACTGAAAAAAAAACTAGGGAAGTTAACCACGCGGCGAGGTTGAATACAGCGAACCTCACCATGTGGTCGACTCAACTGAATATAGATTGAAATGAAGTCATATTCAATCATTTCAATTGATATTCAGTTGATTAAACCACGCGGTAAGGTGCGCCGTGTGGTTGACTTCCCTAGTTTTTTTGGTGTACTAAAAATTAGGTGCGTCTTTAGTGCTCAGAAAACCCTGGAAAAAGCGGGTCTCGCTTCAGAACAGCCATGGAATTCCATGCCTCAGAATCTGCAAATAAAACTTGTTTTTCGAAGATTACTCTCTGTATTTTGATTGAGTTTATAGTAAAGTTGCTAACTTGAAATAAAATCACATTAATAGTTTACACATATGACTTTTACTTGCATAACTCTTATATAAATGATTGAAATTTCCAATTCCCTCTCCCCCTCCCCGGTCACTGACTAACCAGGGCTCGGGGGAAAAAAGTGTATTGACTCCCCTGCTAAAGATCCATCAAAAAGGATAGCAATCGACAGATTATTCTAATCGTTTTCTATGAAAATTCTGAATCGTGAATTTCCGGTATTGTATAATATAGAGGTGCACGATATTTTTCAGAAACTTTGTCAAAATTGTATCAAATTTTATAAAATATCTATGGGAACTTTATAAAAATTACATAGAGAAAAGTTTATGTTGAAGATTACTATATTTTTATGGTACTTGTGAGGTATACTTTATTATGAGGCTCAGAATTATATTTATTGTAAATTATAACATATTCATCTTCATCCTCACGAGAGAGTATGGTGAATGTTCGTATACTTGTGGTTCATAGCGACATAATCAAATATATCCCAAAAGTACAATATAAATATGCCAATATCTGATATAAAATTTTTACTGTGTTTGTAAAAAATATCGATATCGTGAAATATCGCGCAGCTTTAGTATGGTGATCGAATTGCAGGAACTATATCATAATCTATGTCATGTTATAGTGAAATTTCTATAGGGGAGATGCCGGTAATTACTATTGGATTTTATTTGCTAGTTAGACATATTCACATCTCTCCACCTGAATTGACCAACCATAAATCCAACATTCTCATGACTGTAGATTTCAGCGGCCTGCTCCTGAGTCATGTGCACTCTCGTTGAATGATCACTGACCGGAGCATAATTATTATAAAAGCATATTTAATGTTCCGTGTTCATATATTTTGGTGAATAAAAATAGCTGATGATTTTACCGTGATGGAGGGAATTCCACATAGAAACCCAAATCCCAGTTGGAAAAATGATAATCAATGTAATTGAAATCCGATAATTATCATTTTTATATTGTTGTTTTTTTTATTTTTCTTTCTTATTCAAGTTGAGTTGAATATTTCTCGATTATGGTTAATCAAGTCGATGAGGCGATTGATTGTGGTGATGGTCGATATTTTACGATGTAGATACTTTTTATAGGAATTTTATCGAGTTTATGTTGGATTTTATGAAACATTAATAAAAACTATATTTAATTTAATACCAAATATCGATATCGTGAAATATCCCGCATCATTAACTGAGTGCAGTGAATATTTATACATATATCACTCAATTTTGCTGGGTACTTGTTATTAAACTACATCAAAGAAATTATCTTGATAGAACAGTCCTGTATTATCCTTCGCATATCAGGAAGTCGTGAGGAGGAATCGGATGAAAAAAGAAATTACTTCGAAATAACAAAGGAAGAACAGAACAATTTTCGAGCCTGATATACAACATTTAACAGATTTGAATGTTTCTTGGTCGCCTCCGCATTGTTTTCAAGTTGTTTGCTCATATTATTCTGACGATTCTCATCTATAAAATAAAAAAACAACTTTGCACATTTACGGGAACATTTCGTTCGCGTAAAAACAAAATTTTGTCTCGATTTTGAAAAGTGGGATAATTGGTACGATAGAATTGATAAAAACTCCCAATTCCTCCATGGTGGGCTTGCACCAGATTAGATTTCACTCATATGGTCATCAAATATTCACTGATCTCACTATTTATTTTCAACGCACAGTGGGGCCAAATGCCAAAAAGCTGGACAAAATTATAAGGGGCTCTCAAATTCGCTTGCGACTTCGTACTCGGGAAGTTTATGGGGTCACTGATTACGAATCCGTTGTCAGAATTTCAAAATTCAAAATGGCGAATCCAATATGGCGGACGAAAATTGAAAAAATTATCAGATTCTTTTCAAATTGGGTACCCAGGGATTTTTGGGGTCGCTGATTACAAATCCGTTGTCTGCATTTCGAAATTCAAAATGGCGGATCCAATATGGTGAAATAAAATCGAGAAGATCATCGGATTTTCTTCAAACTCGGCATCCAGGAGTTTTTGGGGTCACCAATTACGAATCCGTTGTCAAAATTTTTAAATTCAGAATGGCGGATCCAATATGGTGGACAAAAATTAAGAAAATCATCGCATTTTCTTCAAACTCGGTACTCAGGGGTTTCTGTGGTCGCTGATTACGAATCCACGGTCTGAAATTCAAAATTCAAAATAACGGATCCAATATAGCGGACGAAAATTGTAAAAATCATCGGATTCCCTTCAAACTCGGTACCCAGGGGTTTTCGGGATCGCTGATCACGAATCCGTTGTCAGAATTCCGAAATTCAGGATGGCGGATGCCAAAAATCAAAACTTCATTCATAACTTAATATTAAACAAGAACTAAACGGCCCATTTTGTTGTTCCTATTATGATCATTATTATTATTATTTCCAACATTGAATCATTATTAATATAATTATCGAATGATATTAACACACCAAATGTGTTAAATCGAAAGATATATACATTCACAAAATATACAATAATATAAAAAACTGAAATCGTAATGGTTTTTACTTTTGCCACACTTTTTTTACTCAGATTAGTCTTCTTCTCCACTCTCAGAGGAAGATAATGGGAAAGTTACGTTGTCTTTATCAAGTATATCCGGAGTTTTGATCAGGCTTAACACGTCTCTAGGGAGAAACTTTAGTTTTTTCTTGGGCAACTGTCTTTTACTCGATCACATTGGATCAGAACTCAAAAGGAACCATTTAAAAATGTCTTCATTCGTTTTTTCTCTACTGCATTTCCTGGAGTGATGCTCTCGGTACCTTTGGAGATGAATGTTGTTAAGATATTTGAATATAATTATGTATTCATCGACACCGTTAAAGCTTTTGATCTCAACATGACAAGCAAAATCAAGGAAAAACAAAAAGCAGCTGCACTTTGGGGTCATCAGTATCAAGTTTTGAATAAATCCTCTAATTCATAAGTTTACTTGATTCTCAAAATTGTTTTCTAGTCTATGAATTCATGTTTCCAGAGGATGAACAATGTGGCTTATTAATAAAAAAAAGTATATGAATATTCATAATTCCCCGAATTCCTTACCAGAACAAAACAATCTTCGCGAACATATATTCTCGTGGTGACCATAAATATATAGTTTGCCTAGTAGTCAAAAACGTTTTGTGCAATGTATCAAACTGATTGCAGTACTTGAGAAGTCAAATTTTTCCCTTCAAAGTGTCGAGTCCACTGTGACAAATACAGACTATTATTAAGTGATATACATCATTTTCACCTTTTAAAATCTTTGTTACGAGCCTCTTGTGCTCCCTCAGTCAATTGGCCTATAGGTAGAAGAGCAGATGCAATGATTTCAGGTCCGTGGATCAAAAACTTGTGCATCGTAGGTGACATTGGGTACCACGGATATTTTGTCGCGTAATAGCGTGCCGTGTCTAAAGCGTAACTCCGAAACTTTTCAACGTCTATTTCATGCCCACTTGAAACGGTAGCTAATACTACATGAAGTCGTTGTATTAGGTTGACATCCACCCCTGTGATTTCGGCAGAAACTTCGGGTTGTGCGAAAAATCGCCTAGCGGTATTCCCATCATTTGAGTTCCCAAACCCTGGCTTAGGAACATCGACAATGAGGCCACATTTTTCTGTAAAACTTTTCTGTACAACCTTTTTTCGTTCTTCCACCAAAGCTTTATCTTGTTTTCGTGCTTGCCACTTCTGAATAGGTAGCTTATAAGACAAATGCAGGAGGCCCTCAAAAAATCGTATCCAGCCGTGTAGACAAGACAAACCAAACTGGAGGTTTTCGGTTTTGACCGGCCTGGATACTATATCATCAATTTTGTTGAATTCCTTAGATGTTGCACCACCTATATAGCACTTCTGGGTATAGGTTGTCTCAGTTATGGCATTGCATACCTTCCCGTCCACCATAGAAAAAATCATCTCATGTTTCACTGAAACATGTTTTTCATCAGTTCTGAAAGAAGTAGCCCTCAGATTTTCTATTTCATTATCAACCCGTAGCTTCTCTGCAACCGAAACTTCAGTTGATTCTTTCACAAACTCTATTTTGATTGGCCTACAAAATCTGGTTGATGATGGCCTTGGATTCTGCCAAATTATTTTTGAATTGCAGTGTAGGCGGAGAGGCACAAGTGAAGTAATGAACACAGCGGAATCACTAGCTTCCGAACTTTGATATGCTTGTTTGTATGAGGAGTGGCCAGAGCTCCCATCAAACCCCCATTTGGAAATAAGTACCAGGTTTTGTAACTCTTCAGATAAAGTTGACAAAACCGAATTCTGTAGCTTTAAAATACGTGTAGCTGTGTGATCAAGAAGTGCTTGTAGTTGCACAACAGCGCAGGTTTCTGAAATCATCTTTGGAATCTACAAACGTTGTAGAATTCGATAAAATTCGCTACAGAAACCCCATGTGTTTCTAAAAATTTTCCTAATTTTCTTGGGTTGGATTCAACCCTCTTAAGCTAATTTTTTTTGCAGTCAACTGTTCAAATTAAACTACTAAGAAAATATAGGTTGTTGGAACACTCACCTATGGCAGCGGAATCCATCTCATTTGGAATTGTATGTTAACATTGAATGATTTTAAAAAACGAAAAATATTCACCAAGCTCCAAACTTGCACGCGGAAAAAAGTTTACGGTAACGATTACTAGCAAGAGTGAGAATTCGGTGACAGCTATTGCACAATTGTGATAAGCACCATTTGAAATCAGACCGATTACAACCAACTATTTACGTTGCCATGGAAACGATAGGTTAACATAAGAACGATCACCAAATCGCGAGTCATGATTCAGTTCACGAAAAGAAAAGAGATATCAATACTTGAATGACATTTATAAACATTTAGGAAAATGACGGTTACTTTAGGGAAAAAGAGCATCGCTGAAGAATGTTAGCAGTGAAGTTACCAAAAATTCGTAGTAATAATACTAAATGTTGGTAGTTTTATTGTCATTTCCCATAGTGAATTCATCAACTCATAGTAAATTCACTACGAATATTCTCCAGCAATACTGTTTTTCTCTCAATGGTCCATCATCTTCCTGAATTTCAATGATTTCTGGCTTTTGTGTACCCTAAGCCCGCGATGAGAAGAACAACGAATGGTAATCAATCTCATACAGTTTTCCTCGTGCGGCAAATGTACACTGGAAACGAAACACATACTAACGTTGAGATAAAATTCAAAGCGAATCTACTGAATTCTGAGTTTTGTGTCCACCATATTAGATACGCTATCTTTGATTCTTGGAATTTGACAACCGATTCGTAATCAATGACCCCACAAAACCCTGGATACCGAGTTTGAAGGAAATCTGATGATTTTTTCAATTTTTCTCTGCCAAACTGGATCCGCCATTCTGAATTCCGGAATTCAGACACCGGATTCGGAATCAGCGACCTTAAAAACCTCAGGGTACCGAGTTTGAAGGCAATCCGATGATTTTTTCAATTTTCATCCGCCATATTGGATCCGCCATTCTGAATTCTGAAATTCAAACAACGGATTCGTAATCAGCGACCTCAGAAACCCCTGGGTAACGAATTTGAAGAGAATCCGATGATTTCTTTCCATTTTCGTCCGCCATATTGGATCCGCCATTCTGAATTCCGAAATGAAGACAACGGATTCATAATCAGCGACCCCACAAACTTCTGCATATCAAGTTTCAGACGGATCTAAGGACTCCTCATCACTCCGTCTAATTTTTTGTGATTTCCTGCACAAAAACATGGCGGAATTGCTTAGGGGCAGACATGGGCAGCCGTTTTTTTTTCTGATGTTTAGGTAAGAGTCCCATCTACCACCTCCAATAAGTTAAACGACGTAATTTTGCGTAATTCTCTACTATTCCTTCAAAAACCAAACACATTTTCTCATTTATAGATATAGAAATTACATCCAATCATTGCTCTGTCAGTATTTTCCACTCATCAAATTGATATTCTCTTAATTTTTAGTGTATTCTACATAGTTTCAGTAATAGACTCCAATTTGAAAAAGTTAAATCGGTTCATTTTTCGAGACACAGCGTCTATTTGAACATGCTTGTTATTTTACTGTCTTTCAATCACGCGGATTATACTTCAAGGAGGGTATTTTGCAACTGGTACACAAGGGCAGGGGGAGGGGATCAGATCTTCTTATATCAGAATTCCAATACTTGGGACATCACCTTACTTATCCCAAGGGTCAAATATCCCCAACTACAAACTTCATTTTTGGGGTTTTGGCCAGCTTTTTGGCATTTGGCCCCACTGTGCAACGCCTATGAGAATCGATTCTTTTTTGTACAGAATATATCAACATTTCATTTCATACAATACAAATCTATAAAAGCTAAATGCTTTTCCTACAAAACAGCATCAATTCTGTACAAGAATCAGCATCATTACAACAAACCTCCACGATAATTCCCCTGATTAAAAATGTTTATTAAAGTAGCCTGATTTTTTCAGAATCGATTCTTTTTTATCAAAAATATATCTACTTCCTATCAATTTTCATACAACATCGATAAAAACTTAGTGCATTGTGTATAAAAAATAATCTCTTTGATTGATGCAATTTAATGCAGACTTTTCAACAGTAAATAACAATCCAAACCTATTGAAAATCAGTTTTTGAATGGTTGGAATGGGTTTCAATGATCGTTTACAATTGAAAAATCCGTACTGAATAATGAAGTTCAATGGATGTTTCTAACCAAAAGTAATTGTGATGTTTTCAGGGTGGTCACTCACCGGGAAAACCGGGAATTATCAGGGAATTTTTAATTTCCATAGCAATCTCATTTGAAACGCTATACTTTGATGATTTCTCTTATTTGAGTAGAAAAAATCACCTCCGTGAACTCTTTAGTAGAAATCATTTTAGGCGGTCCTTCGCCCCTTACTTTCTAAATATCTAAGAGTAAGATTCCCACTCCCAATTTGGGGGGGATTGTGCTTTCACTCTTTAAGAATGATAAAACCACTCTAATAGAGTGAATCTCTTTACTTTTTCAACTAGAGTGAAAAGTGTCACTCGTAATTGAAGAGTGATTTATACTTCACCCGTTTGAAGATTGAAATACCACCTTTCTTAGAGTGAAATATCCAAATTTATTTATATTCAATCGACGCTTCAAAATTATTTAAAAACTCAACGTCTTTTGAGTGACGACGTGAGAAATATATAATTCAAATAAAAAAATTCGTTCTGTCCACACTGCGGGATGAATTATTTACCGGAGGTGAGTACAATAATGTTATTGTAAAATTTTCCAAGCTCTTACAATATACATCTCGTATACACGTAATCCAACAGTATTGAGGTTAGAAAATTACATAGGTTGAAAATTTTTCAAAGTCAAACTTAAATTCTACTCACTGGCATATTATTGATAAAATATTCAATATTTTACACATTTATTACTGATGTTAGATTGATTCAAACAATCATTAGGTCTCATTTGGTCATTATTATCACATACTGGTCCATAGGAAATCGAACGAGGTTACAACTTTGTCGTTGGTCCAAACAAGTGTCGGTCTAGCTCAGGTCGGTTAGGCATGGGTTATGTAGGTCAAAATATAGGTAGGAAGGTTCTCTGGCGGTTCGATTCCCTCAAAAGTGGTGCATAATTTCTCTCACTTTAATAAATGATTCATGAACATGCGAAGTTAAGAATGTAGTGAGATACACACAAATTCTTTTTTTTATCCTCTCTGCAAAAGTAATAAAAATTCGTAACAGATTTCACCTGAAAGACATATTACAAAATCACTCACATTTGGAGCGAGACTTTTCACTCTTAGATATTCGGTGAATATTGTCAGTCTGATTCAGAGTTGATGAAATCACTCTTTCCAGAGTGGAAAATAACTCAAACATAGAGATATGTAATATCACTCTTCACAACAGTGAAGTTTCACTCTAATATGACAGGCTCACTTCTGGCTGGCTAATGGAGTGATAGTTCACTCCAAAAAATTTGGAGAGTACCTGGCGCTATTGAAGGAGACTACACCAAAAAAAAAATGAATTATGTTCATGCCTGTTAATGTCACCGGAGCCCCGATTACTACACGGACAGAAAGAAATATTGGTCATCTCCTTATTGTAGAATCCTTCAGGATTTCAATCTCAATCCAGATGAAACTTCGTCGATCCTGTTTCAAATACACACAGAAGAGGTCTCATGTAGATTCTGCATTAGTTGTTAATTTGACATGACTGCTCACGTAAATGCAATTGAAGTAAAATCCACTTCAGAACAAATGTTATATGATACGCTAAGAGCAAAAGTAATACTCAAATTGTTGTCAAGCAAAAAGAGGACAGGATCTTTTATGAGCAAGAATGGAACGTTAAAAGTTCCGAGCAAAAACGATATACCTATAATTCAGAACAGAAGAGCGACCACAGAAATCTCCGGGCAAAAATGAAACACTGAAAAGTTCGAGCAAAAACAAACCAGCGCATAAGTAGAGAATTGGGTTGTGCGTTGGTTCATTTTTGCTCGGAACTTTTAACGTTCTATTCTTGCTCATAAAAGTTCCTGTCCTGTTTTTGCTCGACAACAATTTGAGTGTCATTTCTGCTCTCAGCGTATCATATTTACTGAAGTAGATGGTAGTAGTGTTACTATTAAGTAACTATGATAACAATTTAAATCTAAAAGAACTGTGTAGTAGATTTTATATGTCATTCACATTGTAATTGTAACCTCACTTTCCATGTAATTTTTACATGGACATTTTTGTCCGTGCATATATCAAAACTCATGAAAATTGATGGAACTGAATCAAAACCCATAAGATCGGCCTGTACAGTTTTATTAGAATTTTACAATAAGGCCATACTGGAATTCATGTTCAATTTACCCAAAACTTGGTCAATTTAACAAGAACACTCTGGTGTTGGTAACAGATATTCTTCGTTGACCATGTCATAACTGGAGTTCTGGTAACATTAACAGTTCCCTTTTTTCCGTGCATATCCCGGGAAAACATGATTGGATCTGATCGAATCCAACCAAATTCAATCGGATCCACTTTATCCAATCAGATTTGGACAGATTCGATAGGACTTGGACTTAGTTCCACAAATATCCATCTATTGGTATGAATCAACTCCACTAAATGTGGTCAGGTCTAGTCGGAAGCCAATAGATCAGATATTTGATCCAATCAGATCTGGTTAAATCTGATAGAATGTAGGTGCATTTCTACAAATACACTGAAAAAAAAATAGTTAAGCTCACTATACATGTAATTGGATATGGCGAGCGACTGTACGTACTTGAGTACAGAATATTCAGTGAACTTAACTGTATTTCATTGAGTCGTTCGACTATTCTGTTGACTGTTATCAAATCGGATTCAAGCAAAATACAGATTCGGTCTGATCCACCAATTTGAATCCGATTGGATCAGATCAGATCCAATCAATCTTTCCCGGAATGTGATCTGGAAAGAATATATGATAAACACATAATCAAGTTTTTATTTTTCGGCCAAAAAGCATAAACGATTTACTATTGGAAAACATGCTATGGCCACCATTTTTCACATTTTTGCGCGTATAGGTCCCAAATATGAAAAATGCAAACGATGAGATTTGCATAGAATTATTCTTCGGTCATCATGTAAAAATATGCGATAGATACATGATTAATCATTGATGACGACGAAAAAGCACAAATGATTCCCCACTCCAAATTACCGCACTGAGAAAAGAGGTTTGAGTAAATATTAAACAGTACGAATATTTAGCCAATCCAAATACAAATTTAGTTGAACCAAATGAATTTCATTTGCTACAGCTAAATTTTTTATATCCATTGGATAAACTTTTTTTATCCATATTCCAGATGATTACAGTGAAAGAATGATCTGTACTGAGTATAAACAATTTATTTTTGTAAATACAATAACGCTATTTGTGTTTGGATTTAACAATAATTATTCCCGTCATAAGAATAAAAATTATTACTGCGTACCTGTTTTATGCATGTATGATGTTGATGCTAAGTACCAATTTTTTTGTCATTATTCAATTAGAAAATATTATTTCTTGATAAAAATCGTGGAATCAAGTATTCCTTAAATCTAGTCTAGAACTCAAAAAAGGTATACTAGCATACTAGAGTGGATTCAGATCATGGCGAACACCTTGCAAAAAAGGTTAAGGGAGTGCCTGGTTCGATTTTTTCCCTAGAAAACTACTAGATCGTTTCAACCGTTTTACGTCGTTAATATTTAATCAATTGTATTGATCTTTAGATCAAAATATTCAGAATCAATCAGAGATCCCGGCTCTGGTCTCAAAATACTTGAAGATGGGCTATGTTTTTTATAATATTAAAAAAACGAAATAGAGGTTTCTCATTGGCTAATAACGAAATTTCGTTGTAATTAATTATAATGACTTTGTTCAACAAACAGACCAGAGCCGGATTGTTTGATCGATTCTGAATCTTTTGATTTAAAGATCAATACAATTGATTGAATATTAACGACGTAAAACGGTTGAAACGATCTAGTAGTTTTCTAGGGAAAAAAACGAACTGGACACACCCTTAAGAACAAAAATAACAGGGAAAAATGTATACATAGTTCTGGAAAACCTGGAATTATCAGGGAATTTCGACAGCCTTATTTTGTGGACACCTTGATTTCCAATATAGCCCTAGAACGGGCACGTGAAAAATACAGGAAATTTCAAATGGCTGTAACTCATTTGAAACTAAACGGATTTCAACTCACTATGGGCGGTTTTTGTTCGTCAGGATGCATACTTTGAAAATATTTGGGTGACAAACTACAGAGATAAAGAGAGGCTCAAATGCTGCGGTAGAAAAAAATGTCCTGGGGTCCTAAAAGACCCCACATGCCCGTTCTAGGGATAATCATAGAATCCACACTTTTCTCCCAATTAAACTGAAAACTGAGAAAAAGGCTTGCAAAACCATGCGTAATGGTCAATCGTGGAATTAGTGGAAAATGGTGATGTCGATACTTCTTCATAAAGAATATATCGAATTTCAATTGATATTTCATCTAAATGTGTGAAAAGCGGATACTTTTTTTATCAATGTAGGTTAACGGCACTCTGAATACGTACGGGTTTTCATAAATCTTTTCAAATATTTTCGGGATATCTAATTTATTTTGAAACAACTTTATTAGAGCTAGGTCTAAAATATACTCAATGTGATTTCATATGAAATTCTTATCAAGTTCTTATAAATTTGTATAAAATGTCGTTTGAAACTTGATACAAATTCTGTATAAAATCACATTAGTTCATTATCACCGCAGTCTTAAACCTCACAGTTCCCCTTAACTTTTGAAGTGTACACTAGATATTCTATAGGTATATCACTCAATCCCGTTTTTTCTTCAAATGTTGGATGGTCGATATTCAGAGTATTAATAGTTTTGTATAAAAACATACATCAAGTTTTGATCGATATTTTACAAAGACTCTTATAAACTATATTTCTTCAGTAGACATACGTATCGATATCGATACGTTTCTATAAAATATGTATCAAGTTTTTATCAACATTTTATCGAAAAGCTAAATATAACTTTCATAGAAACATCGGTGTCAATACGTATCGTCCATCTCTAGTTTTCAGTGTAGAAGAGTATCGATACTGCGAAGTGCGAATTCAATATTTGACAATATCAAGATTTTGTGCAGAAAAAATTATTTAGTCCTCATTGACATTTTACAGAATTTGGTATAAACTAAAAATTTTTCCTACAAAAATAATAATACTTCAGAACATTGTTCATCTCTTCTATGTAAATTAGGGTTTTCTACGCTTGAATAACACGAGTCCACACAGCTGAAAATTCTGTGTTATTGAACTTGATGTTCTATACAAAACGTGTTTGGAAGTACATGTCGAATTAACGAGTAGTGTTTCGGTTACGTTTCGACTCCTAACCAGTGATCCCAGAATGCGGGAGCTGGCGGCCCCCACCACGCGGTCGATGTGACACTAAAACTGTCTCACTGCGCGTCCGTATGAGAAAGAAAGAAAGTCTAGAATATAGACTTTCTCCGTTCACACAGACACGCGCTGAAACAGTTTAGTGTCCCACCGACCGCGTGGTGGGGGCCGTCAGCTCCCGCATTCTGGGATCACCCAATATAACATTTCATGCGCGCGAATTTCATCACATATTTGCGAGCTAGCTTGTGCGCGATATTTACTACACTGAGAGAAATGGATTGGTGAAATACAGCATTGATTTCCATATTATTCAGTAGAATTATCAATTGCTGAAATATTATTAATAGATCTTATGAGTTCATCCAAATTTACCCAACTTATGCAAAATCTTAATAAAATGTTCAATAAATATTATCATACGTTCAGTTTTGTAATCATTACATATTCAAAAAGGATGTACAACGATATTTCTTATAAACTACAGTAAACACTCCATCAATTGATAGTCTTATGATGTGAGAAATAATAGTGTCACATAACTACGACTAATAACTGCATCAAAAAGTAAAATATTTGAATACCTTGTAGCTTTCATTCCTACTTGTGAAATGATTTTCCCCAAATTACTGAGCAATGTTCAATATAAACATTATATACTCATGTAGCTTTGTTGTGCGTACCTCTATCGTATATAAATATGTATTGTCTACGACACGTATTTTGGAAACAGTAGTGAACTTTCTAGAACATTCTTGTTTTCATATTTTCCAGTGATTGGTTTGTAACCTTTTGAATAGATTACTGTCTAGTTCACTAAAATCTTCGCTCATCCCCACTACCACCTACTCTAGATCAACGCTTGTGCGTGCTTCTAATTCATTTCTCGTCGACTTGTGTTGAACTTTAAAAATATTTCCCTCTCATTCTCAGATGTTCATTTTGAACTGACAGCATATTCTTAATGTTTTAGTGTAGCATATAAATTTTTAGCATATTTTAGATGCAATCTATGTCAAAAGTAGAGGGTAGTCTTGATTTTAAAATTTGATTTTCTCGTTGAAATTTATTTTGCTTATAACTTGAAGACGAAGCCTCCCACAGTATTTCGCCAAAGGAAGATTTGCTTAGTTTTGCTTTAACAATCACGTACCGAAAGAATAGAGTTGGTTTAACATCTTATTGAAACTTGAGCCAATTGTTTCATTATACAGGGTGGGGCATTTAAAGTGTCGCGGGCGTTTTTTCCAAAAATAAAGTAAGATACGAGAAAATTTTTCGGACAAAAGTTGTAGGGTACCGAGGGGGACATCCGATGGTGGCCTTGGCTTTGACCTCAAATCTCATCTTCAAGGGCATTCTGAGATCAACTCTTGTTTTTTAAATAGCATCTCATATTTTTTACTGCAGATTTGGATTCTAGATCAAAAACCAAGAAACTTTTGTCCGAATCATTTTCCTGAAATCCGCAAAAATGGCGCTCTAATCGATATTGTTCCATTTTGAATCTGACATTCGAATAACTCGAAAACGAAGGGTCTTGCAAAAGAATGTTTCGTACAAAAGTTGTCAATACACAACACATTTCAATCGTCTACATTACCACCATTCAGAGCTCACGCAATGTAAACAAACGACGGGGTTCAGTGAAAATTCACGATTTTGAAAGTCAGTTTGTCAGTTACATTTGATTATTACTTGGTTTATGACAAATTAAAAATCATGGATATCCGATACACGGTTTCTGAAAAGATCAATATGATCTACATTTACGGTGAAGTGCATAAGAACCCCAGACAAGCATATGACTTGTATGCAGAACGATTTCCTGAAAGAACAACGCCATCCATTAGGTATTTTCAACGCATTACAAAATTATGCTCAGAAACGGGAAGTGTTACAAGGGGAAAACGACATCGAATGAGAACTGTTAGCGGAGAAAATGCGGAAGTTAATGTACTAGCTGCAGTAGCCAATAATCCACACGTGAGCTCTCGTGAAATTGAACTCCATTCGGGAATTTCTCGAAGAAGTGTTCTTCGAATTCTGAAACGTCACAAATTCCATCCGTATCACATTTGTTTGCATCAAGACCTTCACGGTGATGATTTCGAAAATCGTGTACAGTTTTGTCGATGGAGTCTAGCGCAAATGCACAATAACAACTTCATCAACATATTATTTTCTGATGAGTCGACGTTCACCAATCATGGTCAAGTAAATCGACATAATATGCATTACTGGGCGACAGAAAATCCAAGATGGTTACGTCAAGTAGAGCATCAAAGACAATGGGCTGTGAATGTTTGGTGTGGTATTTTTCGATCTCGAGTAATTGGACCGTACTTCATTGCAGATACGCTAAATGGAGAGAAGTACAGACATTTCTTAGATCAAGTACTTCCAACATTACTTGAAGACATACCTATTCAGGAACGATTGAATATGTGGTATCAACACGATGGTTGTCCATCCCATTATGCAGTCACAGCTCGAGAAATATTGGACAGAGATTATCCTGGACGATGGATAGGACGTCGTGGACCAGTTCATTGGCCTGCCCGTTCTCCGGATCTTACTTCTCCAGATTTTTTTTATGGGGATACATAAAAGATACAGTTTATCAACAAGCACCGATTACACCTGAGAATATGCGTCAACGAATCATCAATGCATGCGCGAGCATCAATGAAGATATTTTAGCACGAGTTCAGCAATCTTTTGTCAAACGTTTTGAAATGTGTATTGAAGTCGAAGGCCATCATTTTGAGCATCTACTGCATTAAAATTATCCAAGTGATGTAGACGATTGAAATGTGTTGTGTTTTGTCTGTTATACCCCATCACCTCCGTTTCAGTTCAAGGGGTCCCCCTTGGAATCAGACAACTTTTGTCCGAAACATTCTCCTCCAAGACCCTTCGTTTTCGAGTTATTCTAATGTCAGATTCAGTATGGAACAATATCGATTAGAGCGCCATCTTTGCGGATTTCAGGAAAATGGTTCAGACAAAAGTTTCTTGGTTTTTGACCTAGAATCCAAATCTGCAGTAAAAAATATGAGATGCTATTTAAAAAACAAGAGTTGATCTCAGAATGCCCTTGAAGATGAGATTTGAGGTCAAAGCCAAGGCCACCATCGGATGTCCCCCTCGATACCCTACAATTTTTGTCCGAAAAATTTTCTCGTATCTCATTTTATTTTTGGAAAAAACGCCCGCGACACTTTGAATGCCCCACCCTGTATATTACGCAATATTAGGTTAATTTAAAACCCATACAACACAAAAATTCCACCTGTATTCATATAGAATTCTTCATGAATTCTCAGAATCCAAAGAGTATTGAATATGAATTCTCTCTGAACTGTATTGCTGTCTAGGGGTTTTTAGAACATGATTTGAAACACTGAAAAAATGCTGTACGGAGAGATATTTTAAATAAACTCACGCGTTTTTGCGTACATTATTCACAAAAAATTGATTTGAGTTCTAGCGCTTGTGTCACATCAATGCAATTATTATTATTCGTGTCAGGAGTTCGATCTTTTGAAATTGATATTCAATTACTGAATCCATTAGAATTTCACCTTTCTTACTGCATGATATTGGTTGATCAAATATGCCGCAAAAATCAACAAGTAGACCATTATATTTCAATAAATATGGATCGAAATATTTGACAGGCATAATGGTGAAATTTGACTAAACTATTCAGTAAGGATTCGTTCCACCGAATTTACATACTTCTTTACATTGTAAAGTGATGGACAGTATTTTATTGCGTAGCTTATACTCCAATGTATATAAAATAATTCTTTTTTCTCCTAATATCGCGTGGTATATTAGATATGGGATGATTATAATTGAGAAGAAAGGAACGTTTATCTAAAATCCCCATGTGTCACTCAATTATCATACTTTTCAATAACTATAATTGGAATTTTGGTAATGTTTATATAATCTCTTCTCTCAGTGCAAAGGGTTGATTATGCGCTTTTTTTTCGGCTGGGTTATAACGATCTTAAGTACACCATGGATATATCGTATAGTTTTAGTGGGATCATTCAAACCCTCTAATTCATCACGCAATTTCGATAGATGGTTACGTTGCTTCAAAGTGCGATCCTGAGATATTTTAACCTTCCGGCGGGCGCGCTGGTGTACAAAGTACACAGAAATCACTTTCTCACTGAAAATTCATCTGAAACGAAATACAACCGGCCTGAGAGTCAGATGTATTCCTCCGTTGTTGATCATTTCTTTGCCCAATGACATTCGAATATTCCTGACAAAGTATGTTTCTGTCAAAAATGGAAAAGCCGAATGAGAATCGAAAGCGCGGCAGATGCAAGCTTTGTGACAACACAAGGACTACACAAAAATGTATCCAGTGCCGTAGATTCATGTGTGAGAAACATTCTTCAAACTCCGTAACTTGTCAGAAATGCTTGATTGAAACATCAGGTAATGATGTATGATATCACATATCCGATGTCCCCTGATTGATAACATTTCATTTTGACATTCTTTTATTCCCCATGATGTATGTTATTTTACAATGTTTATACTCTGTTTTTTTCATTACTGCAAATTTAATATTGTCAATGAAGTTTTATATGTACCCAGACATCCTCTGTGTATCAGTATTCTACCATGAATGTTCTATTCGTGCCATATTTGTATCAATATTACCTTGTGTACTTTGTACACCAGCGCGCCCGCTCGCGTAAAAAAAAATCGCGCGCCCGCCGGAAGGTTGATAGGACCACTATATAATTATTCATTACGGAGGATCTCAATAGGTATGTTACGAGATTCAAAAGAGACACAGATTCTTCTTTTTTCCGATGCGACGAATCACCAGATTGTTGTATGAGTCCGGACGTATTATGTTCAATAAATCAGTTACAGTGGTAGTATCAGAGGATGTATCAGATGAAGTTTCTTCAACGTCGAAGAGTAAAATGTTGAAAGATCTACGATTCATTTCCTCCAACAAGTCTTCTTCATAAGAGGAATCAAAAGATGAAGGAGACCATGATTCCAAGGCAGATAATCTTGTGGAAAAATCAGCAACACTGTCCGTATTTGAAGAAAGCTTCGATTCGAAACAACTAAGTTGAGTGGAGATTTTCGAAATCGCAGTATCAAAAATAATTTGAATTTCAGATAAGAGATCTGATTGGCTGCACGTATTGATGTCTTGGATTAAATCAACACCCACATCCGATGACGGTAGTTGTACCGGGTGTTTACAATTCAACAGTGAACCATTACGCCATGGATGGCCACTTCTCGCTGGGCAGGATGACCCAGGATGTGATGACACATTATACGACCCACATGTCATAGGCTTGTCAACAATTTTACTGCCACCTTTACACACTTTTTAGGCATGATGGGTGATATAATATCTAAATTGATAGTGTACAAGGAAAACCAATCCGAGTGAGAACCACTGTATAGATCACTCACTCACGTACACTGAGAAAAAGCAACGTGGTTACAGGAACTATGTTTGCATGGTCAAAGAATCACGGTTGTAGTGACGTGAAATCTGGTTATGATGACGAGAAAAACAAGATAAAATCACATGAATGTAGTTGTAGCAACTACATAAGATGGTCAAGGCAAAAATCAACGATGTGCTGTGGTTGTGCCGGCCAGATTTTTCTCTGAGTGTACAATGTATATATAAGGCTCACGTGAAATGTTTATTTGTGAGATGAGAGAAACGTCAATACAATAATAAAAGATCAAAATGAAAATAAAGTATACCAATAAGGTATATACGACGAAGGGAGAAAAATATGATGAAATAAACTATAAAAACGAGGGAAAAGATAGATTCCAGAACACAGGAGAATCAATGAAAATTTACAAAAAAAACAGGGGGATGAGGATTAATCACGTTGAAACAAAAAACCGCTTCGAAAAACCCGATAGATCACAAAATATTAACAATTTATAGAGAGCAGCGACAACGCACGTCACGACGTATGATCAATTTTATTTTGTCCCTCGAACAGTTTTTGAAAAATAAGATGAAATATCTATACATTTGGTATATGAAAAGTCTATAAAATTATCTTCAATTCAATCCTTCAACCTTCTCCAGTTTCAAAGATTATGATTCCAATTGAAATTTCATATGATTTCCCCCTAATTCAATGGTTGATGGAC
The DNA here is from genome assembly GCA_018340375.1 of Gonatopus flavifemur. Classification (NCBI taxonomy): domain Eukaryota; kingdom Metazoa; phylum Arthropoda; class Insecta; order Hymenoptera; family Dryinidae; genus Gonatopus; species Gonatopus flavifemur. The sequence continues at coordinate 1,725,109 of JAFFJZ010000040.1, forward strand.
AACCTTTGATTACCCGTGCAATGATTCCTCATCTTTTCAAAAACATAACATATTTCCGATAATTCATTGGTTTCATTTTAAAGTGAAAAAGATTGTGACTAATTCGGTCATCTTGGTCTGATGTTTCAGCTTTAGCCGCATTAGCTGGTAGTCAATTACGCACTAGCAATACAAACAGACAACAACCAGCGGCGAATAATCAGACACACGAGATGACAGTACCAAACGAGCTTATCGGTTGCATTATCGGTAAAGGTGGTACGAAAATCGCTGAAATTCGTCAAATATCAGGTGCCATGATCAGGATCAGTAACTGTGAGGAAAGGGAGGGTGGTGCCACGGATCGCACCATCACCATAACAGGGAATCCAGAAGCTGTAGGACTGGCCCAATATCTCATCAACATGAGGTGAGTTTCTAGTGAATGAGACAACTTTTGTCTTCATCGTCCATCCACTTACAAAAATAACACCGGTGAGAAAACTTTTCAAGCAAAACCCTGTTATTGAATTCAATAATCTTCAAATTTTACAAACTTTTTACACCTCTATACCTGTTCCTTGATTCATCAAAGATTCAGGTTTACTGTATAATTTCCACACTCGTTCCAGCAACATTATTGTGTTAATCATTCTATACACATATTTATATGATATACTTATAGCCCTAATCTTTTTTACTTCTTTCTTTCTCATCTTTAAACGACACCACTACAAAACCATTCAGACTCAAGGTTTATGTGTCGCCTCTTCGGTACAAATATGTGAGTGAGAATTTATTGATTCAATTAACTTTCTCTTTCTGATCACATGGAAAGAACGATTAGAACGAAGAATACGATTTTATGAAACAAGATCAACGACAAAGAAACAAATTTAGAATCTATCTCCGCTAAACATCTCTCATTTATATAATAATTATTATATTTATAATTGTATTATAATTGCTGTTGGATATAGCGACAATGAGCCGATCGATTATGATGTAATGATTTGAAGTTGAAAATTCTTCATTCGTCGGAGCATTGTCCAAAATAAAATTTAATGTGACAAGAGTTGACATTATATCGATTAAATCATGATGAATAACAATCCGTTCATCGTTACGAAAAATTTTAATCAATATTCTTATAATTGTATATTTCTCTATGCAACAGTGTTTCAATATTAATTCATGACAAATGTATTGCACGGAACCAAACAAATTTCTACGTGATCATATATATTCTTTTATCTTACAACAATAATACACTCATTCCGAACCCATGTGGACAAATTTTCTGAATTATATATAATTTATATGAAATTTAAAATAGTGTTTTATATGATTTGTATATAATTATGTATAGATTGGGGCCTTCCGAAGTAACTGATCTAAGTGATCTGGATCACTTTTCAACCTTTTTGATTGGTTGAGAAGCTGATTTGATCACCTAGATCAGCTACTTCGGAAGGCTCCATTATGTACAATTCTGAAAATGTTTCCAAATATTAAGATGACAAATGATGACTACTGCATCAAAAACTCACACTTTACATTAATTGTGACAATATTTTTATTTGAAATATTTATTTTATATAGAATTGTTTTTGTTGACCTGTGTTACCGTATATTCGCTAAATATGCTTGTGAAAAAAAAATTAGTTGAAATAACTATTCAACTTGTAAGCGCATATGGACCAATTCTTTTCGCGAGAATAACACATTTATTCATAGATCCAACCAATTAAAAATAATTTGCTGAAAAAATTAGTTGAGTCAACGGAAAAAATGGGTTCATATGAGCTTACAAGTTGAATAGTTTTTTCAACTAATTTTTTTTTCCTTGTGTGTTGAACATTCATAGAACATCCATAGTATATTCTAGTGCTTCTTGGGTAGAAATGGCAAGCGACATCATCATTGAACTTGAAAGGATAGTAGGCTACGTTGAGACAAGTATAGGTTGAGACAGTGGAAAGTATTCAAAAATGGTTGATGTGAAAATTCAGAACAAATTTCTCACAAACTGTATTATCGTATTGTATCAAATCTTCATTATTTTTGGAATTTAAAATGAAAGTTACTTTTGCGGTAACCAAAGTAAAATCCAACAGCTCCATTATCAGTAAATTTATCGGATTTTAGTTCCATACTTCCGTAATGAAATGAACACCATTTTTCACCTTATTGGATGTTGAAAAAAGACCCTAGTAGAAATTTTGGATGGGAAAATACCAGGGCCTGACGAGGCATGCCTGATTTCCTATCAGGTTTCGTTACGGTTTTCCCTATTTCGCTCGATTTTATGGGAATCTCATCTGAACCCTATTGTATATCTGCGTTACAACCCTATTTGAATCCTATTAGGAAAATCACAAGCCCCTTGTAAGGGCCTCATAAGATCTTCCTTATTCACGGTTTCCGGATTCTGATCTGATCATGACCTTATTAAAAATAAGCAATGCCTGATCAAATTTCTACTAGGGGATTCGTAAACAAAAAATTTGAATTCATACACGTAGGGGGACGAAAAGTTGATCTTCAATGTGCATGTGATGCGTCTATGTTGGGACAACCAATTATGTGTACCTTGAGACATATTTGGATGAGGCGTGCACGCATGATTTTTGTACGTAATCACTAGATATAGGGTTATATGTATTTGCATATGTGCATATGCAAAACGCATATAATTACTATTAGTGATGGGACTCGAGTGGGATTTTTTTAATCGAGTAACTCGCATGAAAATATAAAGAACATCGAGTTTCACTCGAGTAATCATGCAACTCGAGTGGGAAATTGATAAGAGAAAATCAATTTGAATAGCATAACCACACAACGTGAGTTGATGAAAAATTGCAAATCAGGTGATCATGAAATAAGTTGCAAGTGTATTCATACAAAATTTAGGTAATAGATCATAATACCGAATCATTCTCGTTGTTTAAAACCCAGTAACTTATAATAACTTGTCATAAAACTACTGAGAAATTCTAGATTTTAACTATTGAGAAAAATTCGGTCTGATGAGCATTCGGTATTGTTGTATACTATCCAAATTCATTTATACAATATATTGCACACAAGAACAAAATCAACATTTTCGATATTCAACAAAAAATAAAGTTGAGTTTGATCACCCTGGTAGAAAAATTTCGGTGAATTTTATTGAATTTCATTGATTTTATTGAATTTTATTGAATTTCATTGATTTTATTGAATTTTATTCACATTTTGGACATTAGCTTTTCATTGAAAATTAACAAAATTCAACAAAAGTTCGGTAAAATTCAATAATCATCCACAAAATTCAATAACTTTTATTGAAATTCGTTGACGTTCATGCGAGTGTGTGGATTTTTGTTGAATTTTATTGAAACCGTGTCCAAAACGAGAATAAAATTCAACAAACATTTTTCAAAAGGATTTTTCAAAACAAAAAGGATTGATTGGGTGATTAGAGCATACGAGGGTGGATTGATAAGTTTCCGGCCTGACCAAGAGATGGCGCCACTAGGCCTACCTTGAGGTGGCGTTCTATAGTACCATCCTTAGATAGCTTGTAGCTATAGTTTCAGTCCGATCGCCATGTTAGTTTAGTTTTGAGAGCACGCTGACCAAGACGCCTCTGTGTTTTTCGTAAAAATGGAAAAGCTGGAAAATCGTGCTGTCATCAAATACTTTTATTTGAAGGGGTTAACGCCGAAGGAAATTAAAGAAGAGATGGACTCAACACTGGGGACATCCTCCCCATCATATTCAACCGTTAAGCAGTGGGTTTCCGAGTTTAAAAAGGGTCGTGTGAGCACCTCTGATGAGCCTCGCTCAGGACGCCCCATTGAGGTCACAACTCCAGATATGATCGAAAAATCCATCAAATAGTGCTGAAAGATCGCAGATTAAAAGTTCGTGAGATAGCTGAGACCTGTAAGATGTCATATGAACGTGTACAAAATATTTTGCACCAACATTTGTATATGGAAAAGCTCTGTGCAAGATGGGTGCCGCGTTTGCTAACAGTCGACCAAAAATTGATTCGAAAGAACATTTCTACCGCCAATTTGGCGTTGTATAAGCGTAATCCAAACGAATTTTTGCGTCGATTCGTAACCGTTGACGAAACTTGGGTCCACCACTACACTCCTGAAACCAAAGAACAGTCTAAACAGTGGATTGGACCAGGGAACCAACTCCAAAGAAGGCAAAACAATTTTTCGGCGAACAAGGTTATGGCTACTGTTTTTTGGGATGCAAGAGGTATTATATACATTGATTACCTTGAAAAGGGTAAAACTATCACTGGTCAATACTACGCAGACTTATTGCAACGTTTGAGCCACGAAGTGAAAATTAAACGACCTCATCTGGCGAAGAAAAAAATCTTGTTTCATCACGATAACGCACCAGCGCACACGTCAATCGTTACGATGGCTAAAATCAACGATCTGAAGTTTGAATTAATGCCGCACCCTCCCTACTCTCCAGACCTAGCCCCGAGTGACTATTATCTGTTTCCTAACCTCAAGAAATGGCTTGGCGGTAAGAGATTTGCGGACAATGAAGAAGTAATCGAAGCTGTAAATGGGTATTTTGAGGAGCTTGACGAATCAGTCTATAGAGATGGCATCACTAGACTAGAACACCGCTATGAAAAATGTATCAGCCTTGGAGGAGATTATGTTGAGAAATAAAAAAAAAAAATTCTTAAAAACGTTGTTTTTCTTGGTCAGGCCGGAAACTTATCAATCCACCCTCGTATACTACTGGAGCGAGCATTGCCTATGATTTTAATACGAATGTTAACCATGAGAAAGGAAGAATCGACTTTTAGGGAGTTTTCTCTCTTTTCATCCAATGAGATTTGAACAGAGATAGCACTGCCCTGGTGGGAAAATCTCACTGAAAATCTCTGAAAATTTCAGTGAAATTTTTTCCACCAGGGTACTTAAAAGTCAGATCTTTCATTCAATCTTCATACCACAACAGAGCTGCCAGATGGGCAGAATTATTGAGGGGAAGTGTACCTCCATTATTGTCCCATGTATATAAGTTACATAATTGTGTATAGGTTTCGTATAGATGTGAGATTATGCATATGAAAAATAGTGGGAACACTATTCCCCTCAATAATTCTACCCATCTGGCAGCTCTGTACCACAAGAGAACACGAAGTTACAAAGAACGTACAATAGAGGTGAATTGAACGGCTGGACATTTGATGGTCCAGTGGACGTTCCATGAACGTGAAAGTACGTACAATGGACCTAAATTTCACCTAAGAGGTCTGTGTTCTCTTGGGGTATCAACCTAACCACACTTCTTCGTAGCCTTTGATCGCTCCAATATTATATGATCTAAGATTGGGTGCATTTCTTTTTTTGTTATATATTTTCATATTCTAATATTTTATACATATAATATACACATGAATAATATCGTATAGATATTTTATAGATATATGAAATATTCCGTACTGTGTGGGTACCATGCGATTCGAATGAGTTTTTGGACTCGAGTAAGTTTTTGGATTCGAGTGAATTTTTGTACTCGAGTGAATTTTTGGACTCGAGTAACGAGTGAACTCGGCATTGAAGAATTTGACTCGAGTCCGACTCGAAACCATTTTACTCGAGTCACTCGAATGAACAACCACTCGAGTCCCATCACTAATTACTATTTCTTCAAATTCCGCATATAATGATATTTTCCCAGTGATAACGCATATTTTACAATAAATTTTTCACGACTTTCCAAAAATTGACACATAAATATTGGTTTTTTAGCCAAACAACAGAATTTTTGAAGTCAGTTCTACCGTCGAATTTGTTTCCTATTGAATTCTCCATAGTTGTATTCTAAAAATTTTACTAATTGGAAACAGATAATTGTATTGTTGAGTTTTCATTTCTCAAAGAATATTGTGCAATTTGCAAAGATCTATTTGATTCATAAAAATTGGATTCAACATCTAAATAATAAAATGTTGACAAGACCTCTCAATAAGAACGTTCAGTCTCGGAGAGTTTAGCAGTCTGAGTTCAAATGTCACTTCAGTATTCTTCAGTTATACCTGATTGAATATTTCGTTTTTTTCCATTATGTATATGGAATTTAATATGATTGGGATATTTAAATATTTAAAACAAAAATTTTCAATCAACTTCGAATATGAAGATGAATTCCTCATTGATAATTATAAATATGTATATTTAAAGATTTTAATATGAAACATTAAAAGCTGAAGTAATGGGATAAGCATTTTGTTCTTCTTCAGAATCGTTCTGAATTGCACTTGGGTAAGACTGAGATTCTTGGAAGATGTGTTCAAGTGGGAAAGGATTTTCTGTATCAGGAATAACAGGGATGACTTCTGGAGCTGAGGCGAAAAATGGTGACTCTTCAGGTTCCTCTTTAACAAACATGTTTAACATGTGCATTTTTAATCGATTGTTTTGATGAAAAACTATTTTTTTAATCAACATGTATCGTCGGGTCACCGCAATAACAGAGAGAGTTTTCGTGTCTAAAGGCAAAAGAGAGAATTTTCCAATGTTTAAGGGATAAGAACCCAGACAGCACAAATGATCAGTTTGAATCCATGAAGACTCCTCAAACATTTTCTGCAAAGTCCCCATTATGCAATCAAAACTTCAAAATGAATACGTATAGAATTCCGGAAAAACTCTTCTTGACGTGGCGTTTTAAGTTCTTTCTAATCATTGAGTTGTTCATCAAGTTGAGTTGAGTATCAAGAATTCATTTTGCATTAAAAGTATTTATAATGAATGCATATTAATGAGCATAACGGAAGTTTTTTGCGGGGACTTTTGTGTTGAATGGGAAAATACTCTCGATTGCACTGACCCGACGGTACATAAATGTATATAAATATCAAGACTTTACCTATTTCGATCTTCTTAGTCCAAGTTAGCACTGCGTCAGCATTGATTTGTTCGTAACCTTTGACTTTTCGTAGAAGATCAAGTAAATCTTGAACGTTTTGCTTCCTCGTTTAGAGGGAAGCTTTGTGATCGTTTCGAGGAGCCGAAACTTTTTTTGTCCCGAAATCAAAAATCTCCTAGACCAAAATGTTCCTCAGAATTCGGGGAACAATTTTGTTACCGTGTCTGTCTGTCGGTCTGTCTGTGTGGCTGTAGCCCCCCCTAAGTTTCGTACGCGCATATCTCCCGTTCTGCTTATCCGATCGTTTCGAAATTTTTATCACAGTTGTGGACTAGGGTGACAGTGGTCCCATATAACTTTCAACCTGATTCATTCAGAAGAATTGGGTGGATGAGAAGAACTGTGACAAAGAATGAACATTTTGCGTACGCGTGTATCTTTGCTTCCTATTGTCCGAATCCGATCAAACTTCAACCACGTTTTAGTCATGACCCGATAGTGGTCCCATATAAGTTTTATCCAAATCGGTTGAAAACTGTGGAAAATTTTTCTTTGGAATCTGTATTTTTTTCTTCAAGCATGCCTTCCCCATGTCCATATTATCCGAATGTCTTGGAACTCTGAGTATATTTGATTTATGAGATGTTAGTTTTCACCAGAGTCATGTGCGGTGTTGATAGTGGTTCCATATAAGTTTCAACCTCATCGTTACAGAAGAACGGGAGGGGTGAGGAGAAATTTTTCGAAGAATCGTGATTTTGCGAACGCGTATATCTCCGCTTCCTATTATCCGATTGCAATCAAACTTGAACCACGTTGTAGTCATGATCCGACAGTGGTCCCATATGAGTTTCATTCTAATCGATTGAAAACTGTGGAAAATTTTTGTTTCGCGATTCACATTATTTGATAATACTTTGAAAGCATGCCTTCCCCATGTCGGTATCATCCAAATATCATGAAACTTGTAGTATAATCAGTTTACGGGGGGTTAGTTGTATGGTGTGAATTTCAAACAAATCGCAATTAAAGGAAGAAAGTGGTAAACACTGAGCTTCGAAACAAAATTTGGAAATTCCGTAAACATCGTTAACATGCGGATAACTTCTGTTTCTATCATCCAATTGTCATGAAATTTCCACCACAACTTTATGCAGTGTTGATCGCAGTCCTATATAAATTTCAACCTGATTCTCTCAGAAAAACGGGAGAGAGAAAGAAAACCTGTATTTTTTTTTTCAACACAAACGAGGAAGCCATGTGCCAATTGGCAGAGTTTTTTTTTTGTTATGAGATGAAAATTGGGTATCAGTTACAGCACTATCCACCAAACAATCTATATTGTCAATCGAATACACTTGGATATCTGTCTGAGTTGACATGTCTTTCATCTCTACTGGCCATATATTTTTCCAACACTTGTAAATTGTAGTGGAATTTACCTTATCCCATGCGGCAGCGATCCGAAGAATGACCTCATATAGATCTAATGTTTTTAAGAACTCAATCAAGTGAACACTTTTACTTTGAGCTTCGATAATTGCATTGACAAAATTTTTCTCGTAGTATAATTTGATTGATTGAATTATTCCTTGATCCATGGGCTGGATGAGAGACGTAACGTTTGGAGGAAAAAAATGTATTTCAATATCGTTTATCTTGATGCATTTATGTGCTCTACAATTATCCACTAAAAGTACAGCAGCCTTAGGAAAATTTTTGCCAGCGAGGAAAGCTTCAACTGCAGGAACAAAGAGGTCTTTGAACCATTCTTCAAATATTTCTAAATTCATCCATGCATTATTTTGGCTGCGATACCATACGGGTGAATGATTTTTATTGACGTTTCGTAGGCAATGCGGATTTTTGGATTCACCAATCAAAATCAATGGCAATTTACAGGGCTCATCAGAATTACAACATGACGCTATAGTAATGCGCTCTAACTGTTTCTTTGGACCCGATACTTGTGTGTAATCCTTTGAAATCAACGTTCTTTTCCGGGTACTCTTATAGAGCAATCCAAATTCATCCATGTTGAAAATCTGCGCCTTTTCAAGCCTTTTCAAATGTACTAGTTCACTAGATTTGTCCTTATACGAATTAGCAGCCACCTCATCAGCAGACAGTTTTTCGTCTGTTTTTGAAAAGGAAATACATTTGATAAGATTCAATGAGCTTTCATACCTGGCAATTTAATTCACAAGGTTTCAAATTTCAATTGGATATTTTCCATTACATTTTGATTTCAACACATCCCAGACAGCACAAGAATTCCCGCAGAGAGCTCCCGTTATGATAATCAATATTTATGCATCATAAATATTTGGAATTCAAACTGAACTCTTGATGAACAACTTAATTTTCAGAAAGAATTCATATCGAGATTCCATAATGAATTCTCCGGGCATTAAATACGTTGTCATTTGAAATTCTGTGAATTCATATTGAATTCAATATTGTTAGTCGCATAACGGGGACTATTCCAAAATTCTTTGAGAAGTCTTCATAAATTAAAATTGATCATTTGTGCTGGTTGGGATGCAACTAATAAGTTCAAATTGATACAAATTGATACAAATTGATAGCTGCTCAAAATACATATGCTGAGGATCAAATTATGTGAGATTCAAAGTTTTTTATTGCATCAATGTTTTTTACTGAGCTTCTTATTTACTCGAATGATGATGAGGTTTTCAAAAGTGAATAGCATTATTGAAACGGAAAATTTAACTTCTGTAATTAAGTAGAGTTGACATTTTTTTTATTTCTACTTTACGGGAGAGATAACCCAGAAAGCACGCAATAATCCCAAATGGATTCTGGAAAAAGAACTCTTGAAGAGCTCTTTTAGAATACAAGGAGTTCTTTAAAAGTTCTGAGAAAAATTCGATTCGTCAGACATTTGCGAGTTCTATTGGAATTCTATGAGGCGTCTTTGAGAATTCTAATGGCAAATGTCTGAAGAATCGAATTCTTTTCGGAACTCTTTAAGAACTCTTCGTATTCTAAAAGAGCTCTTCAAGAGTTATTTTTTCAGAATTCATTTGGGATTCTTGTGTGCTGTCTGGGAAGGTAAATCGTAAGTCCACATTCATTTATTCATCGAAAAATATACTGTTCAATAATATTGTACGTATAAGAATAAAAATGAACTAAAAAAACAAAAAAATCATTCTGCTCACCAGTTATTTTTAAATTTTTAATGTTCATTCGTTTTTTCCATTTTTCTATCCAGCCATGACGTCGTGAGTAGCTTTGAACTCTGTTGAACCACCAATCCTAGTGTTGATGATTAAAGCTTGCTAACACAACATTGGCCCAATAACTGGGAAACCTTTTAGTCGGCAATCACATAACCAATTAAATAGTTCAGTATCAAGTTCATCCGTTGTAGGTATTTTCTTCTTATTTTTTGTACGATTCTTCTCTGCAGCATTCTTTATAGTATCACTCTTATGTTTCCATTTACGGATGAGACAACTATTTAAATTATATTTTTCACATATTTCTTGAGAGGTTAGGTTTTTTGATTCTTCTGAAATCTTTTGTTTATCCTCAAATGTGTATCGATTGCGTTTTTTGGCTGCAGGTTCTTTGACTGAACCACTGCTTCCTCTTTCATTTTTCCCATCACTGGCATCTGATTGAATTGTAGCACGCACGCGTTTACACTTTTTAATGGTGTCCGACATTATTATCGTGATAACGGAAACTATACATGTAAATTTGTATGTAACACAACAATTGTCTACTCGTGCCAGCTGAGAGTTAAAACAATTGACGCGCGGCCACTCAGGTGGCTAGCGCAAACGTTCTTATTGGGAGGTCGCAACCTAAAATGCGAGAGAGAAAAAAGAATACGGTGATTGAATGCCAATGTAGGCTTGGTGGGGGAACCCTGATTCGCGAAAAAACTCCTCCCCTTTGGTGAGGAATTCGAATCTGACGTCGAAAAACGGATCCAACATGGCGGACGCGAACTCAGTCGTTTGGGCATTTATGGACGGATTCTTATGATACATGGGTTTTAGGGGTTTTTGAGGGTGTTGAATTCGAATCTGGGGTCAAATCTCGAATTCAAGACAACGGATCCAAGATGGCGGACGTGAATTTAGTCAAACTCGCATTTGTGGACAGATTGATATGAAACATGGATCCTAGGAGTTTTGAAGGGTGAGGAATTCGAATCTGACGTCGACAAACAAATTCCAGATGGCGCATCCAACATGGCGGACGTCAATCTAGTTAATTTTGCAGTCATGTACAGATTTATATGAAACATGGGTTCTAGGGGTTTTCGAGGGTGCTGAATTCGAATATGGGGTCAAATCCCGAATTCATGATAACGGACCCAAGATGACGGACGTGAATTTAGTCATTCTGGCTCTAATTAACAAAATTATATTGTTATATGTAACACGGGTTCTACACTGAGAGAAATTCTTCATTAAAAATTACTGGTTTTCCCATTAGACGGGGGATATACTTGACATACAGTTTGATATACTTGGCATGAGATCAGAAATCAATGAGACAAAACAGTAATTTCTCATACTACGAAGTTTGAAAATTAAAACCAATGGGAATTCATGTTGAAAAACAGCAATTTCTTATGACCCAATGTAGAAAACAAGAACTCTCAATTGGTGAGATTGATATAAATTGGAAACCATAACATTTTCAAGAATGTTCCGTGGCTTCGGGGAAAGAAGCAAGGATCGTGATCACAAACAATCATGTTCGACGCTGGTAACGATAAAAGTGTTTTTTCTCGGTTATTATAACGCTAGGAAAAATTACTGGTATTTCCCATCAGTTTGTAATCACATGTCAAGTATATCCCTCGCTTACTGACAAAAATCAGTAATTTTTAATGATACATTTCTCTCAGTGTAGGGATTTTCAAGGGTGCTGAATCAAAATCTGGGCTCAAATGTTGAAAGAAAATAATAATCTCGATTTTCCCGTGTAAGCTTCACTGCATCCGAAGACTCTTCAACAGCTGGTTGACGTTATGACAATCCGTCATGACCACGCCCTGACAATCCCGTGTTTCACCTGTCCAAAACTTGTTCTGGGGGCGCCGGCTGTGCCATCGTTAACTCTGGCAGGGAATTTTCAATACATCCAATGAACATTTCTCACGTAAGCGTATGAAATTGCGTACGAGTTCGATGGAGTATCTGCGCATTGATTAATTCTTACGTTCATTCCAAATTTGCCGAAATGCCATCCAGCGCTCCTAGCGGATAGAGGAAATTTAATGGATATAAATCCAGTGGAAAATCATTGAAGTGTCAAGGGTCTGGTCATGACATAGTGAGGATCCAAAAGTGGAGGAAGTAGCTATTGAAACAAATGAAGCCTGAAAATATTCCGATTCATTCCTGAATTACGGCTAAATAACTCTTCCCTGCTGAAAACGTCTCATAAATTCTGATATTTAACTTTTATGAGATTTTGATGTGTATTTGTTTATGAGGTTATACTTATTTAAGAAAATGAATGAGAATCATTATAAGAATGTATCAGAATTTATAAGGATCTCATAAGAGCTGTGAAATCTCATAATAAATGATAAAATAAACAACAATCTATCAGTTTTTGATGTGTATTTGTCCAAGAACTTATGAGCATTTTATGGCGATGGCTTGGAGCATATACTACTGGAGCGAGCAAAGGCTACGGAGAAGTGTGGTTAGTTTGAATTCAAGATAGAATGAGAGTTCCGACTTTTAGGCAGCGCTATCTTTCTTTAAATCTCATTGGATTAAAAGAGAGACAACTGCCTAAAAGTCGGATCTTTCTCTCTCTCTCTCTCTCTCTCTCTCTCTCTCTCTCTCTCTCTCTCTCTCTCTCTCTCAATTTAACCACACTTATTTCTATTGAAATCATAGGCAATGCTCGATCCAGTAGTATATGCTCTAAAGGAGACGGTACACGGAAAAAAAGATGATGTTGGATTTACAATGTTTCGTTCGATCACCATAGAAACATTAGGGGTTCCTATGGTGATCGAACGAAATGTTGTAAATCCAACATCATCTTTTTTTCCGTGTATGAATGATGGTAGGCAATAAGTTTCAGGCTTTCTGAATATTACAAAGTTATTCACAAAGTTTCTAAATTCAGTGAAAAACCGATGAGTGCCTTTTCATATATCCCCGGATATCTGAATTGTTCAAAATGCGAGCAAAGCGAGCATATGTGGGCTACGATCCATTCAAAATGAGCGAAGCGAATTTTGAAGGGGCCGGACTGCTGAGTGAAGCGAAGCAGTCAGGGGGCGAAGCCCCCTGGTTTTCGATATTCTACCCCATATTAACTCCATAATTTTCCGTGTATTCACTCATAGGGTGAAAAATTATTTAAGGGATGTATCAACTATTGAATCTGTTCAATAAATCATAATAATTGGAATGTTTGGGTTTCACAAAAGGCCCAAGTAGCACAAGAACATTTCAAACATTCTGCGTTCATTCCGTGATCATGCATAGAATGTGCAAATGAGACTGTTTTGGATAAATTCGAAAAATACGTTCTGAGAATGTGCACAGAATATACTTATTCGAAACAGTCTCATTCGAAGATTCTAAGAATGTTCATAAAACATGCTTAGAACTTCCAAAAACCTTCTTAGCATTTCTAACCTGTTGTGCTACTTGGGGGGGTTCAATGTAAACTCGCCACTGTCTCATCCTATACTACACAGTAAAAAAAATTCCGTCATTGTGTAAAACAGAAGTACGTGTCAAAATTCAAGTGTTGAATATTTAACTCCGTGTTAAAATTCAAGTGTTGAATATTTAATACTTTTGTGTGTTCATTCAACACACTGATCAAATGCTGTTCGATCCATTCATTTTCAACACATTAAAATGTTATTCGAGTTCAAATTAACACTTTATAAGTGTCACTCTGGAATCAACACACATTGAGTGTGAAGAAAAATGGTTAACATTCGCTTGTGTGTTGAATTTGACGAAAAATTTTTTACTGTGTACTCTGGTCTAGGTTGAAACACTTTCAATGTACGTTTCAAATTTTCTGGCATACAAAAATTCAACAATAACGATTATTATTGTGAAAATAATTGCAGCCTAGGGTTGTACTTGATGATTTAAAGCGAAAAACATTGCCTTCTTCTTCAAGTCTGTATTGTGTACATGAATAAATGAAAAGTGTCTCAACGTATGCCACTCTCCCCTACTATTCCCAGAACTGTATCTACCCAAGCAGCAACAGAAGTTCAAAGTATATACGAAATAAAAACGTTCGTAGAATGTACGAATGAGATACGAAGAATATATAATGAACGTTCATAGAATATTCGATTGAGACTGTTTTAAATATACTTAGAACCTACATAGTACATTCGAAATGTACGATATTCATCCAATCGACGTTCGATTGACGTACCATCGTATATTCGATTACATACGTTCGATGAATATGCATAGCACCTATGAAACGGTCTCATTGGAATATGCATAGAACATATTTCGAATATTCGAAGAACGTTCATAGTACATTCTGGTGCTACTTGGGTATTCCGTATTCTTGAGTTTATCCAAAAACTTCTGAAGGAATTCTCAAAAACTAAGGTTATAAAAATTCTTCAAGATTTGCATAATTTTGAGAAATTTGTGTGAATTTATTCAGTGGTTTTCAATGAACCGGCTAGTATCTTCTCAATGATTCACCTGTACTTTTTTGTTCAATCTGTAGCTAAAAATCTTACATAAATGTGTAACTTCTCTACTGTCACTGTTTCAAAAACAAAATCAAAAATTGAATTTTCTGAGAAAAAAGATGTGTTTGGTTTCATGTGAGATATGTGTCATAAAAGTGACAACAATGAATCCGTATTGTGATAAACCAACTGAAGCAAAGATTTTATGTTTAGTTCGAAAAGATTTCAAACTTTGACCATATACATTCTCAGAGCGCGAAATATCGTGTATTTATTTCATAAGGATCTTTGTTTGAATCAGTTATGGAATTCGGATTTATTCCGTTAAGAGCAGGGCTGTTTCAAGATAGGTTTAAAGAAGGACTAAGCTGAAGTTTATATAAATCACTGTAGAATAATTAAACTTGTCTAATCGTAAAAACTATTTAGTTCGTAGTACCAAGTATAAAATAGATTTTGTATTAGAACTGATTCGGGACATTCTTCTATGTATGACTATGTTATATATTATTTTTGTAAATCATGACTTTTTCATTATGAAGGTATGTTTTCTTTGAAGTATTTCAGGATATTAATGAGCACTAGATACAAATTAGACTACATTATGAGTATCGGTAAAAGAAAGCATTTGTTTGAGATTCTTCATAATGATGAATTAGAATCAGCGATGTTAACGGTCGCAGATTTTTGTCCTTCCTGTTTTATTCGAAATTTATTTTCCAACTTTTTCATGCTTCAAAACTTTTGCGTAAGTTGAAATGTTATTGACGTGGCTTATTGGTCAGCCGAATGGAGGAGAAATCATTAAGGTTATTCAAAATTTTCCAATTTAATTCAACTTGATTTATCCTCATATTTGAAACAAACACGGAAAATGGAAACGATTTTACCTGCGATACAACACCCAATAAAAATTTTTTCTCTCAACATTTAAAATATTCATTATGTTCTCTAAACAGGGTTGGCCGAGTTTTAGCCACCCCTGGTTTTTATTATGGTTTTAACCACTTTCAGCCGGCCTGGTTTTTTTTATAAATGTTCTAGTCAAAATGGCAAAAATGGTCAATATATGTACACATTATTTTTCACTCTCCGATCAAAGCGATTTCCGCAACAATACCTTCTCAAACTTTTCATGTGATTTGATTTCAAATCACTTAGTGATAATTGAATAATAATTCTTTACAATAACCGTTCAATAAGTGTTGGAGTACTATATGGAGAGGTATTTGAAATAACTTGAATTATGTTGAAATAAAATATGCAAAAGATTTATTCTAAGTTTCAGCATTAAATTGTTTTTAGCTTCTGTTCAAAAAATGTATGTTGTTGTTTTTCATTTGGATATATCCGTAAGAACATACGGCGACTAAATTTTTTTGATGATAAAGCTATAAAAATTTCCATCCACGTTTGAAAAATTTTATTTCGCCTTAATTTTATCTTTTAACCGATACAGCGAAACCTCATATAGGAACATTATGAGATAGTTACTAAAATCTTTTATAAGTTTCATTATGACCGGATGATCACACTGAGAGAAATTTATTGTGAAAAATTACTGGTTTTTATCATTCAATGGGGGTATCCTTCACATAAAATTATAAATTGATAGGAAAGACCGGTAATTTTTCATAACGTTATTGGAACCGAAAAAAAATGTTACCGTCACCAGCGTTGAACATGATTGTTTGTGATTACGAACCTTGCTCCTTCCCTCGAAACCACGAATTATTCTCGAAAATGTTATGGTTTCCAATTTATATCATTCTCACCAACCGAGAGTTTTTTTCCACATTGTATCATAAAAAATTACTGTTTTTGAACATCCATTCCGACTGGTTTCAATTTCTAAACTTCTTGGCATGAACAATTACTGGTTTTTTTCATCAATTTATGATTTTATAACAAGTATATCCCTGGTCTAATAGAAAAACCAATCATTTTTAATGATGAATTGCTCTTAGTGTATGGAAGACGAGATATGTGCGTTTGAAAAATTTTTCTATGAAAAGAAACAAATATATTGCTCGGAGTCTCCTCCGATCTTCCGAACCAAATTACTTGAAATTCATATGACGCATTTACCTCTTCCATAGTCACATTCAAGCAAAATTATATTACATATTCAGCTGATTAGAATATAACGAAGGCATACCCTAAAAAATTCTAAAAATATCCGTTTTCAGTATCGATTACACTTATTGTATTTCTGATTCGAATGATACAAAATATATGTGAATAGATGAGTGTATCCTACTACCGCAGGTTCTGTAATTATGAGATTTGTGCAATGCAGAAGTTGAAATCGATTGTCGAAACAAATTCGAAATTGAATGTGAAGAAACATTGTATATTATAAATGTTAATATTACACACTGAATATTTTTGGACAATACATGGTATACGCATCATTTGATTTTTCGATATTTATGCGTGCATTTGTTGGAATAAATGATTCAACCTTTAACAACATGAAGAGGAAATCCACAGTTTTCGATACTCTATTGGAACAGCTTTGACAAAATTACCTTTCAAAAAATGTATATCTTGTATCCTTCACTTATCAACTGTAATTATACGTTAAATAATGTAATTCATAACATAACATTCATATAATAAAGTGATTTTCAATTAATTCCAAAAATAGTGGCAAAAGACATGGAAGTATTTCACATAACTGCTGTCAATATATTTGTATTTCAAATAGTATTATATTTTATGGATTTATTCGAAATCTATATATTCATATTTATTTGTATGCGGTGTTTGAGCCTTTGCATCGATTTCCATCAAGGATAAACTTAATTAATGGAATGTGACGAATATAAAAAATCCAACAGATATTTTCCGTATTTTTACCATTTTTGCCAACTTTGACCATTTTAACCGGTTTAAACCACTTTCATCCAGTGGCTAGGACAAAAGTGATAAAAGCCGGCTTTTTTCCAACCCTGTCTCTAAATGATATCGGAAAGTTCTGTAATGCTTTTTCTTCGGAAATCTTTTAGATGCCTTTCTTATAAGGCCTGAAAGTTATCAGAAAGTTAACTCAGATCACTTTCTGATAACTTCCAAACTGCATAAGGAGATACAAGCGATCCCTGACGATGCAACCCAACCCAGATTTTTTCTGACAAATTATTCGAAAAAGAAGCAATAATTTGTCAGAATAATTTTGGTTGTGTTGTTTTCTAACCAATGGTTCTGGTTGCAATTTCAGGGGTTGCTGGTATCACCATACGAAAGGCATCTAAAAGATTTCCCAAATCGACGCATTAGGAAACTTTCTGATATCATTCAGATAATATAATGAATATCTACAAGGTTAAGGCGAAAAATGTTCACTGGGCAGGATCAGTGATTCTAAATTACTTGAATCAGAGTGAAATTCCTCATTAAATATCTCTGAATCGGTCGTTCATAGAACGTCAAAAAATTTGTGATCAGATATTTATGCTACTGTAAGTCTCTGGAAATAATTACAGTCAGCCCTTTGAATAATGCCGGTGATGGGAGAGTGAGGGAGTATTTTTCTTGGAACTCAGATACCCCCCCACCATTGACGTACGCATACGTTCTCAACATTCGTAACTTACTCCCGCAATAGTGCCACGCGTTTATGTGCACAAAATTATTCTGTTCTTCTATTGTTTACAATGTAGGGTAGGGTGGTTTGAGAGTGCGCGGTTTTTAAGCAACATGCTTCAAACAACAATATCTCATTATTTATCAAATAAACTTTATTCTATATTAAACTTCAATTATTACTCAACAAATTTGTATATATTCAAAATTTTTATCATTACTTCCTTTGACCTTAATGGCACGAAATAACACAAAAAAACGCGTACTCTTACACACTTAGGTGTGCAAGAGTGCGCAATGAGATCGATAAGAGTACGCACTTGAATTATTGGCGCAAAAATCACATTTAAACAACCCTACACCCGAATATTCAGTGCACCATTCATGCCATCACACCTGGCATCTTGAACATTCTATTCTGTCTTCCATTATTGGCTCTTTATAAATTCCTTGACACCCTCCACATCGCCAGTTTTTCTTTTTTGGTTGCTTCTTTGGTTTCTTGAACTCTATACATTTCTTCTTTGCCTTTCGTTGATTATTTTCTTTCGAAAACTGAAGTTTTTTTATATTTCTCTCCAACTTTGGTCGTTTGTTTTCTTGATTTATTCTTTCCAACTCAGCTTTGTATGGCGAACTACTTATAATGTCAGACCTTTTCTTTTTTCCATTAGTAGTCTTTCTAATTTCTGACTTGGGAAGTGGACAAGTGTCTGTGATGTTTTTCAGAGTTGAATTTTCAGAAGAAGTTTCTGAAATTACTTCAGGGTTGGCTAAGCCTATAAAAGGATTTGTCACATGAGCAGTAGTGCCAGGAAGCTGAGCTGACGACTCTAGTACATTTGATGTATTAGGAGATTTCAATTGTTCAGGTTCAGTCTGAAAACTATCATTATGAGCGTCTGTATCTGTGACGGAGCTTGCCAAGAAATCTGCGTCATCAAAAACGTCCGGGTTGTACACAGTTGGAAATTTTGTGTCAAATTCAACACATTTCACATGTCCCAAACGGTCCACACATATTTTTGTGTCGATATCACGTAATGTTTTTGTGTTAGCTAATAACTCAAGCTCGATGTAAATAATATAACACAAAAAGATGTTGATAAAATTTTGATTGGAATTTCCGATCGTGTATATTCAACACATAAGTACTGTCAAATGAAATCCAAAATAAGGAATGAATCAACAGTTCACAAGTGTAATTTATGGATTTTTTTACATCAATCAAATGTGAGAATCACACTTTTTTCGTGTTGAAACAATGCATGCACCGAGAGAAAAAGCATGCTTTAGAAGCATGACACACTTCAATGCTTCTAACGCATTTGTTACAACGTATTTTTAACGCTCGGGACTCATGCAGTTAACGCACGAGACCATGCTTTTTGGGTATGTGTCACATGCTTTCTAAGCATGGGTATACCGAGCGTTGGAAGCAAGTTATGACGAATGCATTAGAAACTTTAGTGCGTCATACTTCTGCAGTATGCTTTTTCTCTCGGTGTGAGAATAAATTGAAAAAAACAGTACTTCAGTAAGCATTGAACATGGATCGTCGGGACC
The DNA here is from genome assembly GCA_018340375.1 of Gonatopus flavifemur. Lineage (NCBI taxonomy): Eukaryota > Metazoa > Arthropoda > Insecta > Hymenoptera > Dryinidae > Gonatopus > Gonatopus flavifemur. The sequence goes on from JAFFJZ010000040.1 coordinate 1,744,847, forward strand.
GAATGTTGAAGCTGTATCACTCAAGCCACTGCCGGTCCTTTGATTGAGTGTACTTTCTTTGCGTATATCAACTCGCACTCTATCTTCAAATTCACATATATAGAAAACAAATTTCCATTAGAATGGAAGCTAAAACCAAAATGAATGAATAGTTCTTCCGACGACCACTAAAGTTACACGTACATAGAAGTTTCATAAAAAAATAGCTCCCATCACTAGCGATTTCCCCTTGGTAGTTGAGAATAACACAATTTTTATGTTCAATCTTGAGTTGAATAAGATCTGTGTCATTTTGACACTTTTTTTCACTTGTTTGAATGATTTCACATTATAAATCAGTTGAGACCTGATTACACAAGGACTGTTTGTAGAAGTTACACGTGGTTGTGTTGAATATTTAACAGAAAATTCATGACACACGGATTTTTTAACACATTTATACAAAATTTTCAACTGTGTAAGGCCAAATCCCTGTGACTTTGAAACTTTCGCTTGCACAAGCAAGCGTAGCGGTTCTAAGATATGCAGGAGTGAAAATATCAACCATCTGAAATACTGTGGTGGCCCTACCAGGATGGTTGCGTAGCCATTCCTCGCACTCGTTGGCATAGGACTTTTTCAAGACCGAATGAAATCCACGATCAAGCGGTTGCATTTTATGACTAGTGTGGGGTGGTAAAGTTAACGCAATTATATTATTTTCTCTGTGGAAGTTGATGGCTCCAATTGTGCAATGCGAAACTTGGTGGTCTAATACTAGAAGAACTGGTTGTTCTTTGGTTGGTCTCGTATAGTCCCTAAAATGAGTTAGCCAATCCAAGAAGAGATCCGAATTGATAAAACTTGAGTCCGGAATCATTCCAATAGAACCAGCAGGTGCATCATCTAATAGCTCAGTCTTCATTCCTTTGCTCTTGAATATGAACGCAGGTGGTATGAAATGACCTGTCGCATTTAAAGCATGGACAACCGTGACATGAACACCCCTCTCCGCGCTGGATATTTTGTTCACAGAACGTTTACCTTTGACAGGCAACACTTTTGGGGGTTTATTAGGCACAGTAGTGATGCCTGTTTCGTCCTTATTGTATATTTCATGTGGAGGAAAGTTATATTTATCTTGCAATGCGCTAAGATATATGTAGAAACGTTCAACTTGAGGTCGATTGAATCCCATGGCACGAGCAATACTCGTGGACGTTGGTTGCCTCAACGAAATGTCTGGATGTCGACTTGAGAATCCTCGTAACCATTCTTTTCCCGCTAATTTAGTGTCCATGTTGAATTTATGAGGAATATTATTTATGGTGGCGAATTCAAAAGCGAGCTCTCCCAAATTTTTCGCAGTCATGCCAAAATACATATTATCAAGACGTTTCAGGTGATCACAGAAGTCTTGTTCAAGGTCTTTTGAAAACGTCGTAGCAAATCTACCTAATTTATTAGCAGGCTCAATCCTCTTCAAACGCTTTCTTGAGGTAGACTGCCATTCCAAAATATTCAGCTACTGCCCGTTTACTTTTTCCATCATCGATGAGTTTTCGAGCTTTTCCCAATACCTCAGGTGGGCAATTTTTTTGTTCAGTCGTCCTTTTTCTTCTAGACACCCCAATAAAGATATTTCTCTTCAAAACTTCAACAATTCCTCTGCAAAACTTCATTATCGCAATTCTTAGAGAAAGAAAGAATTTTTTCAACAGATTCATCTTCCAAAACTCTGTGAAATTCTGCATATTTCTGAAAATTTCTATCGCCAGTAAAGGTTTCTTTGTACATTTCCAACTTATTGGTCAAAGTTGTTTTGTTGAGAAATGTTGAATTTTCTCAATATTTTTCTACTTGATAAATGGTGGAAACATTTGATGAGGAAAGGAATTTTCTCCACGAATTCATACGTTTCTCTGCAAACTACATTTGCAGAAAAAAATTTGAATTTTCTCTTTATTTGTCTATTCCAAGAATATTACAGCTTGTGGCGGAGAGTTCAGTTTTCTATACAAATTCATACATTTTTCTCAAATCGCATTTGCGGAGATAAAGTGAATTTTTTCAAATTTTTCAATCGACTCAAAACAACTTAAGTAAAATTCACTAGTAGGCCTCGAAAAAACCTCTCTCCCACGACCCACTCATTTTTTCTTTCGGAGGATTCTGAATCGATTAGTCTATATCTGACAGGAATGAATTTTTTGAAATTTTCTATCGATTTGACCCAGCACTTGGAAAAATTTACAAGTTAAGGTCGAAAAAAACCTTTCTCCCACGATCTACTCATTTTTCGTTTCATAAGATTCTGAATCGCTTGGTCTATATCTTACAGGGGCCAACTTTCAAAATATTCTATCGATTTGACTCAGCACTTGGAAAAACTTACAAGTTGAGGTCAAAAAAATCCCCTCTCCCACGACCTATTCATTTTTCGTTTCAGAAGATTCTGAATTGATTGGTCTATATACCTCACGAAAACGAATTTTCAAAAATTTTCCATTGCGATGATTCCCATAAGTGGTACTTTAAGATTACTGTAGTCATCTCGGAGATCCGCTGATGTGATAGAGGCTTTGCTTCTCACTTGCAGGACCCGGGTTCAATCCTCACTGAGGAAAGTTCCTAAAAATGGACTTTCAATGTGGTGTCTCTTCCGTAATGTCCTTCAAGTTGAACTGGAAGGAGATTTGTAGAGATAAACTCTGAACAAAAATTTTTTTTCTCAAGGAAAAGTGAATAGATAAAACGGGATTTGTAGCGTAATGCAGAAATATGCAGAGAAGTATTTAATGTAATATGGAGATTTGGCGAGTTTTGTACGAATTTTGTGGAGAAATTCATAAAATATTACGAAGATTGGACGAATTATGTACAATGTTGCAGAGTAATGCAGAAATTTGTAGAGTAATATTTATGCTTAAAAATTCTGCAAATTTCTCAAAGCGTCCGAAATCTGACAGTTATGTAGAAAAATCTGAAGAGTTTTGAAGAATTTTGAAGAGAAATATTTTTATTGTGGCATACTGTAAATCAACAATAAAATAATGTGTCTTCAATAAGAATGAAGATAATACTATTCTTGACTTTGAGCTCCTATGGTGCGCACTCTTATACATTCAGCCTCAATAAAGAATTTGGTTCACAAGCAACATTTGTTGAAAAATATTAGATTCTTCTCAGTAACCATGGTTAGACGAGGTTATAAGTCGTATGATATTGAAGTTGGAATATCAGATATTTAATTAGTTTTGGAATAGTAATTATCGCAAGATACAAAGAAATAACATCAAAGGTTGTAAAAATCAATTAACTCACCTGGTGTGTGCAGTTTTATCACAATAACGATTATGTGTTAGTGTTCACTAAACATCAATGGCACATCGATTTGTCATCCAATAAACGAGTATCGATGTTTGACATCGCGAACATCGATGCTGCTGGAACCTGATTGGTTGTTATTTTAATTAAACATTGGAACATCAACCAGGTCGATGTTACATCATTAAACGATGTAAAACATCGATGTCAGGCGATGTTATTATCGTCGATGTTTAGTGAACACTATTATGTGTCGGCAGTATGTTCTGACATGAATGAACACGAAAATACGACTGAAGTTGGCTACAAACGTCACACTGAATTGGCGTAAAGATGTATGCGCACTCTTATCTCCCGCGTACTCTTACACCACCCTACCCTAATACTTGCACAATTAATTTCAACCTCATGTTTGGAAGAAGATTATTATATTTTTATATCAAAAAATATTATTAAACTTCATGAAATAACATTTCTATATAGCTATTCGATATTTGAGTTTATTTGTATCATTTTTTGGTGATTTCCTTTTGATTCAGTGCCAAGTGATCATACCAACTTTCTATTTCTTCATCCCAAGTCATTCTTTGTGATGGAACATGAGTCAGATGAATTGGTCATCAGTTTTGTAGAGTTCTTGATCATATTTGCGAGTGGCACTATTGCGAGAGACGTTCTCAAATTCGATGCTAGACGATAGCGTGATAAGTGGTGGGGGCAGGGTTCGAGCACGAATGAGGAGAAGCGGCAGTATTAATAATGGCACTATTCGGAGAGCGGACTGTAGCTCAGGGCTCTAATTTTCAATTTCAAAAAACGATTTTTTAAAGCAGAAGTGAATTTGAGAGGCTGTTTGCACCTTGAACAGTCTTGAAACGGCTTTGCTCATGAGCAAATCTTTTGATGGGATAAAAATTTTTCACGATTAATATATCGTCCTTGATAATACAATCAATTGAAGTTATTTACGAGTGTTTTGATAGCAAAGTTTGTATTCAAACTTGGAATACACCTACTACTAAAATGAACAGCAACCTGATAAATTTTAATTCTTAGACCTGTTAGTTGCTAGGCTAACACTTATCGTGATAGTACATATGTTATAGGCTTGGAAGATAGATACTAGATATAAGGAGTACAACTAATGTAAAACTTCTAAAGAATCGATTTTCAATTCACTCCAAAAAGGATGAAAAATTTTAAAACTCTAATTGCTGAAAACAAATTGTCATTCAAAAAGATACTTTATGAATTTCTTAAAATCAAGATACCACAGTTCCGAATTGAAGAGTGAAATTTTCCTCTACAAAGATCAACATCACTTCTTTCTGTGCTAAGTCAGTCTTTCTCTCTTGTACAGGAAATTCTCACTTGAATTGATTCAGAATATCAGTAATATGATATTAACTAATTTTTTGTTGAAAGTTATTCGCTAATGTTGGAGTAAAAATCAACTATGATCAATATACCCATCTCAATTGTCTGTAACTACACTGAGAAAAATGTATTTCAAATTTATTCCGATCAAATAAGGTTTGTTAACTATCAATAAATCTGATTCGACCCAAACATGGTTTTTCTATCATTAATAAGCCTTCTTTGTGACAAATAAACTCTTCTCTCAGTGTAGAAAAATCGAGGTAAATCGATATATTCCATTGATATTTGACTGTTATTGCAAAATCTTACAGAAAAAATTATTTCAATGCACAGAGAATCATATTTACGAATCATTATCCGATAATCGAATAATATGAGAATAATGGTATTCAGGTGATAAATTGAAATGATAATAATGATTATTATTCATTATGTAATTACAATTTCGTTTCAACAAATGATCTGAACTTCAATAACATGCACAATCTTCTTTTTTTACCTCTTTCCGGGATTTCAATAGTAAAAATTTGAAAAAAACTTCACTCAAGAAACGTAATTTCTATAATGTCATGCAATATGCGTTGAGTTTTACCATAATAGTTGCCATTTGTTCTATGAAACGGTTAGAATAGATTCGGTATAATTTTGAGGAAAAACAAATTGGTTCCGTAGTGATAACCAGGCGATGAATTACCTAAGCATGCCAATGAGACAATCACATACTCAGACAGAGATACTTCATGCATAAGTATGACACTTGTATGGCTTAAACGATGCACAAAATTCCATAATGTGCAAGTCGTTAGGGTCATGGAAGTATCATGTTTATGAGCGACTTGTTTTTGTTTGGTCAACATATACATAACTTTTCACTGTTTATCGAGTATCGACCGGATAGTAAATCCTCATTGAATTGTCGAAACAATGTAAGAGAGAAGAAAAATTAGAGGTAAAAATGGTAAACCTGACTCGAGCCTACATATTGAATGCCCCTGTATATTCTCATTTTATTAAATTTCGAATAACCTTTTGAAAATATTGTCGAACAGTTTTTCCACCTGCAATCATCTTGTTTCAACAATCTTTGGTCTTGGGTTCACACTCCTTATTTCTAGTTTCCTTGGATTATAAATCTACGTGAAAAATTTTAAACACCGATATTGTTTTTTAATTGTAAAAATATAATAACATTAGATCGTATAATGTCTTCTCACTACTAGCGAACCAGGTGAGGTATTTCTAAGTCGTAAGCTTGACAGCAGAGAAGACAACAGCAAAATACGAGATATATCAGCATCAACGAGCAGATAATGGAAAACCTCAACATCCACCATCCTAAGAAGAGGATCTCTATCTTAATCCTTTATTTCCAGGTCCTGCATTCCAGGTCCAGTACCTTGAGTATCCTGCAGATTCAATCAACTCCGATTTAAAAAAAATCAAACACATGACCAATCTGCTTCCTATAATCGCTGGCTGTCCTTACATAACCAAAATAATTCACTTAGAGAATTAAGAATATTCCAGGACAGTCCTTGTGAAGATCCAGACAAAGTGGGTCTTTCCTTTCCACGTCTCGATATTTAGCAAAAATAAAACAAACAAAATAAAACTTTCCCAATTATTTTTCTTTATCATTATTATGATTATTATTTTTTAACAAGCTTCTGAAAAGGTGCAGCTCATTTTTAATCCAACCGTTATAACCAACGCTTCTCATTCATTATTGCTTTAATTGCATAGCTTGAACTTTTGATGGATAGGTAGATTTTCATTATTTGATACTGAAATATACACTGTGAAAAATTAGTTACGAATATTATCAGATTTATATATTGCTGTCTACTGATATTCAGATTATATGTATGTATACACATGTTTACGAATGAATAATACTAAAACGATATTAATTTTTCACAGTATTAATATCGGAGAGATGAATTATTACCACTTTCTGTTATCTCATATATAAACTTAATACACAGGTCTGCGAATTGGAAATATACAAATGTTACATGAGTATATATTTGACATTTTGTACATCGACAAACCAGACACTTCAATTTTCCTTTTTCCTTCTTGTTTTTCTTCTTCGAAAATTCAATAAATATTGTAATTCTAAAATATTTGACTGTGTTTACCGTTAAAATTTTAAGATAAGCTTCACGTTTGGAAATCCAGAATAATTCACTCAAAAATACAACGGAAGAAAAATCAAATTCAGAGGTCAAAAATATTGAAGTGAAAAGTCAGATCTGAAGATTTGAGAAGAATGCATGAACTATAGTATCAACTCTTGGAACAAAGTGTAAAATGAAAACAAAATGAATTTAAATAAATATTAACAGAATCACGTGAATCAAAATTTCGCAGGCCTGTATTATTATTTTTCAAATTTTCAACTTTGCACTGACATCCTGTGAATAGCCATAAACATAAGAAACTGAAAAACACCTTTGATTTGAATTAATGTTTCTTTTGATTTTTTGTTGTTAGAAATAATAAAAAGTAGTGTGGTGAATAGTACTAACGCATTATCGTGAAAACAAATTCGGAATATTATAAAATTCTGAGGTCAATTGATATCGAGACAAACGAATTTCAAATGAAAGAGAATTCAGAGAAAGAGAAACTCCCAAGAATTAGACTTCCTTAGAATTGAATAACTCCATTACACCCGCGAACTGTTACCTGTCCACGCCTATTCACATTATAGTTATTATTGTAATCCATTATATTTTATTCCAGATTGTCATATTTACATTTTTATGCTATTACATTACATATGATTACATTTATCATCACTATCATCCTCATATACATAATCATAACATTGTCACCATGTTTATTGCATATCATGTTATCAATCCTAGCATTCCCGTTAGCCACGATCTGCACTCTGCCATATCCATTGGATCCTCGACCCTGTTTCTATCCGGTCTGCGCGTCATACATAAGCCAATTATCGACCGGCTTCGACAACGTTGAATGGATGTGGCTAATAAAGTTCAAACACTAGACAAAACCTGACGAGGTTGTTCGCGATCCATGCAAAATAAAAGCTTCTGCACATGTATTATTTGTTTCTGGGTTTTTGGCGGAGTGCATATTGTGCATTTTGTTCAATTAATTGATTAATCTATTTATTATTGATTTGTTGATTTATTTATTCATTTATTTCTTCATTATTTTTTTTTTATTCATCTATCTTTGCTTGAACGGCAAAGTCTTGATGTATTTCAATGAAAAAATTAAAACTTGCACTTCTGAAGAATCAAACATGTGAAAAATTACAGAGCAAAAGAACGAAATTCATCAAGGCTTTGTCATTTTCAGAATTGAGCACGAAGAATTATATCTTATTGTATGCATATAATCTTTCAACGTTTTCTTTTGTCCTCCAACTAACTGAAAACAGTGCAATCTAGCGCTTCGTAATTCGGTTATGTAGTGTATCAATGAACGCGGATCCGTTTCTACGGGTATTATGCATCTGAAGTGAGCGATCTCTGCACCGGAGTATCATAATTCAATTGAAAACTTTCCGAGTATGCGGAACATATTTCAAATCAAGGAGCAGTTTCGTTTGTCAATGATTAAATTGTTGTACGAAAGACAAAACTGTAAACATCATGGCAGAAATTCTTAACTCGCAAGCTTTTCAGTGACTCCCATTTTACTGGAAATCGATATATACAATTGCATATTCATAATTCACAAATATTTCCTTTTCCACGCTCCATCACCTACCGATTCATACAATCAAATTAAAAAATAATCTTTGTCTGATATAACCAACACCGGTGCAGCGGGCGCATTTGTTGTTTGCCTCTAAATAACACTCACGTAGTTACTATACGTGATTGAAAAACACGCTACGTAGAACACATTACCATACATAACTTTTATTTATACCTCTAGCCTCTTTTATACCATTGGGTTTTGTAACTACTATTATTTTTGTTTTCCTCGCGTTCTTGATACTGTACACATTCTATGCATATAATATTTCACAATCTATATAATCTACATGGGTTCATTTTGTTTTTCTCACATTTTAATTTTTTCTTCTCATTTTGTTTCTCTTCAATGGCAAGAAAGAAAAAAAACGAAAACATCTCATTCCCACCCTCACCTTTTTTTATACATTTGTGTCTTTTCCTCAGTGTCGAACTGCAGAAAGCTAACCTAGAGGCCCAAAATACCCAAACCCCTGGCAGCGGTACCACTCCCGGGGCATCCGGGGCCAGTGCTTCCCCCTCTACCACCACTACCACTGCCTCTCCTTTGGCCAGCGCCATCCCCTTGGCTCAGCTGCTTAGCAAGCCAGGCGCCCTCAACGCCCTATCCAGCCTGACCGCTCTTGGCGGTCTTTCGGAATTACTAGGTGGTGCTGCAGGTGCAGCAGCAACTGCGCTTCCGGTACAGACAACCGGCGTGCATCGATCGCATAAGCCATTCACACCAAGGCTTCGTAGTCCTGGTGCACCTGGACCAACCGATAGCGGAAAGTTCAAATCTGAACGCACCAAGTACAATCCGTACTGAATACAGCTTATGGAAGAATCATCACTGGTATAATGGAGAACGGTCACCGTACAGAAATAAATAAACAATAACATATAATCGTATACACATCAAATACACGCATACGTACACCATATATCGGACATAAGTGCGAACGGACGCCAGGGTAGAGTCCCAGACTAAGACTTGGGTACAGATCAATTATCGTGGAAACCATTTCAAAAGATTATTGACTTGAATTCACATTTTATAAAACTTTGTTTCGTTCAAAATGTACGATCGGTACATTAGAATAAAATTACAACAACGGTCTGAACCCAAGTCTGATAAGATTGACGCTATACACCTTCAAAAATTCCGTACCTTAAGCGGTATATAAAAATTTTGTAGTTTTTTGAATTATCTTTACACTATTTCATTTATATTGTTATTTTTTTCTTATTATCCTTTACAATTGGAAGGTGATACCACTCGTGCTAAGCCGTCAAAGACAAACAAGCTTTTTTTTTATGTAGATATATACATTTATACACGTATATGCATTTACATACATCCTGAGGATAAACGAACCTTTTTCGGACATTCTCACGATCATGCTTGTACGTGTATTCTTATTATCAGTATAGATAGATGATATACGTTAGAGATATAATTGCCTTATTTTATGTTTGTTTAGAGAGTATTTTGTCGATGTAGGTTTTTTTCTCATAAGAATAGGTTTGACCACTTTTTGGTATTATGAGGACTTGGAGAATATAAGAACTCAGTATGAATTTTTTAGTACCTAACGGATCATGTTTTTTATATTTAAGATGAGACATACATGAATACAATCATGTACTAAACATAAATAAAAGAAAAAAGTAATGAATAAGGTTACTTTTGAGGGTAAGAAGAATATAAAAACTCAAAGAACTGAGGTCCTTAGAGCTGATGTACCACTTAATGAATTAATCTTGTATATCTTATCGATGTCAAATTTGACGACAGTCATGCTGAATAACTAATCAATTTGTGCTCATACAGTCGTTTTATTGTATTAGTAGTTTCACTATAAGATAGCGAGAGTAAGGATAACCATTTAAATATTAGATTTTCCAAGCACCACATACTCACGCGTGTACACACACTGATAAGTTTGACTGGACTGCTTACGTTTTGCGAGCCCATAAAAAAAGGGGGGGGGGGGCACGAGTCATGTAGAAATAGTCATCAAACATGTTCCGCGACGTGAATAATCATCACAAGAATAATTTAATTGTTAATCCAACTCAATACAATTGTTTCGAACCTCTTTCCCCGTTGTGAAATGTAACAAGAAGCTTGATAACGAATTTTTATAAATAAGAATTCTGTTTTCCTTAATCATTCTATACGAATCAAACGATAGTAATGAAAAATCATGACTGGCAAGGAAGGTATTTCAAATTGCTCCTCACCCATACAGCACCACAGCCCCAGAAGAATTCATAAAGAATCCTTATTGTACTAAGAATTCTTCTGGGACTGTGGTACTGTGTGGGCATGATCTAACGTATTTATCACATAAACATTTTCAACTTCGGCACCGGTCAATACCACTCATTCATTTTGAACAATGTTGTATATTTAAATACATGCGAATGTAAACTTTATGAACAGAAATTCGTATCAATATTTCATGGTAGAATTACGTAATGTTATGAATAACAATGAAAATTTTTTATCAATATTCATTGTAAAACTTTAATAATTTGTGATACTTATTATTGCGTAATTTTATCATAAACACCTATATTACGTTACGTTCAATACGTTTGAGAACTTAACATTCGCGTGTTATTTAAGATTGAAAATACATGATGATATAAATCAACAATAGCAATTCTATGTACTAAAAACTGTAAAAGTCTCAAAATAATTGTATCTTTAGATCGTACGATCGTGGATGCGATTGAACACAGTGGTTTTATTAAAACAATTTCTGATTCCCATAACAAATCATGTATATTTTTCAATAAAAGGCTTTCTACCAATCATTTCGATCACGATTTTACGATCAATCGTATATTTTTTCCTCTTTTTCTCATGTCGATACATCCATGGTCATACATAATATGAATATACAGAGCAGTTCTAGACTCTTAGAATGACACAGATTTTCAATACAGAATTGAAAAGTGTTCTTCTTTTATGAATTTCACTTGAATTTATTTTTCATCTCTTTTTTTCGATATTATTAATCCTTCAAGATTTGAAACAATACAGGTCAATGAAAGGGATATCAATATTTTGAAAAATTATAATTTCGTTGAATTCTTCAATGATTATATTAGTCTCCAAAATCCTGAATAAAACTGTACAAGAAGAACAAGCTTTGATTTTCAGTGCGATCTGAGAATTTCTAATTATTGTGCTTCTATGTATGTACATGTAATACTTATTCAAAATCAAAATAATTTGTCTATGTTTACAATATCGTATACAGAAAAATATAATTGTAATGGACCGTCGAAAAAAGCATTATATGCTTACAAACAGAAATACCCTTGTACCCATCTTGTTAAAATAGACATGTTCAATGCAAGATATACTTACATTAAAAAAAGCATACTAAGAAACAAAAACGAATTATTACTTGTTTCGATTCACATCTTTTTCCAACGAGATTGAACATATATATCGCGTTTTTTAAATTACGTATTAAATATATCGATCAGTCAGGAAATCGATGAAATTTTTCAATCTATTATTTTGTTCAATCACGTTCAAGCTACAATTTATATTTATCATAAACAATTATAGTGGAATATTTATTCTATATACAAGATGAGCAACACATCAAAATGTATGACCAAATACTGATGTAATATTTTTTCATACATGAGATGTGTTCCAAAGGAGATATAACAATTACAGACAAAAAAGAGAGAGATGTAAAAAGAAAGGAGATAAAGAGAGAGAAGATGTTTCCAATTCAACCAACACTTGACCCAAGGCTCCTGCCCGTCTTCGGTAAGCACCATCCGTTCCTCTGTAGTCCTTTTAATCGACTTCTCCTGTTTAACAAATCAATTTAAAAAATTTTTATTTAATCACATAATTTTTGTAAGAACGAAAATCCGTTTTCTTCTCTTTTTTTTCTATTATTATAATTTGCTTTTCTTCCGGCCAACCTATCAACACGACTACAAAATAATTCAATACTCTTTGAGAAATGTATCATGTATGAGAACCGCATGATAAATCCTTCCTTCAATGAATGTGATGATAAGAATTTTGTATGAACTGTTAGTGATTCTGAATATACACGCACGAGAGACGGTTTCAGTGAAATAAACTGCACTCCTTATTTTCAAAATCACAAAGGGTACAATAACCTGGGAAGAAACGATTAGATCTTATTAGATTCAAAAAATGGAGAATGCAGATCTAGATAGATCTAGTTAGATCTACGTAGATCTGAATCAACAAAAATTCCACGTTGATTAATTCCAATTCGCGGGCATCTACTGCCTATTTCCTACACTTTTAGATAGTTTTTGAGCATATATTTTTGGGAAAAATCAATTAGATCTCCATAGATCTAAATAGATTCAATCTATTATGGAAGTCTATAAACAAGATTCAATATGATTCTTTATTGAATTTAATGTAGCATCATTTTTTATTATTCAACTTCGAAATGAATCAATGAGTTTTCACATTAATTGTAACATACCTCATAGACTCAATTGATTTTCTTCACCTCTTAGAATTCCAGAAATGAGGCCCTCAGTTTCACAGATAGTTCTCCATACGTGCATATTTTCAGTCTTGTGGTTTATATGAAACTGCATTCGGTGAATTCGCATGACGTATGGCAAAATAAAGGACTCTGATTTTTCATTTTCTTTGTAACTTTGCATATGAATTTGATTTTGATTTGATCAGTGGAATGAAATGATACGTATCATCACATATATGAGATTATAAAAATGAAGGTTTCTCTTGTAATGTTCACGTATGGGTGAGGATCTCTTGAAATAAAAGAAATACAACGTCATCAATTATATTGAGATCCAAGATATTCTTACTACATACCTATACATGTACATTTATATATTTAATACGACACATAAAACCAAGTGTTCGCGGTCTCGTGAGTTCTTTCTTGCTCGCACAAAGAGTCAATCTCGGTTTCTTGGGAATTTTTTCATTTATACGCATTCACTCCTGTTACAGGATATCCTTGGAGACGACGGGAATGAATATACCCGCTTTTCACTTCATTCCGCCGGACCACATCGTCAAGTCGCCGATCCATTAAAAATGAAGTGGGGAACATGAACGCACATACACAATGAAATATGGTCGTTATCGTAGTTGAAAAGACGCAGGGCGTCACGACGTTAAAAAAAAGCTGTCTATGATATCGGGGGCTGGACCACGCACTGTGTTCAACCAGCTTGCTAAACATAATAATCCACGACAAAACAGAGAGAAAGCGAGAAATAATAATAGATGAAATAAGGATTCAAAGATCATTCGAAGAAGGGAGAGGGAGAGGGAGAGGAAGATGGAGAGAGAGAGAGAGAGAGAGAGAGAGAGAGAGAGAGAGACAATATTTCAATATCTACTTATTTCTTCGTGCATGAGGGAAAAAAATGAAGGTAATACTATTAATAAAAGTGCTTACACTCGTGCTCTCGAATAAATAATAATATCTCGTGTGTATATGAGATATATAGATTTATATATACACATACATATATACGTACAGCGTTAAACCACGTGCAGCAAAGAAAAGGAAAAAAAAGATATTTAGATAGATTTTAGAAATGAAGAAAATACACGCACGCGCGCGTACACGGAACCCACTCGAGTGTACAAAGTTGTACAAAAAAAATAAAAAGACAAACAAAGAAAAACAAAGATATTAGGAAAAGAGAAGACAAGAAAAATAAAAATAAAAGTAAATAAAAACATTGCAGGCTGCTGCATTGCAGCAAAAGTAGCCTCGAACGGTTGCTGCCGATTGGTAAAGGGAACAAGCCAAAGATACGTTAGTTTTCATTTTTATATTAAAGAAAATAAACAAATTGAGATAAAAAGAATTCGACAGGGAATAAAAAAATGCGAAAGAAAAAGAGAATTATTATGATTATTAAATATTCAAATTATCTATGGCGATGATTAAAGAAATATACTCTTAGAGTTAGGCTTTATATAAGTGTTCCTTCTTACGAGCTCCGCTATTCCAACATTGTTGTCATATGGAAATATCCAAAACAATCAATAAGATCACAGCACAAACCGAAGATCAGCCTTTGAAATGTGCACCTCAATTTAAAAACTATCAAAGTATGATGAAAATCGATGTTGCTCAAGAACTGAATTTGTGAAAAAAAAACGACGCGGGACATGGTTAAGAAGTAACACGATTGATTCGTATGCGATAATTATGTAGTTGCGTAGCATTTGCATGCAAACACGATAACAAGTATCTGAAATCATTATACTTTCTTATCCTCATCTTGTCTCTTGAATCACCGTGTAAACTGATGTCAACTTTTCATTGTACTTTACTCTCACTTATTCAATTTCCGTTCATTTTTTTTTAATTTCATGTTTCGTCTTTGAGTTGTTCAGTCCTATACATAGCAATAATGAAATCGATACACGTAGGATTTATTGAAATCTCCTAGAAGCAACATAAAAAACGCACTATTTTCATCATCACTTATACCCGGGTAACATTTTTCATCATCGAAATTTTTATCGTTCAAGTGGACGCCGAGTGATGTTATTATATGTGAATTTATTCAAGAATGTAATTCCTCGCTGACACCATGTTTTGCTCTACGTATCGATACGTTTTCCAGATTTTACCTTAACCGAATCTGGAAATATACATACGTTTCTGAGATACGCTAAAATGTGTGTCTTGAAAGGTTTTTTCATATTTCAGAAACGTAATTGAAACTTCTGGTGTGTTTTGAATTGGATTATTCATTGAAAAATTATTAGAAATTTCCTCATATTTTCAGAACCACAAGTAATTGTGTCGAATCATTTTCACGAAATTAAACCAATGTAAAAGAGATTCAAGTTGCTCATACACTTTGCCTCGCTCTGTTGATTTCGAAATGATTCGATAAAATTCTGGAAACTTGTTTTTCATGTACATTCAGGAACATTGAAGAAAATTTATAGAAAGGAACAATTCAGACGACAATCAAGGCAGTTTGAGTTTCCTTACTCACACATTTTCATGTAATATAGCTTAACTGTTCGTACGAAATGTCTGGAATTGTAGAAGTAAAAAATGATGAATACTCTCGCAATATATTGATAAATCGAATCACTGTGTGAAACTCGCTTCTGGTAAATGATAACAATTTCGAAAATGATATCAGATTTAATCGTTACTCGATCCAATACTATGGAGGAACAAATAGAATTACTGCGTGGGAAGATGGACTATTGTATATACCATGAAGATATCTTGCAATTGCAGAACATTACAAATTACAGAAATATAAAAAAAGAAAATACTTCATTAGCGCACATATTATAAAATATTTTCACAATATTACTTGCACATCATATGTTTACTTGAATAAACCTTCCTGGAATATCTATGTATGATATTTTTCGTATATATTGTAAATTTTTACATGTACTTTGTACTTTTTCGAAACATGTTCTTGAAGTTTGAATTGTTTATAGAAACGGAACGAAAACTCCAACTCTCAAAATCTGATGGATAATCTTTATATCTTTTCAAATCGACTTCTCGGAACTGAAAACATCGTTTGAAGAATGTACTGTAAGATGTTATGTCCGTAAGAGCTGAATATTCTATTATGTGATTACTAATTCGTTTCAATAAACGATTCCAACTTCGACGATATTTCAATATGAGGTATTGAATTTTTCGTTGATTTTGACTTGTATACTAAATTTCATTGTGAAAGTACGATGAAAGTATCAGATAATATTTGAGCTAATAGCATGATATATGCGGCGCAATGAGAGGACTGAAAATGAATTTATGATCAATATTTTCTGTACTATAAGAAGCCAACTGTTGTACCGCATAGATGTAATATGTAATGTTGAGGATCCACATGGTTTATATATATATATATATATATATATGCACCTATACATGATATGTATATTTATTATACGACAAAAAGTATCTAAAAGAGATTAATAACGATATAGCGATGAAAAGATGCGAGCTCATTATCTGGCTCCAAGATCTCAAAAGCGCCATAATTTACCTCTTCATCTTCCTCTTTTTTCTTATTCTGTTTCTTTTACTTCTTCATATACCTTCATCAATTTCAATATGTTTGCTCTCGAATAATACACATGAAGTACTTATACGCATTTGGAGAAAGTCATTTGAAACAAAATATTGACATGTATTTTTCAAACGAGTTTTTCACAATGTTGACATTTATTATTTATTCACAATACCAAATAATTTCATTGGTACAGACAAGTTATAAAACTGGTGAATGTTCAATATTCATGTCAAAGAGAGCAAAAATTTATTGAAAAAAAATTTATTAATAAATACATAAATAAACGTCTTTGACATATTTAGTCTGTGCCAAAAAAAGTATTAACTCACATATAAACATAATATGCATATATACATAGCATCATATAATACCATACATAATATAATCTAGTGAATACTTATTTATTGTCGTGCTTCCCAAATCGTCATTACCAAATGGATTTTTTAATCACGATCGTGTTTACTTGGAATGATATGAACATTTGTCTTCGAACGGTATTCACACTTCCAAACTTGAGGATATTGTGTTTTTTTTATCAGATTGATACGTCTCATTTGCACGATGAATAACATTTTCCTTTTATTTATGTGATTAATTCACTGTTTATTTTATTTTTGAAGTGATATATATATATATATTCCCTTTATTTCAGACGGACTGAATTTTTTCATGTATTAATTGATGTTATTCCCAACATACATTATTCTTAGTTTCATTAGTTTTACTGGTAAAAATTTACGCCTTTAGTGGGTTACAACTGGGTTTATTTGTCAGACTTTAATCTAAATAACACAAATTGGGGGCTTATTAATGTATTGAGTGTGCATTGCAAATCCTATGCAGTTTTTTCAAATGTTCATTGAAAATGGACATTTAATACACTTTATGAAAAATTCAAATTATTTATTACTAGAATCTTTGTTCTCATCGTTATATACTCTCATGTACACATTGATTAACTCTTTGTAATATTCCAGAGTTGAATAGTTTTGACAGACATTCGATTTTGGAGGGTCAATAACATCATTCATGTGATTTACTGTGTAAATTAACTTGAGCATGAGTGTTTTTTGTTGAATGTCGAAATTGATCTTTGTTCATATATTCGTGTGAAAAAAAACGATTATTTGTCGTGCAAATGGGATTTGAGATTCTTCTTAAACTTTATCGTATTATATATTTTATCGTGAGGAGAAGATTCAGTAGAATAATTTTCTCCTTTTTGTTATTTACTTCGATTTCTTTTTCATATATACATATACATACAATTGCACATCAGACTATATCAAACATTGGTGGATTTATTTAAAACGATTGGTTTTATATTGCCGGACACGTCAGCACTTGCGTTTACATTAAACTCAATTGAACATTTTGTAAATACATCCCAATCACGAGAGCTAGTATTCATATTTCATTTTTATGCCTGTTTATTTTGTTTTTGTTACCATCTCAACAAATCTTCATGGAAGAATGAGTGGAATTTATAAATAAGAAAAAAAAAACATATCTAATCGAAGCAAGATTTCATATTCATTAATGGTGTTTGAAAGAAAAATTGAAAGTCAAATATTTGTAATCTTTGTTTTATTACCTTTTGTTTCTAATTAAATTATTTAATATGAGATGAACAATTAGTGAGAGACGCTGTATGATTGTGTATATCAACAATAAATAATTGCTGTGATTAGAATCGATTATTAGTAAGTAGTTAAGAACAATTCTTAAGGTACATCATTGATAAGGGAAATAAGAAAGGGAAAGCGATGAAAGAAGAGAAGAAGGGCAAATTAGGCGGTTCATCACATAGTATAAGTCTCTTTTTTCTTTTAAAATCTTTCAATAAGATTAAAGGAGACCAAATTTGAAAGGATAAAATGATTTATGCGTGAGGGAAAATTATGTGACAATATAAAATACATAAATCAATATATACATCTTGCGCACTCCATGTATATTTATGTGCGCATTGAATATAAAAGTTGATTGCGAATCGTGAGGAAAAAGATGAAGAAGAAAAAAATTATATCATATAGTTTGTTAGTAACAAAAAGTATTAAATACAAAAAACAACACAATTAACACACAATTTGTGGCGAAGATTTTCCATGTCTTTCTATATATATTCAAACGTATATACTCTAATGTATTGAAAAAAAGTAATAATAATAATAACAGGTCGAAAAAAACAGTGAAAACCAAATTCATAACTGATTTGATTATTTACAAACCCAAGTAGCACAAGAATGTTTGGAATATTCTATGAACATGCACAGAATGTATTGATACGTTTCGAACATCCATAGAATATTTTCGCATACTTGAATGTTCTATGAACATCGATAGGATATTCCCAACATCCTTGTGCTACTAGGGAAGGTATCACAAAAGAAAAGTATGATGTTTTTATTTCTCAAAAATAATATTGAACAATCGTAAGCATATCCAATGACACATATGATTAAACTATGAAATTTGTCTTCTCTTTTTATAACATAGCTGACGACATGTTCATTCTCATGCAAAATTGAGCTACAGATTTTGATGACGGATCGTTATTTTTCATTCTAAATTTTTTTATGAACTTTTTCAAAACCCTAAAATAAAGTAAAATAATTTCCTATCAAAATTCATCAATCGATGAAATATCTTTGTTATAGAATGACATTTGCAATAACTAAAAAATAACATTGAATAGTATCATTGTAATTATTATATATCATATAAAAATAAGGAAAAGAAAAAAAAACAAGAAAAGTTTGAGAGCCGCATATACACAGGACATGACGTGCGTTATATGTGGCGTAGTGTTCTTCATTGAGACTTGAGTACGTAATATATATTTCAAAAGTGCCAAAAATATTTCGTTTTAATTATATTATCTATCGCGAGCGAAAGGAAGAGACAAAGAATTGGAAACATAATTAGGATTTCCAAGATGAGGATAAAAGCGAATGTCTTTAGATTAACAACGATCAAGGTATTATTAGAATGTACGAATGAGATGCGAAGAACATATAATGAACGTTCATAGAATATTTTAATGAGACTGTTTTATATATATATTTAGAACGTACATAGTACATTCGAAATGTGCGATATTCATTCAATCGACGTTCGATTGACGTACCGTCGTATATTCCATTACATACGTTCGATGAATATGCATAGCACTTATGAAACGATCTCTTGAGATGTGCATAGAACATATTTCGAATATTCTAAGAACGTTCATAGTATATTCTGGTGCTACTTGGGAGTAAGATGATGTTATTTAATCGCATTCATCCCCGTAAATCTTTGATTTCTTCGCTTTTGTGTAAATGTACATGTATCTATACAAATAGGTATATGATGAAACGAATGTCCTTCGATAGTGAAGAATAAAAATTCGTATTGGGCTAATATCGATGTTAGGGTTATTACGATATAATGTTTTTTCAAACAGGAAAACATGTGATTCGACGTTATATGGATCATTGACCATGTGCAATTTTATGATTATTATTTATTTATGACGCTTCATATACGTATCTTATTGTTTTCTTTAAGAAATATGAATATAATGTATATGTATAACTTATCCTTTCCTCGACCTTCGCCTTATGTGTTGTAATGAATCTTACTACAATTAGAAAATAAATAAATAAATAAATGTCAAACAAAAATTCAGAGGATGACCCCAAGCAGCAACAGAAGAGTATATACAGAGTATATACGAAATAGAAACGTTCGTAGAATGTACGAATGAGATATGAAGAACATATAATGAACGTTTATAGAATATTTGAATGAGACTGTTTTAAATATACTTAAAACGTACATAGTACATTCGAAATGTACGATATTCATTCAATCGACGTTCGATTGACGTCCCATCGTATATTCGATTACATACGTTCGATGAATATGCATAGCACCTATGAAACGGTCTCATTGGAATATGCATAGAACATATTTCGAATATTTGAAGAACGTTCATAATATATTCTGGTGCTACTTGGGACGATGCTGCGCACTTTAACGCCGTCGACATTGCGTTAGTACGTTAATGCAAATCTTATGGTATTAGAGGAGAGCAATCTGTTTAGTGCAGGGGCCTTAAATCCGTACTGCGCAAGCATTGTCCAATATATTTGGTGATCGTATTTATACAAAAATTATCTAATGATTCGAAAAATGAAACAAGCTTAGTTATCCTTTCGATAATACGTATTTTAATTTATCATTCAATAACATTTTTAAGATACATATTTCATAAATCAGGATAGGAAAAAGAGGTAATTTGGTGTATCAATTGATAAGAATGTTGCAAAAATGATGGATGAAAATTCATAATGAAAGACAAGAACATGTCAATTATCGATGATAACGATCTTGAAAATTTTGGACAAACGCTTGAACTTTCATTGTAACGCAAGGCAATCAGCTAAGAAGTAAAAAGAAAGCTTAGTTTTTATAGAATATTGAGCTCGTGTGTTCCCCGCCATTGAACCGAGGGTGTCATGAATTTATTAAAAGATTAATGAACATTCTTGTTGTTAATGATTATTATTTGTTACCATTATTATTATCATCATCATCATCACCATCGCCTTATTGTATTATTTATTTCCTTCACATCACAGAGAATTTGTTGTATATCTTTAATTTAGTCGAAAAATAATTATTTGAGACGATTGCTCGAAGTGAAGATTCGTGTCAATTTTGAAGTGTAAAACCTGAAGTGTGCCAAATCAAGATTAATCGTTGTAATTTTGATTGAAACTTGCATTTGATTTGGAGGTGCCATCAAAAGTGAGTGATTTTTGACGCAGAAATTTTGACGTACTTGGAGAATTGAGAGAGCCATTAATGAATGAACACCGTTATTCAATTTACAAAAATTGACACCCCTCCCTCAGTTTACGTATATGATACGTTGAAGAAATTCATTAAGTGGTAATATTGGCGTACATAATTAGTATCCAATACTCTTGATTCTAGAATAGAGATAGTATTATTGAAAAACAATACAATGAATCGAGCATCGTTATTTGGTCTTCATATTCTTCTGTAAAGAAAACAAACTTCCATCAGAGAACTTTCATCTTCTCCTCACAAGTTGTTCCTCGTCATTGTCTCAATTCTATTCTTCATTTAATGCATCCACTACATATGTGATACAGAACTCTTCATTTTTATTGTAGACATTTCAATCATTATGAAATATTTACTGTGATGAGAATGATTTGTTGTTGTTGGTGGTATTATTATTATCATCATCATTGTCATCGTCATCGTCATCGTCATCGTCATCGTCATCGTCATCGTCATCGTCATCGTCATCATCATCATCATCATCATCATCATCATCATCATCATCATCATCATCATCCTCATCGTCATCGTCATCATCATCGTCATCGTCATCATCATCATCATCATCATCATCATCATCATCATCATTATTATTATTATTATCATAATCATTATTATTAGATTCGAAGGCATATATTTTATAAAAGAAAGGAAAGAATACAAACTAATTATATTCTTCCCTTCCCTTTTGAAAAGCTTTTTATTTTTATTCTTTCTCTGATAATATTTCTGTACCTTTCATGGCCAAAATCATTTCACGTTAATAAGCCTTTGCGAAGAAACAGGGTCTTAATAGAAGAAAAGCCACTTACGTATGTGATACGCAAGTGTATATTTTAAATTTTTAATGCATAAAATGAAAAATAATAAGATGAAAAGGAAGTGAGCAACAAAAAAACATATGTAAAAACATCCGAATAGTATGTGGCGTGGTATGTTGAAATGAAATAATAAGAATAATGAGAAAAAAATACATTGTGAACATTACAGCTTCGTACTATACACGTTATACCGCAAAAAATAGATTAAGTATATTCGGCCAAATAAGCTTCGACTTTTTATTTTATTAACTGTATTTCTGTCATTTGTTTAATTTTTTGTATTATTCGTTCGAAGTATTCAGATCTTTTGGATCGAATGTGCACATTAAATGATAAAAATATGTAATACTCCCCAACCAAAGAGAAGGTTCTTATTGTATCGAATTGAAAGAAAAACGAATGAAGATGAACGCTCGTATTCTTTTTCTTCTCTTTGGTAGCAAAACAAATACTGATCTACGGCAAATCGAAGATTTCTGAAAATAGATAGGACCGAATGGAATGATGATCACTGATTCCATATAAATTATTAACAAAAAAAAACGTATATCAATTCCAGGGTAATGTTTTGTAAAATCGTCTGGGGTCAAGTTAATCGCCGATAAAAGGGGAGGAAAATTACAGGAGTTATGGAAAAATGCTACAGGTATACGCGTGGTCGACTTCAATTCATGGTACATACATACAGTATTTATGTAAAACGAACATTGCGTTAAACATACATTTACACATTCAATATGTACGTAAATACACACACATGCGTATATATACAGGGTGGCGCAAAAGTCTGGAAACACACCCGTAACTTTTGAACGGGGCATGATAATCGGATCAAATTTATTTTGAATTGAAAGAGAGGTCAAGGGCTATCTTAGCGGGGGACTTTGAGTTCCCCAGCTCTGCAGGGGACGATGAGAGGGGAAGGGGGGCCAAAATCTCAAATGAGACGGGAGGGCTTGTGATACGTCATTCGACAGGGTCATCCAATCAGAATCCAGCGGTTTTTTCTTTTGAAATCGGATCATTTTTCGCTGAGTTATCGTAATTTTAATACTCTGATGTGGCAAAGTCTGGAAACACCCCCATAACTTTTGAACGGGACATGATAATTGGGTCAAATTTTTTTTTATTCAGAGGAGGGATCAAGGGCTATCTTAACGGGGGACCTTGGGTTCCCCAGCCCTGTAGGGGGCGTTGGGCGGGAGGAACGGGGGGGAAATCTCAAAGAAGACGGGGAGGCTTGTGATACGTCATTCGATAGGGTTTTCCAACCCAAGTCCAGCGGTTTTTTGTTTTTCGAAATCGGATCATTTTTTGCTGAGTTATCGTAATTTTTATACTCTGATGTGGCGAAGTCTGGAAACACCCCCTTAACTTTTGAACGGGGCATGATAATTGCATCAAATTTTTTTCGGATCGGAGGTTATTTCTATCCCAATCTTGGCATTACCCAGAATCAACGGCGTGGACGTGTCGGGAATCTGATTCCTTGTGTGTGTAGTGAGTGTGCTGTTGTGTGAGTAGGTGTGTGTGGGTGGTTGTGTGTGATTGTGGGTGTGTGTGTGCGTGCATGTGTGTGGTTGTGTGTGGGCGTCAGTGTATGTGGGTATGGATGGTTGTGTGTGGGTTGCACAGGCCCATACGACCGAACCACCCACCCACCCTCACACACACACAATCCCACACACAACCACACACACCGGCACCCACCTACACCCACAACTCACCTGCTCACACACACACACACAAGGAATCAGGTTTCCGCTACGTCCGCGCCGTTGATTCTGGGTAATGTGAAGATTGGGATAAGAAAACCTCCGATTAAAAAAAATTTGATGCAATTATCATGCCCCGTTCAAAACCCGAAGAGAACATGAAGCTTCAGCGAACGTTCAGATTAGATCTGTATAGATCGGATCGAAGGTTCATGAAAGCTAACTTTTAGATTCACAAACGTTTGTCAAAGGTTCTACGGACGTTGAAATGTCCGCCTCGAAATACGTCCAAGAAACATAGATGGAACGTTCGCTGGAGGTTCATCGAAGGTTTGAGGAAGCTTCACAAAAATATCTATACTTAGATTAATTTATAATAATTTATGTTTATTAATTAATTTATTTTTCATATAAATTGATGAAAATTAATATAAGTATAGATATTTTTGTGAAGCTTCGTCAAACCTTCGATGAACCTTCAGCGAACGTTCCATCTATGTTTCTTGAATGTATTTCGAAGCGGACATTTCAACGTCCGTAGAAACTTTGTCAAACGTTTGTGAATCTAAAAGTTAGCTCTAATGAACCTTCGACTCGATCTATACACATCTGATCTGAACGTTCGCTGAAGCTTCATGTTCTCTTCGGGAAGTTATGGGGGTGTTTCCAGACTTCGTCACATCGGAGTATTAAAATTACAATAACTCAGCGAAAAATGATCCGATTTCAAAAAACAAAGAATCGCTGGATTCGGGTTGAAAACCCCTATCGAATGACGTATCACAAGCCCTCCCGTCTCATTTGAGATTTTAGCCCCCCTTCCCCTCTCATCGTCCCCTACAGGGCTGGGGAACTCAAAGTCCTCCGTTAAGATAGCCTTTGACCCCTCCTTCAATTCATAAAGAATTTGATCCAATTATCATGCCCCGTTCAAAAGTTATGGGGGTGTTTCCAGACTTTTGCGCCACCCTGTATACATATACATATGTACGAATATATTTGTATGTAGATGTATCAAAGAGACAGACGAGAAAATAAACATATTGAAAAGTACATGAAACAAAAAAAAAGAAAAATGAGAAAACGACTATAAATACAGTATGAATGATAGGGTATATTAATAAGGATTTATAATAGAAGCGATTACAAAAAAAAAGGAAAAACAAAACAGAAAGAGAGCATTCAATAAATACGGAAGTAAAAAAAAACGTTTATTAATTATTATATTACTATATTTCATATAATATGGGATGTGAAAAAAACGACATACAAACAATACACTGCGTTAGTAAGTCGATGGTCTTATACAAATGTATACATATGAATATAAATAAATAAATGAATTATATATATATATATATATATATATATATATATATATATTAGGGTGGTCCTTATTTTATATATAAAAAGTGTTTTTTCATTTTTCTTTGTCAACAAAAAAACATTAAAAAACACTTTTTATATATAAAATAAGGACCACCCTAATATATATATAAGAATATGTGTATATATAATATACAAATATAAGAGATCTATATTATATATATATTATTATATAAAAATTTAATTTGTATAGCTGTATTCTACGTCATCATAGTACGCGTAGGACAGGCTTGCGAGTGTTGACACAGATGATGATTTTTATCTCGGCTGGCGTGAAAGAGTGCTTTAAATAATTAATTTATTCAAAATTATATGTATAAAACAAAAAAAAAAGGAGACACAATGTGTAATGTAGAAACAAAGAGGAAAAAGATGAATCCTATCTTACACTGAACTTTTACATATCTTCTATTTGTTCACTAACGTCAAAGAAGAATCCTCTTCGTTTTATAATGAGAGGAGATCTAACAAATATTTCTGGAAACACTTGCTTTGACGGTATTTGACGAGACATAAAATTTGTTGAAACTTCTGTGAAATAATTGAATTGAATATTCTGATAATCGTCAAACATTTATTAATTTGTATGTATTGATTCTGTGAACTCTATACAAATTGAAACCCGCTTTCAGTTCGAAGAAACGAGAATACGATGTTCAGTAATACGCATTTCAATGATTTGAACATGTGTTATATTACATTTGAATATTTTTTGGTTGAGATCAGAGACATTCTAGAATGTAGACAGTACATTTGAAGTGACTGTAGTTAAGTCTAAAAGGAAAACTCGAAGACATGAAAAGTTCTTCTTATTGCTTTGGAATAAACATTTAAGACTCTCCAGAATCGGAAAGGTAGAATTTGAGAATCTACAAATGTTGTCACGCCTCTAGGCTTGCTCTTCAAACTCAACTACGATTTTTCGACATACAAATGCAGTGCTTTCATACCTTCTAGTGTTTTTAGTTTCAGGCTATTTTTTTATCCTTCTACATATAACACAGCGAAAATATACCAAGTACAATAGGAACTTTTATTTTTTTCCTTTGTAAGAACATGATTTCCATAAAGAACATTATAAGAAGAAAAGAATTCGCTAACATTTGAATCACTAATATTGACTGCGGAAGCTGTTACTTCGATGTCTCGTCTTGATAAAATGAAACTATCATGAGACCGACAAAAACTTGATTCCCAGCTGAAGGATATTTTTGCTTCCAATGTGAGGAATTCTTAGTTTACAATAAGTTTCCTTAGGATACACTGATTTGAAAAATTTTTTTGCGGTATGTTGGTTTTGGTGAGGGTTTGAATGCTAAAAAGCACATTTTTCCAAAATTTTTACTCAGATTGTAAACTGGTATCCTCTTAATCCACTACGCGTAAAAATGTATGTATGTGTGACACTATGTGTTAAGGGGATACTACCCAAGCAGCACCAGGAGGAATTATGATGCGTACAGTATCGTATGGACATGCATAGAAGTGATTATCCAAAACAGTCTCATTTGGATGTTCCAAGCATGTTCATATCACATCTGAATCATCCGTGTGCTACTTGGGTAGCGACGATATCGAATCTTTCTTTCTATCGTATAGGCGTGCCCTTTTCTAACCAATGTGCTCGGATGGTAACTGCAAGTACCCTCTTAAGAAATTTGCATTTCATAGGTATACGACTCTTCATTGATGACAAAATACAATTCTCTTTCAACTTTAATCTAGTGCACCATTTCCAATGGCTTTTTGATTGTTGAGAACGAATTTATCAATATGAATGACAAATAAGATCAGGTGAGAAGTCAATCAACCCTCAACACGCACACCTCTTTTTTTGAACATAACATGCACACCAGGGTCATGATAATCCTGTTGATTCTTAATTGTTTTGATTTCAAAAGTGAATGATAAAATTATGAAAAAAATTTGAAGTGTAGTAGAAACATTGAAAAAGATGCCTAGATGATTGAAACTGGATTTCTCTATTATTAACATCACAAAAAAAAATGTTGACCCTCAACATGTACACCTTTTTTCTTCAAACATAACATGCACACCAGGATCATGATAACCCTGTTGATTTCTAATTATTTCTAACTTTGAAAAAATTAACGATAAAAATATGAAAAAAATTCAAAGCGTAGTAGAAACATCGAAAGAGAGAATTAGATAATTGAAACTCAACTTTTCCGTTATTAATATTCCAAAAAACATTGTTAAGGAATTTTATCTTTCAGAAAATTATGTTTTTGGTTAAAAAAACACAAATTCTCAAATTTTAAGCATAAAGGCCTAATATTGTACATGTGTGATCTTGAGATGTGTAACTTCAAGAAAAAGAGAATATTAAAAATGTGAATCCTTAAGGTGATATTAGCGGTGTGGCAGCAGCCAAATCGTTTATGAAAAACTACGGGTAAGCGCTTCAATTGAATCAAAATAATGGTCTGTATAGCATTTCTTTGACTCCAGTAGACGTGCTGTATAGAGCGATAATTTGATTTAATTGAGACGTTTGTCCGTAATTTGTTATAAAAAATTTGGCTGCTGCCACGCTGCTAGTATCCCCTTCAAAGCGTGCATCAACGGTGATCGTATCAACGCGCAGAAAGCATGCACAAAACGTTCTTACAAAAATGTAAATTTGATGGAGTTTTTAAAACGGTTACAGTGTAGTAATTGAAGTGTGTTCGAACTTTTTATGCACGCTTATCGCACTTTCTACCGGAAATATCCAATTGGCGCAGATCACGCTTTTTAGGTGTTTTCCTTATGTGAATAAAAATTGTTCTCAAACTTGGTGAATGTTATTTTTTCACCAGGATCCGCTTAGACAAACGGGACGTACTCTCAATCACATGCGGGTGTGCATACGCCAAAATCCGATGTGGGGTTGAGTTTACAAAAAGTTGTTTGTGGGAATACTGATCTCAACTACACCCTAGTAACACACAATCTTCGTCAAACGTTCTGAGAATGTTTGCAGGACGTTTGAATATTCTAGGAACGTTCGGAGAATATTTTACGTACATTATTGGTGTTACTTGGGCAATGAAATTCATTCAACCCTACCCATATAACACAATAATTCGTGAGCCGTTCCAAAAGAGTTCTTGAACTAAATTCTAGAAGAATTATTTTTCCGAACTCTTGACGAGTTCTCAAAGAGTTTTTTGAATTCTGAAAGTATTTGACAGTTCTATAATAAATCCCTTGGGTGTTCTACAAGAGTATTGAAAGAACACTTTGAGATGAGTCGAAGGACTCTTTAATATCCGCTTGTTAGAACTCTTATGAAGCTCTGTCCCTGCTAAAGAAGAACTTCCTACGAATTCAATGTACATGTTGAATCCCCGCAGATTTCTATGATTGTGAAAAAGCGTTTAGTAAGAATGATTAAGTGATGATCCCGAAGAGAACATGAAGCTTCAGCGAACGTTCAGATTAAATCTGTATAGATCGGATCGAAGGTTCATGAAAGCTAACTTTTAGATTCACAAACGTTGGTCAAAGGTACTACGGACGTTGGAATGTCCGCCTCTAAATATGTTCAGGAAACATAGATGGAACGTTCGCTGAAGGTTTCGCTGTATTTTCCATATAAATTGATAAAAATTAATATAAGTATAGATATTTTTGTGAAGCTTCGTTAAACCTTCGATGAACCTTCAGCGAACGTTCCATCTATGTTTCCTGAACGTATTTCGAGGCGGACATTTTAACGTCCGTAGAACCTTTGTCAAACGTTTATGAATCTCAAAGTTAGCTCTAATGAACCGTCGGCCCGATCTATACACATCTGATCTGAACGTTCGCTGAAGCTACATGTTCTCTTTGGGATGGTTGTTTCGAGTCCATAAAATAAAGAAATATGTAATAAGTAAAATTGAATGAGAACAAAAAACTAATCATATATATTTTGTTTTCCACTCGTGTAAATTACAAACATCTTGGCATCCATCGATACTAAAAATTTAAATGATTGACTTGGTATGATCAATTTTGTAGGTTATATTTTTAAAAAAGGCCTGAACTTCAATATTTTCTGTTAATTGAATGATCGTTAGATAAATAGAAGCTTGATGAACGTAGAAGATCAGATGAATCAATCATTGAATAATTATCCATATACACATAATATGTTAGAATGATTTTTATATTTGATAAACACATGAGTTCCGTGAGAGTTCTTTAATCATTCATGTCAAGAGTTCGCAACGACTTCTGTCAATTAATGGACCGAGGTCGTCAAGAGTTCTATCAACAGGACATTAACGACTTCTTAGAGTAATTGAGAAGAACATTTGTCGATTACTTCAGAATTCTTGATGAATGCTTTTTACAAGTACCGAGTTCTTCAGGAATTTTTCAAGAATTTCTTGTGGTATCTGTGTATAGCGGCTTGCGCTGCACTTGAACCCATCACGAGTTCATATTTTAGATACTCCTTTCAATGTAAGAAAAAAGCTGAAAGAGAGATCGAAAAAAGTTTCTGAAACAATCTAAACCGAAGCTAGATTATATTTGTTTGAGGAAATGCTTCGAAAATAACGGAAAGAACCCAGCTAAACCAAATGAATGTCATATACCAATGACACGTTACAACGAACTGATTCCAATGTCAGCTTCAAACATGTATCAGTTCCCGAAGAGAACATGAAGCTTCAGCGAACGTTCAGATCAGATGTGTATAGATCGGGCCGAAGGTTCATGAAAGCTAACTTTTAGATTCACAGACGTTTGTCAAAGGTACTATGAATGTTGAAATGTCCGCCTCAAAATATTTTCAGGAAACATATATGGAACGTTCATTGAAAGTTCATCGAAGGTTTGACGAAGCTTCACAAGAATATCTATACTTAGAATAATTTATAATAATTTATGTTTATTAATTAATTTATTTTCCATATAAATTGATCAAAATTCATATAAGTATAGATATTTTTGTGAAGCTTCGTCAAACCTTCGATGAACCTTCAGCGAACGTTCCATATATGTTTCCTGAACGTATTTCGAGACGGACATTTCAACGTCCGTAGAACGTTTGTCAAACGTTTATGAATCTAAAAGTTAGCTCTAATGAACCTTCGACCCGATTGATACACATCTGATCTGAACGTTCGCTGAAGCTTCATGTTCTCTTCGGGACACGATTGAGTGAGTAATATTTACCTCACAACCCGAAGGGAACATGAAGCTCCGACGAACGTTCAGAATAGATCATGATAGATCAGACTGAAGCTCCGTTGGAGCTCAAGTTTAGATTCGGAAACGTTCGACGAAGGTCCAATGAACGTTGAAATGTCCGCTTGAAAATAGCTTGAATGAAGGTTCATAGAACGTTTATTATAGATTCTACGAAGATTCATTCAACCTTCAGTTTTTTATGTTTCAGACGGAATTACAATTATAGTTAGAAATGCCTCAATCTTTCATTTTTTCATGGAAAAATATACTTTGAAAAAAACTTTGATCGAAAAATTGCAACTCGAACGAACCTTTAGCAAACGTTCGATGAACGTTTTATGAACGTTCATTCAAACTATTTTCAAGGGGACATTTCAACGTTCATCGGACCTTCGTCGAACGTTTACGAATCTAAACTTGAGCTCCAACAGAGCTTCAGTCTGATCTATCATGATCTATTCTGAACATTTGTCGGAGCTTCATGTTCCCTTCGGGAAGTACATCACGTAATACAAACTGGTACGTATTTAAAGCGAACATTTGGATGACTTCGTTACAACACTGGTATGTATCATTCGTTCGTCCCAGTAGGGAAACATAACAAATATGAGGACTCGAGTGGAAGAATTTTCACAATTTGATATAATTTATATATAATTTATACAAAAATTATATTGAATTATATATGCTGAGAAAAATTACTGTAGCTGAAAACGAGCCCAAATACAGCTCTATTTTCTCTATCCCAGCGATTCTCATAGCTACTCCAATGGAAAATATGGCTACTTCAACTACAAAAATGTACTTGAGCTCGTTTTCAGCTACAGTTTTCTTCAGTGTATAAATTATATAAGTATATTTTCGAAATTTCTCCACCCAGAGAAGACTAATATCAAGCGGCTCCTATTTTCTGTGTTGAAATATCTTACAAAATCCCATCGAACAATGTTCGGATAGAGGTAGATGATATTCCATTTATGTTGATAGATTATTTCACTTTCCTCTCAATATGGTCGAATTGGATGATAATAATGGTTAGACATGTTTCTCCAACGACAATGGCGGTTTAGATTTCTTGTATAGAGTTTGCTGCATCCATACATCAATTACTTACTCCGGGTACTCATGCTAGCGACTATCGTGCGCGACATCATTAGAAGAAAAAAGAGATCCGAGTTGGAAACATCTTTCCTCCTTTCTCTTCTAATGAAGTCGCTAGCATGAGTACCCGGGGTTAGAGCGAATTCGGCTCACTGCACTGGGGCAAACCAGGGTAACCAAGCTATAATGGACAAAAAATTTTCATGTTCGCCAGCCGAGATTGTAGGGGGCGATACTATGGTCACTAACACATGCCCCTTTTTACATTCATGTGCACACAAAAAGGGTTGTGTGTTATAGTGGCCACAGTATCGCCCCCTAAAATCTCGGCTGGCGAACATGAAACTGTTCTGTTCATTGGAGCTTGGGTACCCTGGGGCGAACTCGGGATACTTCTATCTCTTTTTGATTAACGATGATAACAAAGGACAGAGATATCCCGAGTTCGCCTCAGTGCAGTTAGCTGAATTTGTCATTACAAATGCGAATCAACACCTAATAATTAATGGTGAATTTGGCTAACTGTGCTGGGGCGAACTCGGGATATCTTTGTCCTTTGTTATCATCGTTAATCAAAAAGACATAGAGGTATCTCGAGCTCGTCCCAGTGCAGTAAGTAGAATTCGCTGTGACATAACGTAAGAATCCTACGTATATACACATCACCCTATTCTTTTCAATTTGGATCAGTAAAAGATGTCACATTACTATCCAGTAACCTCGATCCAAAATGCGTGGATCTAATTACCATGTTTAAATTAGATCCTGTTCCATTCTTTTTTTTCAAGTAAGCAAATTTAAGTAATTTATAATCAGCTTACGAAATCTCGTGTTTCCTATGAAACCTAAAATTTGGTAAACAATTTCTTTGCTATTTATTTCTCTCGTTTCAAAGCCAATTATGGATGAAGAAGAAAAGTATTTATATTCAACTATTCGACTTGATATTATATCAATCAGTGGCGTAGCAAGGGGGGGGGGGCGGTGGGGGCGGACCGCCCCGGGTGCCAAATTCAACCCATACAGCACAAGAGTCCCCACAAAGAACTCCCGTTATGCTAATCAATATGTATTCATTATGAATACTTTGAATTCAAAATGAACTCTTTATGAACAACTTAATGCTCAGAATGAATTCATATCGGAATTCCGCAATGAATTCTTCGGGCATTCAATACGTTTCCATTTTGAATTCATTGAATTCATATTGAATCCATTATTAGTCGCATAACGGGGACTATTCAAGAGATCTTGCAGAAGTCTTCAAGAATTCAAATTGATCTTTTGTGCTGGCTGGGAAGTGAGTGCCAAATTTTGGTTTGCATTCAAATTTTACAGTTTGGATTACAGTTTCTTCTGTTTTTTTTTGTTTTTTTTAACAAAAGAAGATGAACTGCCAGGCGAGGGGTGGTTCCGCTATCGCGTCCGCCCCGGGTACCATTTGGCCACGCTACGCCACTGATATCAATATTATCTATTTACAACCATTATTATACTGTTTACGATTACTGTACAAGTAATCAAATATATTAAAACTGATAGAGATATAATACTCATGATGAAACACACAATATAATTATGACGTTTTCTCAGATTTTATCTTCAATTATACACATTATGCAATGCCCGTATCATAATATGAGTATCGATAAAATATGTATGGATATTTCATAAATTTATTTGTTCCTTTCATTTTTAACACAATATTGAATTTTTTAATCAATAACTGTTTCTTTAAAAATGATATGTGAATAAAAAGGTTTGAATGAATCTTGTGTAATGACATTTTCAATTCTTCTAACAAATTCGTGGTAAATGCAAGTCTTATGAGCAGATCCAGGGAGAGGAATGGAATACATTGAATGCCACACCGAGAGAAAAAGCATATTGCAGAAGTATGGCGCACTAAAGTTTCTAATCCATTTGTCATAACGTGCTTCCAACGCTCGGTACCCATGCTTAGGAAGCATGTGACACATAACCAGAAAGCATGGTCTCGTGCGTTAACTGCTTGAGTCCCGAGCGTTAAAAGTCCCGTACAGCACAACCACCGATTCTCCACCCAGGACTTCGGTGGACTGGAGGTGGAGAATCAGTGGAGAAACCAGAGCCGTGGAAATAAGGGAGAAATAAGGGAGAGTCTCCGTTGAGGCAACGGAGAGGCGACGTGGATTTGTCCGCCCCCTTTATTTTCAATAAAATTTATGTTAGTGGATTCACTCATTGAAATTTGGTTGTGTAAATCGACAGATATGAATTTTATTGAAAATAAAGGGGGCGGACAAATCCACATCGCCTCTCCGTTGCCTCAACGGGGACCCTCCCTTATTTCTCCCTTATTTCCACGGCTCTCATTTCTCCACTGATTCATCACCTCCAGTCCACCGAAGTCCTGAGTGGAGAATCGGTGGTTGTGCTGTACGGGGTACGTTGTAACAAATGCGTTAGAAGCATTGAAGTGTGTCATGCTTCTAAAGCATGCTTTTTCTCTCGGTGCAGGAAAACATTTTTTATGAATTCCGCACATAGAGATATTATACTAGAGGGGGCTAGTCAAGGGACATGGCCATCACACGAATAAAAAGAGACAACTGCAAACGATAAAAAAAGAGCACGGATATGGTGAGGTGAACGTCCATGTCTTTTAACATAAAGAAGACAAGGACGCTCGCCTCACCCTATTAGTTCTCTCTTTTTATTCGTGTGACGCTTCCACTTGTACGTTCGGCCATATGGCTAGCCCGCTCTAGTATAATATCTCTATGATCCCGCATGATTTTGATAAAGTTCATTGTTCTGTTTTCCCGTTAGATATTTTTTCATTATTTCTTTGTTTTCAATGAGGGTTGTTTCGAAGGCACTCAATATCTTTGTAATTATATAATTTTTTATATCTTTTCAAGAATCAAGTAGCACAAAACTGACGAAAAGGAAAAAACTGGACATCATTATTTGCTGATGGCATACATTCCTTCATAACGTGCAAGTTTTTAACTACTCAATAAACTGAATCACGTCTCAGTTACGTACAGGTTTGAATAGGGCGGGACCCGCTTTAGGATTGAGTTGACAGAAAATTGTGGTGATACCGCACAGACTTATTTAACCTCGTATCGGATTTTTCTTTGTTCAAATCCGCAGTGAATTTAGATTTTAAATATATCTCACAGTGTAATTTTGCATTCACTCTTCCGTATTTCACGCAAAAATGATAGAGATTGGTGCGCGGTTGGAGATTTGTTCTATGTATGATTTCAAATACATGGATATGTACAAGTCGATCTATTTCTGGATTGCTTCGATACTTGGAGCAAAAAAAATGTATGATTCATGCATGAACATGCAAAAATCATTGATGATCATACACCCAGAAAAATGGTATACCTGGATTTATTTGATTCAACGAAAATTTGTTTGAATCAACTAAAATTTATTTGACTCAACTACAATGTCTATTTATATATGACCAAATAAATCCAAATAAATTTTTATTCATTTCAAATAAAATTTACTTGCATCAAATGAAATTTTATTGGAAACAATTAAATCTCTAGTGGGTCCATATTCAAGTAAACCATTTCTCTGGGTGTATGTGTTGCATGCAACACGTATATGTACGACTATGCATGTTCCTAGTTCATTGACATTCTATCCTTTACAGATCTCGAATAATCATGTACAGCCATGTAGGATTTATGTAGGATCATGCATCAATCACATATGGATTCTACATGAATCATGTATGATCAAATATGATTCATATATAATTAGAAATGGTTCTCTATGAGAACATCTGAAGGATATAAAAAATACAGTGTTAGCAAAGTACTGATGAATGCATCGCGTTTCGTTTAACATTTTATGTAGAATCAATATGGGACCTACAAAATCGATCCGCAGGGTATCTACTCCTGGAAATTCTTTTTCTTCTCATTGGTCAATCTATTCTATGGAAACGTATGATTAATCAATTCTGTTGAATTTCCATGACCAGTAGTCACCCAAAACATATATGTTATAAGAAAAACTGGAGCATTATACTCTCGAGTTGTAAAAAAATTTAATCATTCATGAGCAAGTTTTCGAACAAATTACTCATTAAAGGCAAATTATAATTTTGCATGATCATGTATGATTTTCCTCGGAAAATATGTTTACAGATGCTTATCCTTTGATGTAACTATACGAAAACATTTAAAATTTCTGATAAACAGTATTCCTGTATCTTTCTCTTCCTCTGTCTCTCATTGTCATATTTATATATGAAAATAATCACATAATATTGGAGTGAAATTTTATACGGCTGCATAAACAGATTTCTTTAATTTCAAAGAGTTGGAAAAACAACTGAAACAAATTTTTTGAGTGAATAAGTATTAATTTATATGTGACCTGGCCTACAAAAAGGGCTTAGGTGTGAAAAAATCATTTTTCACTTTTTTGGCGATTCGGATGGAGTAAAATATGCTCTTTCGAATGGCGCAAACCAGAAGTTTCTAACTGATGGGGGAATTTGCTAAAAATTCACAAAAAGAAGAGCAGAAATGATTGAAAATGACAAAAATTTGGAGATTAAATTATAAAATAATAGACATCATTTCATATGTTGAAAAATTTTATTTCCAGGCAAAACCACGTCATTTTACATAAAAATTCACAAATTTACAATTAGAACATTAGAAGCGAACAACTAAAGCGACACTGATAAAATGACTTGTTTATCTTTAACAGCCCTGCTAAAAATGACGGAATGAAACGGAAAGAATTTACATGCGAATCATTGCGATTCGTTCCGCATGGCAGAAGTAAGATTTGAGACGGAAATAAAAATTGTACGAAACTTTCCGTATCGTCGGAGAAGGAATGCAACTGGATCAGCGGAAATGAAATGAATGCGCTTTGATGAGGAATTGCAATTTTTCATCGAATCCTTTGGTTTTGTCCGAAATGGCAGGTTTGAAGTATTACCGTTTTGATCAACATATACGACAACCTGACTGATTGCATCCCAAGTTGGATTTGTGGAAAGAAAGTTATTGCGTTCGAATCCGTGTCAACGGATCGAGTGACTGAACAACAGTTTTCAGTTTGCATCCGGAAATGCTGAATGGAGAAGTGATGTTTTTCTTCCGTAATTACGGTAGGTACGTTTCATTCCGTTTCTTGTTGGAATTGCGGAAGTGAATTTATTGCGTTCAAGTCCGGTCCGACAAACCCCTCAATTCCCATACAGCACCGAAGACCTCAGTTATGTATCAGAAACGTGTCCGTTACAAAAGCGGACATAGAAACATTTCAGAAAGTTTTCAAATACCTTCGAAACACGTTTCTATGTCCGCTTTTGTAACGGAGACGTTTCTGATACATTACTGGAGTATTTGGTACTGTATGGGTTGAGAAAATCTTGTCGTTTACATCTGCGAACACGGACATGAGAAATGATGGTTTTGTTCAGTAATTGATACATGAGGAATCAGTTCCGCTTCGAGTTGGATTTGCGGAAAGAAAGTTATTGTGTTTGAATCCGGGTCGACGGATCGAATGATTGAACAACAGTTTTCAGTTTGCATCCGGAAATGCTGAATGAAGAAGTGATGTTTTCCATCCGTAATTACAGTAGGTACGTTTCATTACATTTTTTCTTGGAATTGCGGAAGTGAATTTATTGCGTTTAAACCCGGTCCGACACCCCACCCTGCTGAAAATAACGGGAAGAAACGGGAAGAATTTAGATGCGAATCTTTACGATTCATTCCGCAGGGCAGAAGTAAGATATTGTAAGGTAAGTAAAATGTGTAAGAAACTTTCCGTATCGTCGGAGGAGTGCGACTGGAACAGCGGAAGCAAAATGAATCCATTCTGAGCTGGAATTGCAATTTTTACCAAATCCTTTGAGTTTGTCCGGAATGACAGGTATAAGATATTACCGCTTCGATCAGCATAAACGACGATCAAATTGATGCTGTTCCAAGTTGGATCTGCGGAGAGAAACTTATTGCGTTCCAATCTGCTTCGACGAGTCGGATGATGGAATAACAATTCCCAGTTTGCATCCGGAAATGCTGAATAAAACAATGGTGTTTCCGATCCGTCATTAACCCATAGACATTCTATTCCGTTTAGAGTTGAATTTACAGATATGATTTTATTTCGTTGAAATCCGGCTTGCCAAGCCAGCTGATGAGGCGTAAGCCGTCATTTACGTATGTCAATGCGGACATAAGAAATGGTGGTTTTGTTGAGTAATCAACACATGCCAAATGGGTTCCGTTTCAAGTTGGATTTGCGAAGAGAAGTTGATTACGTTCCAATCCGCGCCAACAAACCTCATGGTCGAATGACAGTTCCCAGTTTGCGTCCGCAAATGCTGACCAAAATAATGGTGTTCTGATTCCTTAATTACCGCACAGGCATTTCTTCCGTTTTAGGGTGAATTTACGGATGGGAGTTCATTGCGTTAAAATCCGGCTCGATAAGCCAAGTGATTGAGCGAAAGTCGTCGTTCGTATCTGCATACCCGGATATGAAAAATTATGGTTTTGTTGAGTGATTAACACATGGGGAATTGGTTCTGTTTTGGTTGGATTTTCGGAAAAAAATTGATTCTTTTCTAATTTACTTCAACGGATTAAAGAATTGAACGAAAGTTCCCAGTTTGCACCCGGAGAAGCAAAACAAACAAATCTTGTTTGTGCTCAGTGATTACTGCATGCACATTTTATTCAGTTCTAGATTGGATCCACGGATATAATTTCATTGCGTCAAAATCCAGTCTGACAAGCCGGGTGATCTCATACAGCAGTCGGAGAATTCTTTTTCAAGAACATGAATAGAATTGTTTATGAATTTTCGAATTCATGAAATCATGAAGAGGTCCAAAAGAGTTCACTTCTTGGGATATTAACTAACTCGAATACTGAAAGAACTGTTTCAGTATCCTCAAGAGTTCGTCGAATATTCCCGTGTATATCCCATTGTGAATTTCCAGTTGGTTCGCAAGGGAAATTTCCCATGCGAATTCGGGACTAGATTTATTTCGCATGTAATCACGTGACATGGGTTACTCCTGTGAATATGTCACATAGGTTACCTATGGAGGAATATTGCACGGGTTACTCATATGAGAATTCCAAACACAACAAAAACTCACATGAACTTGGGACAATGAACATTTCCATTATTGTTTTACATTCACGTAAGTTTTTGTCCTGTTTGGTATCCTCGCAGCGGTAACCCGTGCAATATTTTTCCATGAGTAACCCATGTGATATATTCGCATGAGTGACCCATGAGACATTTGCACGAATAACCCATGTGATTCACCATGATGAATGAACAAGGTACATTGGGGTGTCAAATGAATGATTGACATATTCGAACTCAATCAATATGAATGTGATCTACAATTGAAAGTCGATATGTATTTCTGTTTCAAGTTCAATTAATTGTTTAAAATTTTAGAGTGATCTATTTCTCAATATTTTCGCTCATTAATCCATGTGAAGACGCATGTAACCCACTTGAGTCCCATGCAACCCACTTGATTCCCATGCAAAGACCCACGTCATCCCATTGATCCGCATGTGAAGACCCATGCGACCCACTCAATTCCCATACAAAGACCCTTGCGAACTAATTGGGAATTTACAGTAGGGTATTCTGATGAAAATGGAAGAATATTCAAATACCGTGTATTCGAAAATCCGGATGAAACCGATATGATTTCATGATTGTAAATTCAAATTTTCAACCGCATCTACGGATGAAAACTGAAAGACTTCCCACCCTTATTCATTCGAATATCCGGATGAAATCTGTAGGATTTCATGGTTGGAAATCCAGATCAATACCATGACAATTTTTGTGCGCAAGTGTAGATGAAAACAGAAAGACTTTCCACCTTAATTCATCCGGTTGAAACCGATATGATTCCATGATTGTAAATCCGGAGAGATACCATGGGATCCGCATATGCGGATGGGAACAAAAAGACTTTCCAACTCCATTTATCCGAAAATCCAAATGAAATCGATATGATTTGATGACTGTAAGTCCAGGTCAATATCATTAAAATTCTCCTTCGCGTATGCGGATGAAAACGGAAAAACACTCCAACGTACACATGTACTTTCTTACATGAGTGGACAAGGTTCCTCAACGATTTTCGAACAAGGATATGCGAATAAAGATCCTTGTACAGGGTAATTGCCTCCAGTACAATACTGGGATCCCCCAATGAATTTTTTTTGTACACTGTAGTCCATCCCAAAATTCGGACAAAGTCGACAAAATTCAATGATTGGGGATGCTGATCAATACCACTGAAATTTTCATCCGCATTTCCAGTTTCCAGTCGACAACAGAAAGGATTTTCATTTCATTTCGTTCGACAATACGGATGGAATCGGTACAATATTGAGTTGAGAATTTCGTATCAATACCATCAAAATTCTAATCCGCGTATGCGGATGGAAACGGAAAGGCTTCCCCATTCACTTCATCCGGCAATACGCTTGAAATCGGTAATATTTTATGCTCAGAAATCCGTATCAATACCATCGAAGTTTATGTCCGCATTTCCAGTTCCAAACGGGAAAATAAATTCTCATTCCGTTTTCTTCCGTATTTTACGGGACAAAAACCGATATCAAGCGGAAAGGAAAAATTCTCTTTCCGTCATTTTTAGCA
Organism: Gonatopus flavifemur; assembly: GCA_018340375.1. Lineage (NCBI taxonomy): Eukaryota > Metazoa > Arthropoda > Insecta > Hymenoptera > Dryinidae > Gonatopus > Gonatopus flavifemur. The sequence goes on from JAFFJZ010000040.1 coordinate 1,785,095, forward strand.
GGGAGCTGTTTTCTCGAAAACTTTTTTTCACGCCTAAGCCCCCTTTTTCGTAGACCAGGTCACATATTATTATTATTATCATTATTATTTATATGAGGAGGAATTTTCTTTCATCATTCCCCTAGTAACACCAGGGTCCAGCAATTGAAATCATTTACAAGATCCTTTTTTATACAGAATATATTCAATTTTTATCGATATGTTATTAAAACCTATAAAAATTGGATATATCGTCTGTAAAAAAGGATTGATATCATCACACGTAAGATTGAGCGTGAATTCGGTAGCATTTTGGTTTTTTTGCAAATTTATACTCTAAAAACACGGTGTACTTGGGAATCTTTTTCACCTAACGGTTACACCCAAACGACACCCAATTCATGGTACACACTGAAAAAAAAATTTATTCCAGTCAAATAAATATTTATTTGTCCTGTACCAAAGAAATATTCATTAGAATTAACAAAATATTCTTTGGAACCAAAATAATTTATTTGAATTAAATAGATGGTTTTAATTGTTTATTTGATTCCAATAAATTATTTTGGTTCCAAAGAATATTTTGTTAATTCTAATAAATATTTCTTTGGTACAGAACGAATAAATATTTATTTGACTGAAATAAATTTTTTTTTCAGTGCACAAACAAGAAATCCAGAAGACGGAAAATATACATCAAATTTCACCTCGTTCACACCTGAAGACATCTGTACTGTTAATCGAAACACGGGTACACCGAATTACCACTGAATTTATACCCAATCCGCGCTCAATTTCTACTAATTGTACACAAAAAAAAGATTATACACCCAATTTCAACTGGTTCACATTGGAAGACTTCTGTACATAATTTGAATCAAAACAAAGGGGCACCGATATCCTACTGAATTAATACCCAATCTACGCTCAATTTCTACCGATCATACAACAGAAACTCGTGAGAAGGATAAACAATACTCTGAATTCCACCCAGTTGACACTGGTAGACCACCGTACATATTCTCGGTTGTGATACAGATACATTGAATTCCCATCGCATCCACACCACACCAAATTCACATGCAATTCCTATTGGTCGTACACCAAGAAAAATCCAAAAAATAAAGAATACACACCCAATCCCACCTAATTTACACCAGAAAACCTCAGTACATAATTTCAATCGAAACACAGGTACACCGAAATCCCATTGAATTCACACCCAAACCACACTCAATTTCTATCAATCACAACATATCAGAGGTTTGATACCTTTCGGTGTGAATTCGGTAGAGATTCGGTGTATCCGCATTCCGACCGAGAATTGGGCGGATGGTCTTTCGGTGTAACCCGAGTTAAATGAGTCTCGGTGTACTTTCAGTAAAAATTGTATGTCAGTTCAGTGGAAACTCAGTGTATCGGTACTCGAACACAAAATACTGGGGGTTGTTTCTTGGTATAAATTTGTGTGAGATAGTTTCCGGTGTACCGTGAATGTAAATTACGGTGTAAGAAATTCATAATTACACTCAGAAATCACGGTGTTCACACAGTGGAACATTTTCATCAGGGATTCCACATTCATTGTCTCATATATGACAATGTTGTTGTTGTTCCAAATAAGATGGTTTTGAATTGAGAGAATATTGTTTCAGTTTAAAAGAAATTTAAGCGAAACCGAAAACCGACCGAACTGAAACTGAAACTCGATTGAAAGCAAATGAAGTATTTGGAACAACAAAAATATTCTTGTCGTGATACATGAAATAATGGGTGTGAATCAAGACAATTGTTTTTTCTGTGTACGAGGATGTTGTACATATATCTACCCGGGGAAAAAATTCCATACATGGTCATATATGGAAGTGGCAAATCTATCAGCATTGATCTCACTTCTCTCTCCTTTGGGTTTTCATCACGTTCTATGAAAAATTGTGAAATTTTTTGTCCATATATGGGTGTATATGATAATGTATGATTGAATATGATCACATATGGTCATCCCTGGTAAAAAATGTGGATAGATTCGGATGGATTCGGATCAACATTTGAAGATGGATACAAAAATAGGATTGAAACGGATAGAAATGCAATCCGAATTCAATCCGTTTCAATCCTATTTTTGTATCCATTTCCACATTTCTATCCGAATCCGTCCGCGTTTGCACTAGGGATGTACAGTCTCATTCATACATGATCATATATGGCCAAAATCCATATATGCTCATATGATCTCATATATGTTTATGTATGTTTATATATGTTCATATGTATTTCATATATGATTCATATGCGCTCATATCCCTAACAGCACACCCACCGATGTCCACGTCGCGTCTCCGTGGAAGCGAGGTGGAGAAAAGGGAGACGTGGGTACAAAGCGAATGGACGGAGAAGCAACGTAGAGGCGACGGAGAAATGTCCGGGGATCGGTAGTTGTGCTGTACGGGATACAACCATATATGCATTATTTCTTCCCGGGTAGCTGAAAATTCTCGGATAGACGGGATTTCTAAATTTACATGCAAACCAAATTACTGATCAGGATTCCTCAAGTTCTTGCCCGGATCCCTGCCTATTATGAAACTAAACAATCCCGCGCGGGAATTTGACGCATATGCGAATTTGAAATTTCCGTCCACCCAAGCACTTTCAGCTGGATTTATATGACGCACGTTCGTACATGTACAATGCATATACAATGTCAGAGTGCATAGTTGGAAATTTTGTGTTAAATTGAACACATTTCACATGTCCCAAACAGTCCACACACATTTTTGTGTCCATTCAACATGATGTGTTTGTGTTGGCTAGTAACTCAAGCTTGATGTGAATATGACAAGAAGGTACTGATTAAGTTTTGCTTGGAATTTCCGATCGTGTAAATTCAACACATAAGTATACACAGTTGGAAATAATTTGTGCAAATGTGAAAAAAATTATATGTAAACGGATTGATGTTGAAAACAACACATTCACGTGCATAGGCGTGCCTACCTTGGGTGCTGTGGGTGCACTGGCACCCACAATTCAGAGTCGGATGTTCATCTCTTCCTATAACAAAACTATCCAGACAAAACAATGCAGTATAGAAAATGCTGACTTGACACAAGTAAGAGCTGACTATCACCCGAGTGAAAAAATTTTCAAAATGGTTCAATATATTTTATATATGACTTATGTATAATTATTAGGTGTGTGCGAGTATTCGAAATTTCCGAGTATTCTCGAGTCGAGTCGAGTATTTTGTACTACTCGATAATCTTCGAGTAATTTGTCGATTTTCTTAGAATTATCATGAATTATCATTTGCCAAGGGTAGAATATTCTTAGAGAACATGAGGGATCGTTATCCACTATCACATATAGATTATATTCATATTCATATATATTATATACTTTTCCAGTACTCGAAAATCTACCAGATACTCGAAAAATTTTCGAGTACTCGGCTCGACTCGACTCGAAACTTCGATTACTCGACTCGACTCGACTCGAAAAAATCACTACTCGCACACTCCTAATAATTATATATAATATATATATATATAATTTAATAAAAAAATTTTCTAGGGCACCCACAATTTGACTACCCTAGGCACGCCTATGTTCACGTGTGTAATTTTAACCTAACAAATGAATGTGGTCGAGAGAAAAAGTGTCAATTTGAAATAATTTTCATAATCAACACACTTGATGTGTTAATTCCATATTACACGCAAAATCTGTTAATTTGACATACGGTTACCAACACACCAACGTAAATTAGATGTATCTAATTTGTTAAAAGTACATTTCACCATTTTTTGTGATTTCATGATATAAACTTGAAGTAAGTCATTGTTTCTAATTTATGTAGGATTAACATTTGGAATCGTATAGTTCAACATACAATAAGAGTCACTGGTTGGTATTTACAAAAGACATCTGAAGTGTATTGAGAAAGTTATTCACGTGGGATTTCTCAATTTAACATTTTTATTCAATGTGGACCGTTTTGGATATAACAAATATGTTATATTTGACGAATTTGTTTCAACTGTGACTGTCAAATCAAATTCAAAATAAGTACTGAATTAACAGTTGACAAGTGTAATTTATGAATTTTTTTACGTAAATTAAGTGTGAAAATAGCTCTTTTTTTATGTTGAAACAATGAAAAGAAAAAATTTTGAAAACATAGTCTTCAATCAGAAGTGAACACGGATCGTCGAGACTGGACATTGGAGCTCTATCACTCAAGCCATCGCCGGTCACTTGGATAGGGGTACTTTCTTTTTGTATATCAACTTGCACTTGATCTTCAAATTTGCATATCTAGAAAACTAAGCCCCATTAGAATGAAAGCCAAAACCGAAATGAATGAATAGTTTTTCCGACGAGTACCAGTTACACGTACATGGAACTTTCATCAAAAAGTAGCTCCCGCCACTGGCGATCTCCCCTTGATAGTTGAGAATAACACAATTTTCATGTTAAATCTTGAGTTGAATAAAATTTGTGTCATTTTGACACTTCTCTCTACTTGTTTGAATGATTTTACATTATAAATCAGTTGATATCTGATTGCACAAGGAGCGTCTGTAGAAGTTACACATGTTTGTGCTGAATATTCAACAGAAAATTCATGACACACAGATTTTCTAACAGATTTACACAAAATTTCCAACTGTTTGCTACTTGGGTCTCTCCAAACATAAAATAGGTTCTTGAAAGTCTGAACAACAAAGAGATCAAGTCTTTCAAAATGTTCATTCACAATCCAATTATATAAAAGTTCAAAAACTTTACAGGCTTATATAAAGCCGTACACAGCCATAGCTCTGTATCTCTCAAAATATCTCCATCAAAATCAACTCTTTACAGAATTGTATAAGTATTTATATTCCAATATTCGCAACTGAAAATCTTCAAATATCTCAAAGATTTGTTTTTTTTCTCGAATAAACCATTGATCTTCATCTTTGTCTATGAAATTATATAGAGTCTGAAGAACAACCATCAAGTTCATGGGATTTTACGTAGATTGATCGAAGTTTTGCAAGAGAAAAAATACCATAATTTATACTTACATCCCCGTACACGTAATGAGAAATTTGTCCAAAGTTTTTGTTTATCATTTACACTTTATCATTCTAAAGGCTTTGAATTCTTTATTTTCAAAGTATAAAATCTGTGAAAACCATAAAACACACGTGTATATTGTGATATCTTAAGAACATCCATTGTCGAGAGTGCAATCAAGTGCAATCAGAAACAAAAACAAATATCAATGGACACATGGCGAGCTATTTTTCATTAGTATCATTATTCATCTTGTCAGCACATAATTTCAGTGTCGTTGTTCTCATTCTTATTATAATGAAATTTTTCAATTGAGAAAAACACGACATCGTCCAGAATATATGACTTCCAAACGAATAGTTTTATTATGTTTTTACATTGTGCAAAATTTCTACTTCATTTTCAAAATCTATGAATTCATCGAAATATATTGTCCGGTACCGAATTCATTTTTTTGAATTTCAATTTCTGTCCATCTTTTTTTTACCAAAAATGAAACTGAGGCTCCAATTTTATTCAGATTTATCTACATTGGAACCAATAATTCTATACTCAAGTTAGCAAGTTTTTATAAATTCATTTTCAAATATTTTCTTTTGTCTTTATTCTTCTCCCGGTCATTTTTTTCCCTAGAAGAGGAAATGAGGGAAGAAATGATTGGTCTGCAATCAGCCGCTTTCCTCCATCGAAACAGGCATAGAATTTTGAACTTTTCGAGCAGGTGAAAAGTTCTTTATTATATAACTACTGCAGTGTGTTTTTAGGCACTCATTGTGTACCAAGCACAGAGTGCCTATTGCGCCCGTTATCATGTCGTGTGACAGTATCTTTTGAAATATTTGAACAATCCAATTGGGAGTTGCACAGTTTTTCATTTCATGCAATACTGATTGATAATCCGTGGGGTTGCCTATCCGTCCGTCTGTCTGTCTGTATATGAGATAGCTCTGGAGGAAGTGGACGAAATGGATTGGAATTTATAGGGAACTTTCCTGAAACCCTTTCCGAGATACCGTTTTTTTTATGGAAATCGGACAAGTCCTCCTATTTTTTTTTTTCATTCTTTTCGTTGAAAATAGGTGATCGTGGAGAAAATTTTCTCCGCTGTATGCATATATATGTAAGTCATTTTCTCCGCAGTCTTTGAATATTCGTCATTTTGGCTCGAATCGATGAATTATTATAAAACATGGGTCCAAGAGGTTTTCGAGGGTGCTGAATCCGAATCTGGAGTCAAAATTGAAATTCAAGATGGTGGACAGGATGAACCGGAAGTGAATTCGTCAAATTGGCATTCATGAACAGATTCCGATGAAACACGGGTTCTATGGGTCTTCGAGGGCGCTAAATCCAAATCTGCGGTCAGAATTGCAATTCAAGATGGCGGACAGGATGAAAAGGAAGTGAATTGGTCAATTTGGCATTTATGAACAGATTCCGATGAAACACGGGTTCTAGGGGTTTTCGAGGGCGCTAAATCCAAATCTGCGGTCAGAATTGCAATTCAAGATGGTGGATCGAATAAAACGGAAGTGAATTCGTCAATTTGTCATTTACAGACAGATTCCAGACATGCAACAAGGGTTCCAGGGGTTTTCGAGGGCACTGAATTCAAATCTGGAGTCAAAATTGGAATTCAAGGTGGTGAATGGGATATTTCAGAAGTGAATTTTTCAATTTGGCATTTATGGACGGATTCCGATGGAATACGGATCGTAGGAGTTTTCGAGGGCGCTGAATTCACATTTGGAGTCGAAATTGGAATTCAAGAAGGTGGATGGGATAAACCGGAAGTGAATTTGTCAATTTGGCATTTATGGACGGATTCCAAGGAAAGACGGGTCGTAGGGATTTTCAAGGGCGCTGAAGTCTGGAGTCGAAATTGGAATCCAAGATGGCGGATGGGATAAGCCGGAAGTGTATTCGTCAATTTGACATTTATGGGCGGATTCCGATGAAACACGGGTTCTAGGGGTTTTCAAGGGTGCACCGAGAAAAAAAATTCTTTGGATTAATGAAATTGATTTCTTTGATTCCCATTTCATTGCATTGAATGAATGTCTTTTTGACTCTAAAATAATTTCATAGCCATAAAAAGTCGTTTTATTCATACTATCAAATCAGCTCCTTGAAATTTATTTTTTGAAATTAAGAACGCACTCTATCGACTGAACAACTAATTATTTTTGTCAATATCATCCTTCATCCGATTTATAACTCTCATTTGATGAATTCCAAAGTGAAAATCAATGGAATACAACTTCAATTTTATAACGTAAAGTTTCGTATGGAAATCGAGGTTGATTATACTTAGTATTTGAAATTCTCAACAATCAAGTATTCGACATGATAATTGTTTTCTTCCCCAGAACAATTATTGACTCCAAGTGAAAATTCATTTCATAAAATGAATAAATATGGTTTACAAATGATGAACTTCTTCCATCATGAGAAAAACAACGCGAGATCAGGTTCATAACATAATTATTATATTCAAGAACATGAAGTTATAGGACCAAATATACTGTTATTGATAAACCGGTACAGTTGAGAGTATAATAATCTCATTCATTTCAATACAAGTGGTTTTGTTCAGATAATAAAATCAAATCATATACTGAATATTTGTGAATTTTAATTCCGAGAGTTCTATTTTTTCAACAGAAAACTGAATTCATGATCACAATGAGATACCTGTTCAGTTCAAACTTCAGAGCAATTTCTTTGGATAAAATCTATTTTATAGAACAGATTTCATATGAACAATGATAGTTTGGATGGTTTTGAAATCAATAAAATGAAGTATTATAACCCATGATTTGGGAATTCAAATCGGATGAAGCTATTTTATTCATGCTAATAAATATGTTCTCGAAGTTTGAATCGTTCATAGAAACAAAACGAACATTAAAACTCACGAGATCTGATAAATCATCGTTACATATCTCTTCGAATCAACTCTTTGTCACTGGAAACATCGTTTAAATAATATGTACTGCAAGATTTTTGGGCTTTGATAGTTGAATATTATCTTATTCGAGGGTTAATTAGTTTCAATAAACGATCCAAACTTCAGCAACATCTAAAAAATTACCTCATTAGAAATTTTCATTTATGATTGAAGAATGATTTTAGTCAATAAACTGCCAACCTGATTATTCTCGTCAATACTACGTTTCATGAGGTCAAAATTTGATACATTCTGCAAAATTCCAGTGCTTTTTGCAAATAAAGGTTTCATCGAGTCTATAAAATGGATAGATCGATCGAATTGATGAATTCATTGAAACAAAGAAATATATTTTGGAAATAAAAATGTATTGAATTCACTCCGACAAATTGTGTTTACTTCTCAGAAGGTGGCAATACTTTCTCACAAGCTATCTTCTTGCAGTACAGTTTGCATATAAAGAACTAATTCATCGTAAACCTACACGGAAAGACCGGCTCTATTAATATTTAGAAAGAATTTATCAACATTGAGAAAAATGACTGTCAATTTACGGAAAAAGAGGATCGCTGAAAAATATTCGTAATGAGTCTACCAAAAATTCATAGTCAAAATATTAACAGTTGACAGTTTCATTGATATTTTTCACAGTGGAACTATCAATTGTTGGTACATTGACTACGAATTTTTAGTAGACTTACTACGAATATTTTTCAGCGATCCTCGTTTTCCCTAAATTGACAGTCATTTTTCTAAATATTAATAGACCCGGTCTTTCCATGTATAGTAAGTAATGTTCCGTCCTAATAAATATTTCTTTCAGGTTCCGGCATCGAACATCATCAACGGATATGACTTGATCACAGAGAAAAACAGTTTCTTCGAACTTCTTGATCATAACAACCATCTGATCGAATACTCCAATTGTTTCAAATAAATTACAGATCACACAGGAACTAGGAAGGTTGGCTCCCTTGCGCGAATGCTCTGACTCCTGCTTATTTCTTTTTATTCTGGAAATTTTGTAAAATATCATTCATCCAATCAAAATGAAGTTCATTGATTCGAAGAAAGATTTATTTATATCAATAAGTTCTCTGGAGGATTAGAGAATCTCTTTGTATATTCTATGAAATAATTTCTTAGATAGGGAAGAATATTCATTGTTTAAAATATTGATTTATTTACGAAAAATTTTCATTTCATATTCATGAAAACATTTTATTTCGAATGCAAGAAATATTTATATTATTTATATTGATATCTTCCTATTTTAAAACTTTTTTTATTCGAATAATTAAATATTTAATTGAAAGGAGAAATTATCATTTCGGCACTACAGTTGATTATTACAGTGTTATGAATGGCTTCTGCCCATCAAATGCATAATTCATTGAATCAAATTATATTCCATGAATTCGAAAATCAAAATTTTCCATCCAATAACTTTTTCATCAATCCTAAGTACCTCATATTCCAATTAATGATCCCCCCACTTCCGTGTGAATCACATATTACATGAATTTGATGCAATAACTCCATAGATACCATTGGATGAATTCATTTCTTAGATTCAAAGAAAAATTCATCGGTTGAAAACATTTTTTTTCTCAGTGTGAGGAATTTCAAATGGTGAATTCATTGTTTCGGACGTGAATTGAGTCATTTCCGCATTTGTGGACAGATTTATATGAAACATGGGTTCTTTAGGTTTTCGGGGGTACTAAATCCAAATCTGGGATCGAATTTTTAGGGAAAATGAGGGTTTCGATCTTCCCTTGTACGCTTTCTTGTATGCGAACACTCTTCGAAAGCTAGTTAGCGGTATGACAACTCCACTCCAGTGAGAATCCGAAAGTGAAGAAAGTAGTCATTGAAACAAATCAAGCGTGAAAGTATTTCAAATCACGCCCAGATGACTCTCCGTTACGCTCAATTGAGTCTCAACTCACGCTCTCGTCGCACTTCCACGCTTCTTTTTCACTAGGACAGTTGTCCGAATTCCGCAGTTGTTGAGAAACACGTTCTCAAATCATTTTAACATGGTATAAAGAATGGTAGGCAATTAGTTTTGGGTTTTTTGAATGTTACATCAAAAATAGTTTCAGTCGAGCGAAAAACCGATGACTGTCTTCTCATATATCCTTGGATATCTGAATTGTTGAAGATGCGAAAGAAGCGAGCATATGTAGGCCACGATTTGTTCAAAATGAGCGAAGCGAATTTTGAAGGGGGTCGGACTGCTTCGCTTCGCTCAGCAGTCAGGAGGTAGAGCCCCCTGGTTAAATTTGTTCAGAGCTGTAAACAACAAAATCGCGGCTCCTCAGTGTTTTTCTCCTCCCTGAACATTTTTTTTGCCGTTGCCGGATAAATAACTTCTGCAAATTTGAAGATAGAATCATAAACCAAGAAAATTTCGATTGAATAAGATATTAGGTACAGCTGTATGTAGGTTTTTTTTAAATTGATTCTTGCCAAAATCGCATGTTTTTTAAGAAAATTCGAGAAAATGAATCTCGCTCAACAATCGTAATAAAAATTGAACTATGCATGACAATAAATATAAATTTTCTTGCCTTATGTTTGTATCTTCAAATTTGCAGGAGTTATTTGTCCGGCCACGGAAAAAATATGTCCTGGGAAAAACACTGAAGAGCCACCATTTGGTTGTTGACAGCTCCGAGAAAATATGAAAACACACTTCAATATTCATATAATATAAAACTTTTTACCAAATTTCGATATGTTCATTTCCTTTTGGAAAAAATTCCCGAAATTTTCTTTTCTCTTCGGCCTCTAGAGTGGTTTCCCCCTTAACTTACAGTTATGTTAAAAACATGAAAAATTCCTCTACAGAATCAACTATTTTCAATTGATTCAATGAAAATATTTAAAACTTGACAGGAACCAAGCGTGGTATAATATTTCTCTGGTTTCAATTATTCATATAACTTTTCAACTACTTGAGCCTTGGAGACCCGAACTATAAGTTTACGTCGCTTTGTTTGTCATTCCAACTTTTGCTACACCTGCACGTTGGAACAACAGCTGTAATCATTTTTTCCCAAGGCCTTGTGAGCAAGGATGGATGTCACAAACAATCGGTCGATAATAATGAGTATAAATTGCTATTGAGACTGCATATGTGATTCCCAGGGCCAGAAAGACCCGGTCTGTACGGATAAGTGTTAAATTTGAAGCTAAAGACATTTTTTCCTTATTGCATTCATACTATTTATCTATTCGGATAATTATTTTACACCGCTACCACTCAATGTTTCTGTATTTTAAAAAATATGATTGTACAATCAATCAAATTCTTAAGGGGATTCGACCAAGCGTGACATTGTCCAAATCGTTTTTTATCACCTGTCGTATTTCACATTTGATTCTTTCAAAATCGGTTCTTTTTTATACAAAATTCATCCAATTTTTACTCGTATTCTATGAAAATCAATAGAAGCTAGATATATTTTGTATAAAAAAATGTTCTTCAAAAATTAGGTATCTTCAATGTAGGTGAAAAAAATATCTCCCCGTGGGGAATTTAATTCGGACAGTTTATACATAAAATATATCAAAATCATACAAAACTGTCTTGAAAAGTGATGTTTAAAAATTTATATACAATTTTTATACAAAAACTATAAAATCTCTAAATATTGTATACAAGTTTCATATAAATTCTATAAAATGATTTTTCAAGCAGAATAACTTATAAATTTTATATAAACCTTCCCATTATACGCAATTCTTACACAATTATATACTTGACTGGCCCAACGTGGACAAGAATTACTTGACACAATAATAGTATTTCTAAATAGTTTGTTATCAATTATTTGGTCACTATTACACTTCTGGTGTCTCCTCAAGGTACACCTTTTGTATAAAGAAGCCGATTTTGTTTTATTAATACACTGAGAGAAAGGTTTATTTATAGTTGCTAAACGTATATTTGCTGATGGGGAAATGAATATTCGTTTAGACCAAACGAGATCGAGAAAAGTCTTGATCTCGTGCGAAGCCCTCTTCATCGGCGATTGTCCTATATGGGTTAGTATATTTAGATAAATTGAACGTTCATAGTACATATATAACGTTCGGTTGCTACTTGAGTTTGGATGTACTGTGTGAGAATGGGCAATGTTTGAAAACATCGATATTTTTGTATCTAGTTTCTATCAAAAAGACGTCAGTGTTTTCAAACATCTCCCATCACTCGTACTATGAATGTTCCTAGTATATATCCAACACTTGGATGCTACTTGGATAAAGGATATGCACTGAAAAAAATGTAAATGAAATCACAAGTCTCTATGTTATCCTTGTTGAATATTGAAACGAATAAAGCGTAAAAATGTTTTAATTCTCTCTTAAATGGCGTTTGAATGGCTATTTGGGTACGCTTCCAAACCGCTGTATCACGCTTCATTGTCACCAAGGATTTGAGGTATCAATCCTTAGACCGTAAAGGTGGGTCTTTGGTGTCCACGCAAAATTTATTAGTATTTATTACATCGATATATTTGTAAGTGCCCCAGATAACATGCTCTCACGAAGCGACGCACATGGATAAGCTTTTGCACGGAAATTGCACGCAAACCTAGGGGGGAGCTTCAAAATGTTGTCTGGGGCAAAACTGTTTTATAAGCAAATTTTCCATCGATTGTTATCGATTGGTGTTTAAGAGAAAAAGTTGGAAAAAGTGACATACATCGTTAAAGATGTTGTTTTACAAACCCTCTGGACACAGTGATAACCCGCGAGACGCGAATAACCCATGTTCTTGAAGTTTGAATCGTTTATAGAAACGAAACAAAAATTCAAAATCTAATGAATTATCGTTATTGGTTTTCTCGCATGAATTCTTTGTGATTTTTACAACTGAAAACATCGATCAGAGAATGTACTGCAAGCTTTTGGGTCTTCAATAGCTGAATATTCCGATATTTAATTACTAATCCGTTTCAATAAGCGATTCAAACTTCATTAATATAACAACCCACCCTTACGGTTTACAGGTGTTCCAAAAATTTAATACCAAGGATGGGGGCTAAATCATCGAAATCATTCACTGTAAAAAATCCTCAAATAAATGTGCTAGCGGCTATCAAATTTGTTAGGGCTATTTTACTATACTGAATATAGTGATTTTACAAGTTTATCATAAATTTACCGTTCTCCGTTTTGTAATCTTTCTCGAAATTTGTCATAAGTTTGTAATATTGACATTCTAAGCCGCGATAATAGTTGGACCTATTCTGGGGACAGCAAATTTATCAGCGCTATTAAGGGGTCTTTCTGGTTAAGATTTTCAAGAAAAATTTTGTTTTTCAAACATCTTTTTTCATCGAAAAAATTGAAATATCGTTTTGAAAATTTGTAGGTATGTTTCATCATGAAGTACACTGTAAAAAAATTTCACCGGAAAATTCCAGTACATGTACTGGAAGTCATTAACCTGTACATGTACCGGAAAATTTCAGCACATTTGTACTGCAAAAATTCAGTGCAAACGTTATGGAATTCCCGCATCAAAACTGGAAATTTTCTGAGCCTCGGTACTGGAATTTTTCAGTACACGAGCTGGACTTTTCCAGGACATGTACTGGAAAATTAATGCTGAAAATATCCATGAAAATTGAAAAAAAATTGCTCACGCAAAGTGATTTTGCAGGGTCCTTGTGTTCCAAGATGATTGAGAAACTTTTGATCATTCATTTGGATGGACAGAAACTCATGTCTACCTAACAGGATTTGAACCCACACTTTTCTACCTGCCTACCAACTGAAACCTAAGACCTAACCGATGAGCTATAGCGCGACATGTTGGAAGGCCAGCTTGGGTTACTACATATGCTTCATATCTAGAACACAAGAGGATAAGTCTTGGAAAAACCTCATATATCAATTTCATTGGCTACAATTACAATTATTATTCAAAATCTCAATCAGGAAATTTTTAATATAAAGACTTGAAATTTTTCCTGCCAGAAATGACGAAGTCCAATAGAAGTGGAAAATTTCAGTGCAACAGTGATTAAATTCCGTTGCATAGCAACTGGAAAATTCCATCACACGACCTGAAAATTGCAGTTCAAAACCTGTATAATTCAATTGCATAGTAACTGGAAAATTCCATCACAAAACCTGAGAATTGCAGTTAAAAACCTGTATAATTCCAGTATACCAACGATTAGGTTTTTTTTTCTAAATTCCAAATTTTTTCTCAAGTCCTTTTTGAGGGAATATTTTTTTTTGGTGCACAAGAACTATAAAATTGTAGTACGAGCCGGTAAAATTTTCGCGAAATCATGGCAAAATTTCAGTACATCATCTCAAACTTGAAAATTCCAGTACAATGACTGAATTTTCAGTTATGCTTGGTAAATTTTCAGTAACGTAACAACAAAATCTCTGTACATGTACTGGAATATCCATATTCCAGTACTAGCACTGGAAATTTCCAGTCCAGTTGCACAGTAAATTTCCAGTTTTTTTTTACAGTGTAATCAGTCTTATGACTGGTTTGATGAAATCCTCCAACCCTGTCTATTATCCGCTAACCGCTTAATTTCTGCATATCTACGGCAACCCTTATCTTGTATAATTTGCTTCATATAACTCAATCTAGGTCTACCTCTTCGAGTTTTACCATTCATTTTTCCTTCCAATATTGTTTTCAATAAGCTATCATGCCTTAATGTGTGTCCTATCAGATTACTTCTTCTTTTCACGACCTGTCTCAAGAGACTTCTTTTTTCATTCATCTTCTCAAGTACTTCTTCATTTCTTACTTTCTCTATCCACTTTATTCTAAGCATCTTTCTATAACACCACATTTCAAAAGCTTCAAGTCTTCGTTGGTCCGTTTTTCCAATTGTCCAAGTTTTGCAACCATATAATGCTG